>JAWWES010000081.1:48864397-48877455 GCA_035583135.1 Lophotriccus pileatus
GGGACCAGCAGGAAAGAGTGAGTTTTCCAGCACCAGGAGTTGTGTTTTCCCTTCCCCTCCTCCCTCCCTTCGGTGAGAGGGAGAACATCCATTGTTCAGCTCATTCCAGTACCTGGACCACTACATGTGGTGACTACTGGTGACCCATCAGTGCCCCTTGCTGACTGACTCAAATAACTGCATGCTCCACATCTCCAGTGGTTCAACAGTGCCTCCTTCTGACTGTGGTTATAATTGCCCAAAGATTACAAATTGAATTGATTTTCCCTGTTGGGTTTGTTCGATTTTTTGTCTTGAAGGGGATTGTTCTAGGTGGAGGATTATTGCTTGTGTGTTTTACTTGTGTTCTCTTGTTGGTTTTGCCAATACTTATAGACCTTTTAATAAAGGGCTGTTATTTCTACCTTGATATAATTTTAATTTCCTTTCCCACACTGTTCCTTAACCGGAGTCTATTAATTTTGGATTTATAATTGCTTAGGGGGAGGAGTTTTGGGTCTTCCTCATAATTTATTCCCAGCAAAACACTTGTGTCTCACTTAAACTGAGACACTTGTCAACAAAGAATGTTTTCTACTGTAACTATCAGAAAGCGGAACACAGGATCAGGAGAACCCAGTCTGTTTCATTAGAGTCACACAAAAAATGGTCTAAAGCTGGGGACACTCAGTCTCCTAAGAGTGTTAAGAAAATCTGTGTTTATACAAAATTCACTTTTCTCCAGTGAGACATCTCAATGAAAGTCCAAAGACAGATACTTCTTGGTCAGTCCTTGTGACACTGAAGAGCTCTCCAGCCTCATCTCCTGTGGAGACAGGAGCAGAAGCTGTAAGAAATGGGATGCAGAGATGTTAACAGGGGTCCAAGTGGTTTGGGGTACTCACTGGTATCCTGGCAGTCTTCCCCTCAAGGGCATGTGGCCACTCTCAGAAGCCCTGAGATGGCTCCAAACTGGGGGAGAACAGGTCTTGGGCACCTCCTGGGAGGTGTGACCAGCCTGTGGGATGATGTGGAAGCAGGTTTTGCTCACATGCTCAGGGAACAGCTGATCACCAGTGCTGTGGTCAGGAAGGAAATTTACACCAGGGCAGACTGACAGTCATTGCTTGGGTTTTTTTGATTCTTCTGCAGCATTGAGAATGACCACTGGTCAGGCTCTTCAGTCCCTTTTGGCGAGGTTGCTGCCTGCTGCTTATGCACCATGAAGATGGCCTCTCATGCCGCACATCCATACTTCTTTTTTTTCTTCTTTTGTGTGGTTGTTCCTGATCCTAGTTCTTCATGTTCTCTTCAGGAAACAGGTTTGCTTGGCCTGTATTTCTTCTGCTGCTTTCTATAGCTTTGTCAGATTGACAGACTGCAAAGGATGCTTTTTTCAAACTAAACTGAGACACATCAGCCTGCTCCTGGCTACACATGTTTGTGAAGAGTGGCTCTGAAATGGATTTAGAAGAATAAAAATTAAATAAAACCAAAAATAAAATCCCAATTCTGGTGGTTGCTTTTGTGTTATGTGTCCTTGGAAGTGGTTTTGATGCTGAAGAGCTTACGGAATTTCAGGCAAATTAAACTGTGATTCATTATTCAAGTCATGGTGCATGCAGGGAATGGGAATAGGAATAGGATAGAATACAGTACTCCTAGAGTTCTGCATAACAAGCTATGACCTAGGTCTGAGGGGTCCATCCCAGAGAGCAGGTCTCTGCAGTGCAGATCCCAGGCCCACCCAGGAAACAAGGGTAGACATGGGCCTATGTACAGCATGGCTCAGGCAGAGACTAAAGGACACAGGCTGAACTGGGACACATCCCCTGAGCCCTTGACAGGAGATGGTGTGGGTGGGGATCCTGTAGAAGGCTGGTCCCAGACACTGAGGCCACGTGAGCTCTTCCACGACTCTGACAGAAGTAGACCTCCAAATGTTTCCAAGACACAGAAATAAAAATATATAAAATATAAATAAATATATAAATATATACCGATATATCAATATATAAATATTATATATAAATATATAAAATACATATAAAAACATAGTGATTGCAAATAATAATAACCTGGGTACATCAATGATCCTGTTGTGCTTTCTCACCATACACAGTCCCGTTTCCTTGGAGAAAAGTTTAGTTCATCCTCTTTGTACTGAGAAAAAGGAGTCATTCCAGGAGGCAGCACGCGTGCCCGTGGCAGCTGGGTTCCCTATGGTCCTGTGACATGCTGCCAGAGGACTCTGGGTTCAGCAATGGTCAAGTCCAGGTAGGAACATTGTCAGGGCTCTTCCTGCACTCAGTTACCTAACCTTATTAAATTTTCACAGCTCTGTGACCTTGGGTGAGTCTTCCTCTTGCACACTTTAAATTGACAAGGTACAGATTCAAGGAAGACTGACTAACCTGCTGGCAAAGAGATGGATGGGATCATGGACACCCTTTTAGAATTGATAGTAAAGACAATGTAATAAACCTTCTCCTTTTTATTCAAGATGTTGAGTGCAATTTGCACTAAAAAAAGTAAGAAAATAACATTTTTTCAACTAGAAAATTGTGTGTGTATGTTTACGGCAGACTGTTAGTGGCTTTTCCAGTAAAACCAACCTCCCCAAAACAAGAACATACAGAAAAAACACCAGAATGGCTGTAAACAAAACACATCACTGTCACTGGACCACATACATGGAAAACATTGTACTATTACCCACTCCTCATCACATACTGTAAATAACTGCACAGAGAGGGCTTATTTGCAAACTGTACCAGAGTAAACAGCTGCTGAGGTAAAGGCTGTATAGCTGACACAGCTAGCCTAAAAACATATGATCAACAGTCAATCACTTTATATTATTAAAGTCCAGTTGCACTTTTTAACAGCAGGGACCTACAACATGCCCCTTCTAGGAGTGTGTGTGCAGATTCCTCCCTTGAGAGGGGATGCCCCTCGAGATTAATCTTTGAGACTGAGCAAAAGAGATTTGCCCATGGTTGCTGGTATGGGTGAGTAACATTATTTTCTAGTTAATAATTATTTTGCCAGCTTTAATATCATTGCTTCAAGATCGCTTCAATAAATAGTGTGGGGGTTGGGAATTTTCTTCTTACTAGCTAGCTTAACCCATGTTTATTGGTGTTGTTATGGGTAAAGAGTTATTTTTTCCCTTACATCTGTGTGTATTTGGTCTCTCTCTGCATTGGAGAGAACCAGGAGCACTGAATCTGAGGAAGCAGACTTCCATCTGAGGTCTTCACCCCTCCAAATTATCTCAGACTGAGACACTGTGAAAGAGCATCACACCATGAACAGCTTGGAGAACTGAAACAGCACAGAAATATGCTACTGTGTATTGGCATCTATATATGGAGCTGCACCGTACCTCATCTGCTGGCACAACAGCTACTGATGAAAATATCTTTAGTAAAACTTCTGCTTTGCCTGAAGTTTGGGCTTTTTTATTGGTTATTTCTTGTTGACTTCCAGCAAACTTACACTCTCTTCCACCTACTGTGAATTATACATACATTCACACTAAGCCATTATTTTGTGTAACTGGTTCATATTACCCTCCCTTTCTTCTGATAGTTGTGTGGGACAAAAACTGATTAAGAAAATTGTTACTGTGGTGAAATAGAGATAGCAGGATTTGGTAGATGGGGGGAGCACAAAAAGACCAATACTTGGGTCCACAGAACAGCTTTATTTTATCCCTTCAATATCTCTGTCTATAGGATAAAAACTCATATTAATTTGCCAGATGAAGTAAAACAATTTGTGAAGCCTGTTCTACAAGACAAAAAATAATTAGGTATTTAAAAAAGTGGAATTTGGTAAAGATATTTAAAAACAATAATTCATTTGTTCAACCCCAGTGAATGGATTTAACTTTTTAAATGTGTTAAAGTCATACAATACATGAAGAAGTCATTTGTTTATATCCATCTCCCAAATAGTAGGCACTGTGAGTGCCAATTTCTAAAGCTGCATCATATAAGGAAGTTAGAGTGAGGCAGTACTGACTGACCTGGCAGTGTAAGGTGGTTTGCCGAGGATCTCAGGCCTGGTAAGTCAGCTGAACATTGCACTGGACCTTTAAAAAGAAAGAGTAGTTTCAGCAGAGATGGATAAACGGTATTCCCACTAACAATGAAAAGGCTTTCTTGTAGGGCTGCCTCTACTACTAAGTGTCTGTTATCTTTTTTCTGCCATTTCTTATTCATGGCTCTAGGTGAGATTAATTGGGAGAATAGTCTCACTTCAATCTAAAGGAATTAATTTCAAACATTCATAAGGTTTGGGAAAAAATATCCTATTTATTGATTCTGGAAGTTTCAAATTCTTAAGTTTTGGATCTATGAACTGTTGACAGACCTCAAACTGCTTGCCCTTCAGCTATGTCTGTGTCCTCACAGAACTGGCAACAGACACTTTTACTGTCAATTGTCCTGTATGGCTCTGAAGGCACACAACATCTACACTATTCCTGTGGAGGCTCAGCAATTGGCTGACATCACTTTTGGGAATGGCTCTGGAGCTTTATATCATGGTCAGAGAAAGAACTCTGATACTGTATTTGCAAGTGGAGGTTAATCACTCAAATTCAGCAGATGCCTTCTCCAAATCATTTTTTCTCCCTCCTTGCTTTATCATGACTTTTATTACATTTGGGTTTTTTTTTAAAGGAAAAGATCAAGCAGATAAACAGCACTGCTACACAAAAATTCTGGTTGTTACTTATGTGTTGTGATGACTCCTGCACAGACACCACCCAAGTCTAGGAGTGGATGAAGTTACTGTCTAGAAGGTTCTATGTAGAGATGTAAGGTAATGGTGCAAAAGGAAATCTATAAGTAAAACTCTAGCACAGGACACCAGCTCTGTGAGACTGATAGTCATGCTTCAAGTGGCACATTTACAAAGAACCGAATGAGCAAGTGTTGCAGTGAGTGTGGTGTGCTGTTCTTTGTTTAGGTACTCTTACGGCTTGTGATTTGAGTCAAAAGAGAAAAGTGGAAAAGGTGAGATTTACCTTGGGGTCCTTAAATAAGTCAGTTGAATTCTCTACCTCAATTCCCCTATCTTTAGAAATCAGGTAATGACACTAACATTGTCAGGGGCAAGTGGTAAGAAATCACTGCTGTCTAAACAATGTTCCTGCTATGCTTAAAAAAAAATAAAAAGAAAAAAGTGGGGAGCTGAATGATGAATAGTAAACAGCAAGAGCCATGGCTGGATCAGATGTAGAAAGAACATGAAAAAAATTAGCCCATCTACAACTTTAATTCAAATGAGTGCAGACCTCATTATTTTTATTTAGTAATAGGATGAACATACATGGGTTCAGTTACAGAAAAACTGGAAATGCTGAAAAAATTTTTAGAAACCGCAAGCCCCTTCTTTCAAATCAAGAACTAACAATAAATACATATTGTTAAAAATCAGTCTCAGAACAATTGAGAATACTTGTCACTACATGGTGTCATTAATTTTGTTTTCTCATTTTTTCCCTTATGAGTCTTAAAAAAACAGGTATGTTTTTTTCATTACCCTACTCACCCAGTCCCAGAGCAAACTTGCACTGAATTTTGCTGTCAGCGTGTATTTTAGTTTGTTTTCTATGTCCTGGTGAAAAATAGCATACCTGCCTTTTTCTTCCTTGAAAAGTGCTAGAGAACTAGTGTCTGTTGTTTATCTTAATTCAGTTCAAGAAAGACATCTCCATTATCAGCTCTGCTAACATAAACATACTCTAAACTTCATACATATAACTTCATACATAGAATTTCCTGCAAAATGCCAGCAAGAAAATGTTACCTTATGACCAAGATCCTTGAATTTGGTTAATTTCCCCTTATCCTTCCTACCAAGAGGTTTAATATTCCTTCACTTTATTTAGAACATTTCACTGTAGGGTTAGAACCACAAAAGCTGTGAAATCTACTGTAACAGATAAGCCACAGTGTCCACCCTTCCTTCCTGCTGAAGGTAAACAGTACACTGTGGAATGACTTTGAAGTGCCTACAAGAAATAGCATTATCACAACAAAGACAGAGATAGTCTCTCATTTATGAAACTCATGGTGATTAAATTCTTACAACAGCAAAGGAACATGGCCCCACCCTGATGTATTGGCTTTACAGATAACACCCTGTTTGTGGTGAGCTGTATATGTTCTGATTTTTTAGCCTTTAACTCCAGGTGCTGAAGTGGGTCCAGCAGAACTTTTCATGCAATTTCCTTTGATTTCAGTGCAACTAAAAGGGTGGTCAGGCGCTAGGTGTCATTTTGCTCTAAGCTGATATTGCAAATGCAATGACTTTTTTATATTGGGTAAGAATAAGGAGGAGAAAAGGGTAGCAAAATATTCCTGTGAGAATCTGAGCCTGTAAACCAGAAGACCTGGTAAAAAACCCAATCAGAAATCTACAATAAAAATAGTAAAGATTTTTAAAAATTGCATATAAAAGTGTATAAAAAGACCATCCAAGCAAGAAGAAAAGCAAATGCTCCTCTGTCATTCTACTGCTATTTTTTTCACTAGAAAACCCCATAGATGCACTCCTACAACCACCAACAAAGACAATGGGATTATGTATATTCTTCCTACCACTGGACAGCATCTAAACCCAGGGTATTGTAAGTACCCATACATATGTGTTTGGAAGAATAAAATAATAGAAAATGCCAAGAGTGTGCAATTAGGTTTGTGAGAATACGCTGTTTTGCACTTAAATATGAGGGTAAATAAATTCACTGAATCTGAGTTTCAAGTCCTCAGCTAGCTTGCTTGGAAGTAGCTCTGTTTCCTCTTGTCTGGTGGTCAAGTCCCCAGAGCAGGAAGAGCTGAAGCCTCAAAGACAGGCCTGCATCCTACTCCTGCTTGGGTAAAGAGCAGAATGCTCTGTGCTTGCTAGAGGCCAAAAGGGATGTTGCAAGAGGAAGGCAGCCTGAGCAAGTGAAAATGTACAGACAGCATTTAATTTTAGCTGAAAATAATGGCATTGGCAGTAGTGCCTCTGCTGCTCTTGCTTTGACCACAGTAATCAGACAGGAAAATGGGTATTTGGGATCACAAAACTTGTGTATCTTTGGAAGCAGGAGAAGCACCATATTAGGATGCACAACTGACACTAAACTGAGACTGAGCAGACCTGCTCATGTTGTGGGTAACACAAGTAGGAGAAACCTCTGTACCCACTTCAGAGAGAGAAGAATTTATGTCTTAAAATGTGAAAGCACAGGTGTTTTTCCCTCCTTTCTATCTGGCCAGCATTGGTGTCAACTCCCCGAAGTGATTTGTGTGGAGTCAGTGCCACAGGGTTCCTTCTCTTCCTCAGCCAGCATGTTCCTGCTTTTAAATGCTGATATTCAGACACTGTGCCAGCACAGCTCTGAGATCAAGCACTGGTTCAACACATGTGCACTGTTCAACACACAGCATCGTTCTGTTTTTAGTTGTTAGGTGAGGATTAAAAAAGTATAAGAGAAAATGAGTCAACTATGCTGTCGTTTGCTGAGTATAAATGGCTAAAATATGGTATGGATCATCAGGGGATGAGGAGTTTCATTATTTTAAAATAAAATGTGAAGGAAAAGGAGACAATAAGAAATATTTAAAAGCATCTTGCAAGTTCCTGGCAATATATTAGTTTATTCTAGTTAAAGCAAAGTAAGTACTGCACTTGTCAGGTTCTGTCTTTTCTAATTTGAACAGACTACTGTGCTTTTTAATTAAAAGCCAGATTTGGGAGCCACTGCAGAAATTGCAAGGACTAACAGCAAATTGAGATGACCTTTAGCTAGGTGAGCTCACGGACCTCGTGATTACAAAGCAGCACAGCACTATCAGCTATCTAGTTTGAAATATACTTGTGTGTAAGCCTGAGCTTCTAAGACTTTGCAAGTACGTATGCAAACATTTGCATGCTCAAAGAATAGTTTGCAAAAACACCAGCATATACGATTCTTGTCCAGCATAATCAACCACATTTTGGAAAGCTTCTCTTTAACCACAAAATTTATGCTTGAAAAAAAGAAATACCTAGAAAAAGGAATCTGCCTCCTTAATTCACCATCAGGAACCAGGCTCACAAATGTCAGATTCATTCTGATGCTAAACATCCTACTGTATTAATAGGTAGTATGTTTACACCAGCTTGAGCTATACAAAAGGCTGCACTTTTAGATGTGCATCAATCTGCTTAGACTAACTGCTCTGAAACATGTTTTTTAAGTCTAAAATTGCAAAATTTCTTTGTTTTAAATCTACTACTTATTACTAGAGAAAAAAATGGCTTCTGGCATCCATCTTTTTTCTCAAACATGGAAAATATTAGTGACATTAATAATCTTTTATCATTAAACAGAGAAATCAGACCATGTAATTTTAGAAAAAAAAAAAAAAGTATGCAATTTTTAAATGTCAGAGACTGAAACAGTTAATGATTTACATATTCTAAGATAACCAAAAGAATTTTGGAAACTAAAAAGAAGCTCACCACTAAAAGCAAAGCTCATCACTAAAAGCAAAGCTCACCACACTCCCTGAATATTGCTGAAGGATCAGATAAGTGGGTGCCATTGTCCAGCTATCCTGGGTGCAGATAACTCCCTGAGGAAGGGCAGAGGCTTAAAAGAGGCTCATGGCGTGGCCTGAGGCACTAGGCATTGTTTAACTCCCCACCCCAGGGAGGTACAAGGTATTCCCACCTGAGCTAGAAGTGTATAATAACTCATAACATCTTTGAGTTTTGTGGGAGGCCTCCCCCAGCCCCAATGGATCAAGACCACCACTTCAACTAACAGACACTGAAGCTGCAACCACCGGGTTTCATCACTGGACCCCGTGGGCGGTGACTATATACATCTTTCCATCTTTATCCTTTCTTTCCCTTTCCCATCCTTATGCATTTCCTCAAGTGTTATCCTTATGCTCTAATGATTGCTATATTGCTGTAGATGTTATTGCTATAGATGCCTTAATATTGCTATGTTTTAATAATAGTGCTATATTGCTATGCTTTAATATTGCTATGCTTTAAATAGTATCATATTGCTATGCTCTAATGTTGCTTTATTGCTATAGATGCTTTAATATTGATGTATTGTTATAGAACGATAACACCCAAAATGGTCACATACCTGTTTATCCTTTGAAACAAAACTGTTCCTAAATAAACCCTACATATATACCAGTTATTCAGTGTCATTTCAGTCTAATCCACCCCAAGGGATTTATTAACAAGAACCTGGGTTACCCTCCCGTTTCTGGGGTGGGTTGCAACAGTAAGGAAAACTGTTGACTTCAGTATTATGAGAGCACATATCACAGGTTTGTACATTTAAAAAAATAAATTAAAAATAAACAAATACCTTCTTTCTCACTTGTGAATAGTTCTTGCATATTGTCACAGAAATGCATGGTTCAAACGACTGAGCCATTTAAATAATGAACAGAACACAATGAGGGTGGTGAGACACTGGAACAGGTTGCCCAGAGAGGCAGTAGATGCCCCATCGCTGGAAGCATTCAAGGTTAGGTTGGATGGGGCTCTGAGCAAGCTGATCTAGTTGAAGATATCCCTGCTCATTGCAGGGTGGTTAGAATAGATAACCTTATATGTCCTCTACATTCCTTCCAATCCAAACAATTCCGATTTTTTGAAAACATACTGACATTTTTTTTTAATTATAATTTGTCCGGAAGTTTAAGCACTATGTCACCATGAGTCAAAGGTCTGATAGTTCCCTGAACACCAGTCCCAGATAAAAGACAAAACACTGATAGGGATACTTGCATCCTTCTCTATTTCAAGAAGGTAAAGTGCCTGATCCTCCCTCCTAAATTATACAGCAGTTTTTGGGAATCAGAAGACATGGTGCTCTGAGAGTCTCTGTGCAGAGCTAGAAGAGTGCTGTTTTTATCACACAGCTTCCTAGCCTGTGCCACCCTCTGTAAAAGGCACTCTGGCACGAGAAGACACCTTTGTGCCTATAGGTGCATGCTCCCAAATAATTTTGTAGAATTTCAGCGTGAGGCAAATGGTATGGACCCTGTATTTGCAGACTTTCTGGCTTTCTAATTGGTTGCATAGTCTTACTGAGGCTGCAAAAGTAAGGCATCTGAAAACATAATTTCTATATATCCAGGGAAAGCTAGGTAAAGATGTAAAACAAGAAATCCTTTATCACTTTTTAGAAACATAGGCCATTAGCTGATGAACACCTAATCCTTTTCTACTTCTTTTCGCATTGTTTCCTTCTGTGGAATAAAATAAGAGAAAGCAGTTATGTGATTTTTTAAATTATTTTTTATTTTTTTTACACATTTGCACAGTGGCTGATCTCAAGTTTAACTGGGAGGTGTCTAAACATACCATTCTTTGGCTTATGATGCACTAGCACAATGCTGCAGAGTATTTCAGGGAGGTGGCGGGGGAAAAGTAAGGAAAGGTAGGTGTGATCCTGGGAGGCAACCCCACAGTATATACTGTCACCTGGTCTAGACTCTTTGGAGGGTTTCGATTTCTAGATTTTCTTTATATATTCTCCCAGTTAATAGATTTCGCACAATTTTTTTTTTTTTTACATGACAACAAAACATTCTAAGAATCCTAATAATCCACTGTACCTTACACAGCTGAGTTAAAAACAGGAGATGTTAGCTGACTCTGTCTTACAAAACATTTTGCTGTATATCTGTGTGCTTAGACCAACAACTTTGCCTATAGCGTCTCTTCTAGAATGGCAACTCTGATCTGCAGTGCCCAAGAGACAGCAAATCCACCACTTCCCTTATTAGCTTCTGCCAAGACTGAATAACCCCAGTAAGAGAGGAAAAACATTTTCCAACCTGATTTCAAACCATCGTGCTAATGCACGAGAAACAAGAACTGACCAGACATGAATTAAGCTGTTTGGTTTTCTGTCTGAAAGAAGTCACTCCCAGAAAGAAAGAAAATACATATATCAAAAACAGATGAAGAAAAAGATTTAGTGTTTTTTACAACTGTTATTATTCTACTCTGCATAATGTAAGGCATCTTTAGACACTATAAAAAGTAAGCATAACTTCAAAAATATTGACTAAATCATTCTGCACTTCTGACCAAACACTTGGTTAGGGTATGTTCCCCCTGATGTCAGGAAGAAATCTTATTAAGCAGAGACTGAGTCACCACTACAGAAGTATTTACTTCTGCATTATTGATATTTCATCAGTGTGCCTTCAAAGACCCTGGTCAGAGCTGGAAGTCATATTCTACCACTTCGGGGCTGAATGCTGATGGAAGAGGGGAAAGAGGAGGTAGGAAAGTGCTAAGTGGTGACACAGCCCTCTGCCTGTCCCACAACATGGAATGTGCTCAGTGCTGATGGTGGAGCTACTGTTCTCACAGCACTCCAGTTTCCTCAAAAATTTACCCCAGAGCTTCTACTGAACCAGGAACTCGTGAACGGGAACACTGTATCTCCGTATATTTTATTTAAATGACCTGGTTCAGTGAAGACAAGTACAAGTTCTAAGAACTTCAAGAATTATTTTGTACTTCTTTCTGAACCTGCAACTGAAGTGCAACCTTTCCACAGCATGAACCTAATTTAAATCTCTGTCTTTGAACAAATTCAAACTCCGGTGTACGAAAAAAGAACTCAAAATATCTCAAGCCTCAATAATGAAAATCCCAGATACAAAGACTCTTAAGTGAGAAGGTATTCACATTTAAAATGTGGGTTTAGGTTGAGTTCACTGATGCAATTTTTACTAGTGTCACAGGAAGCTCATACCTGTACATGTACAGTTTAAGCAGGAACAGAGTCCCAAACTCTGGTTTTAAAGTTTTGTGCTTTTGGACATGAAAAGGAAACAAAGATTTACCTTCCTAAGCCAATGTTTTGCATGTTCTTTACACAGAAAAGATCCATGACAGGAGTCTGATTCCTTGTAAAATACATATGTGACTAACACAGCAAGAAGTCATCCTGAACAGAAAGGTATTCAGCAAAAACAGTCGCATGTACATGTACATATCTCCATTTCTGAATAGACAGGCAAAATTGCATACAATTACCTGGTACCCTATCAAGATCCCAAGCCAGAAAATCCCTTACATATATGTTTGATGTTTCTTATACATTCTTATTTTAGTTTTGTCTGTCTATACTTATTCAACAACTTTTCTTTGGCCTGACCATTCAGTCCGTGATGAAAGACCATGTTTAGATGAAAGTAAGAGTCAATCCATGTGATGCCCTGCTGCCCCTCTTCTCCTGGATCTTCAGGTCAGACAAACACCTATTACTAGTGGCCATGAAAAAATGTGGGTAACAGCTGCAATCTCAAGTTAAGCAGAAACATCAAGCCGTATATTAATACCCGCTCTGAGAGTCTGACAACAGAATTTGCCCCAAGGGAATATTGCTTTCATTGGTTATTTCTGTCCTAACTGCAAAAAGAGAACAAAACCAAGGGTTGAGTGAGTCTGCCTGCTGTTTAGAAACAAAAACATTTTGCTATCATTGTATTATCTGGGAAAATATCAAACTCTAAAAAATAATCAAATGACTCTACAAGTTCACCATTCTTCTTAAGAAAATCTCCTACACCAAGGTCAAAACTGATATCAAATTCTGTCTACTCGCAATTGGAAAAGACTCTCAGGGAAAAGGAAAAGAGGAAAAGTAAAATATTATCAAGTTTTCTTTTTTATTATTATTTCTTTATATTCTTTTTGCATCGTCCTAGAGTTGGTTTCACAAGGTGAGTCATAGCAAAGGACAATACCAGCTTTTGACGATTACCCTTTTCCATTTGCTTGACCTGTCCAGAAAAATGGAACCATTTGCATCAGGAAAACTGACCTTGATTTTTTTAACAAAAAAACTTCCCAAAACAACAACAAACATAAGAAAGAAAGAAAATGAAGAGAAAGGAAAGAGAGAAAGAAAGAGAGAAAGAGAGAAAGAGAGAGAGAAAGAGAGAAAGAAAGAAAGAGAGAAAGAGAGAAAGAAAGAAAGAGAGAAAGAAAGAAAGAAAGAAAGAAAGAAAGAAAGAAAGAAAGAAAGAAAGAAA
>JAWWES010000081.1:48885675-48896315 GCA_035583135.1 Lophotriccus pileatus
CACATTATTCCTCGATCGGAGTCTATTAATTTCGGATTGGTAATTGCTTAGGGGGAGGAGTTTTGGGTCTCCCCTGTCTCAACAAAACACTTGTGTCCCACTCAAACGGAGACAGCTCCACTCTCCACAGGGCCAGAGGAGCGTTCCCACTGGGTCAGAGGCTCCTTTGGTCATCTATCTGCTCCAGTAGAGGGTCCTTCAGGGGCTGCAGGTGGATTTCTGCTCCACTGTGGACCTCTGTGGTCTGCAGAGGCACAGCCTGCCTCACCATGGTCTTCACCATGGGCTGCAGGGGAATATCTGCTTTAGCATCTGGTGCACCTCCTTCCCCCTCTTTAACTAACCTTGGTGTCTGCAGGGCTATTTCTCTACCCTCTCTTCTCTGCAATTTCTTTGGCATAGTAACTTTTTCCCCTTCTTAAATCTGTTACCTCAGAGATTCTACCACTACCACTGATGGGCTTGGCCATGGCCAGCGGTCTTGAAGCTGGCTGGAACTAGGTCTGTCAGACATGGGGAAACTTCTAGCAGCTCCTCAGAGAAGCCACCCCTGTAGCCCTTCCTATTACCAACACCTTGCCATGTGAACAAAATACAACATTCCACAGGCAGAAGAATAATCAAAGCCAACAAAGTTCAGCCACATATGTTATCAGAATTTTGTAATAAGCACTGGGAAAATAATGGCTTCTTTGGTTGAGTGACTAAACTGAAAAATTAGTATAATGCCTAGCTCTGGGTCAGACACAAGTAAATGGGCTTTTTCTCTCCTGGCAAAAATGTTTGTTGCAGAGTAGGGTTTGGGTTTTTTTTTGGTGGGGTGGTGGAGAGGAAATGAATGATCTAGCTGACATTTTCATCTAACTCGAACAAAACTTGTATTTTTACCATTTAATTAAAGCTGGCTAAAAAAAATGTGAAACATCACCTCGAAGCAGAAATTGTCATTTAGATTTTTTCAGTATCTCTAAAGTTTTTGACAATCAATTCTTTTGAATTAGACTTAAGCTCCTAAATGCTTTAGCCTGACACAAAATACCACTTTACAACTAATAACACTTGCTGTCTTTCTTCTACATTTATTATTGCCTCCAAGTCCCAGGTTTTGAAGTTAAGAACAGGAAAGAAGTTATTTAGAAGCAAAGAACGAATTGTCTGGGTATGGATCAAATAATGATCATAAGTAATAAAGATTACACTTTTGGACCATGAATATCTGCGCACCCGCATGTTCCTTTCTGCTTCAAGGTGGGATGCCACACCTTGTCAGAGTCTCTAGCAGGTAAGATAGCTGTAGATGGTATGCTCAAATGGGATGGTAGTTGTTCTGTGAGGAAGGGATAAGATGCAATTTAAAGGTCATCAATGTCTTCTGAGGAGCCATTTCACATTCTTCCTTCTCTTCAGTCATTGCCTTTGGACACGACCTTGTTTCTCTTTCAGGGCTTAAGTGCTGGAAAAAGAGGCCTGATTGTCACTGGATGGAACATAAATTCATAGAGCTGGGGAGCAAGAATGACTAAAATTCTCTTGCTGAAGCAGAGGATTTCTATATATCATTGCACAGGCAAATTTTCCTAAATGGGCTAAGGATTTTCACAGAAGCAAGGTCACAGATCTCAATTCCGTGATTGATGCAATAAAAGGGCTAATGTTGAAAAATCGAGGAGGAATTTCTGCAATATTCTGTGTAAGTTACACATTCCTACATGCCTCTAGGATCACGAATGTTGCCCCTGAGGAGCAGTGCAACCATATGACATATCTGAGAAGAACTGGACGGAACGGACTGGAAGTAATATGAAAAAATGTTCCCCAGAAAGGTAACTACTCAAAGACCCCTAGTTAAGTTGCCCCCAGTGATTATGTGTTTTTCCACCATGCACCTAAATATTCCAAATATTCATTCAAATGAAGATAAATGGTATTCACAATTTTTCAAATTGTCACATGTATTTGTGACTTCATGTGAAATAGAAGCAAAAGGAAACCTAAAAATTAGGTATCTAGCTCCTAAGGCCTGAACAATGGAAAGCAGGCACGTGAAAGTCTCAACATGGGAGGAAAACCAGCACTTTCCATAAGATTTACACACACAAAAAACCCTGTTAAGCTGCAAAATCATCTGCATAATTATAGAAGATACCTTAGATACCTTAGAAGATACCTATCTGCCCCATCTAGATGCTAGTAATGTACTTTGAATTGAGCTTCAAAGATTACATCACATCATGTTAATCTATTAAAATTGCCATAAACTGCATTATTAAAGCTGCATAAAACCTTCTTCAGAATGCATTCTTCTATGCAAACTCCAGCTTGCCTCAAGTGCCACTTGATAAATTAGACACATTCATTTTTTCAAAAGAGCACAAAAACGATTTCAAAAGCTTTTCCACCCTCAAGTTATCCTATACTGCACTACTACAGAACAATTGTTCAGCAGAGATAAATTATGCTGAAATATGTCTTTTTGGATAGCAAAATGCCTTCATGTTTCAAGCAAGCTTTTTCAGAAGCTAACAGTACAAAACTTCCTGATTTGTAACCTTGGGCAATAACCTTTAATATAATTCAAGTAACAGGCCATAAAAAAAAAGTGAGAAAAGGAAGGAGACTGCTTTTAGAAGTAGTCTTAGGCTACTCTAATTCCAATTTGCCACTGTTGACAGATAATGACATCTAATATCAAGAGCACTATCAAGTAGCAAGGAGAAATACAATGTGTTTGCCTCATAAACTTTTTGCTTCTGACAATAATGGAGAGATCAGCTTATTTTTTGGAACAGAATTAGAAATAGCACCATTATTTGTATGTCCTGAAATTTACCTTCTTTCCTCTTTTAAGAAGACATAGCCAAAAGCTCTTCATTTACAGGCTTGAGTAACCTGTTTTAAAAAAACCACTGGCATTAAGTATATTACATAAGTAGGTTTTCATCAGAATTCTGCTTAGTGTTCGTTGCTATGTAGCGGTCATGGCTAGATGGACACATACAAAAATCATATCTTGCAGGAGGCTGCAAAGACAGGCAATTCTTAAATGGTTGAGCAGTTTTGCCAAATGACACTGTGAAGACTCTTGTTAATTCACTTCTGTCTGTACAATTGTGGAGCCATCATCATGGCTTCTTCACATCAATATGTTCCTGCACCAAAGGCATTCTCAGACAGCAACATTCTGTGCCAGCTACTCTGCTATTTGATTTTTGGGACAACTGTGACAGAAAGAAATGAAGGTCCCATATTTCATCTTAATAATCAGGAAATTTTTCACTTGCTGGTCAAGGAATGTTTATCAAGAAAAATTAAGACCAAAAGGCAGCTCTACATGTCAGCATAGGCACTGTATAGAACACTTAGGAAAGGCATTTAACTACTGTGAAGCAACAGTATATCTTAACAAAATCAAATAAAGCAAGCTAAAACCTCAATTTCTGGTAAGCCTGTAATATAGTCCGCATATTTAAAAGACTGCATATTTTACTATATCATGTATTTTATACTGACCATATTCTATTCTATTGTGTTGCACTGCACAGAAGAATGTAGTATTGAAACCAAGACCTGTCAAAACGCAGGATTTCGATTTGACCACGCGGTGGAAGCATTGCTCATCGCATATACCCCTGGCACAGGCTTTAACCGTATGCAGCAGCTGTTGAGCCCGTAAATATCCCATATATTTCTATGCTAAAACGTGCATGTTACCACTGAAATAATAAGTTGCCAGGGCAAACACACAAGAAAGGGAACCTTTTATTTGTCTACAATTTGTAGCTGAGAGAGTACCTTTGATTGAATAAACTACATTTTGGTCCCTGGAACAAAGAGTTACACTGAAACCTTTGCATAAACATCGAAGAATCTCTTCCCAGTGTGGAAAGAAACAAACAAACAAACAAAAAAACCCAAAAAACCAAACCAAACCAAACCAACAAACAAACAAACAAAAATAGGAGGTGGTAGAAATACACTGTGGAAGTCGTATTTATAGAATCATGCAAACAGAATAGTTTGAGTTGGAAGGGACCATTAAAGGTCATCTAGTACAAATCCTCTGCAACAAGCAGGGACATCTTCAACTAGGTCAGGTTACTCAGAGCCCTGTTCAACCTGGTCTTGAAAGTTTCCAGGGATGTAGCATTTACCACCTCACTGAACAAACTGTTCCACTGTTTGCCTACCATCACTGTAAAGATGTCTTCATTATATCAGTTTGAAGTGGGGAAGAATAATTTTTTCATTTGTTGTCAGTTTTGTGAGGGAAAAAAAAGAATTTGCAAAAAAAAGAAAGTTTGGATTGTAGATAAAAGTCATGTCCATGTGACTGCTTACAGTTTCACATGGGAAAATAAAGTTTTCCAAAATGGTTTAATAGTGCTCTATTCCACAGGAAACTTTTGATGAACTACTTGTGCTGATGATGTCTCTGATAGGGTTGTGTCTCTACGTGGGAAATGGCAGCCCCACATTATTTTTCTTGGAACAGAAAAAAAAGGGCAGTACTGAGTAAGAAGCAATATCTCCTATAAAAAAAGAAGGCAATAATATGAAGATCAGATTAACATGAGGAGACTGCCCTATGTTCAAGAGCTTTGCACAGGATTTTGAAGCAGTTAAGTCTGAAATCCAAGGCATGACTGCAGCTTACATAGCCATCTGCAAGCTAGGTTTAACATAGTTGGCTTTGGTATGGACAGACTCAGTTGTATAAAGCTCTGGCTGGATTCATAGTTGGTCTCTGCTTCAGCAAACTTGATTCCTGTTCCTGGAGGCACTAGAAGTATTTTTGGATAGCTTCAAGATAATTGACACAGAAGCTACATTTCACACCTGTGACTACAGTGTAGCTGTGCAGTTTCAATGTCTTTGTGTCAATATGAGATCGTTTTTTCTATGTGTCCCCGGTCACTAGGTTCCTCACATAGTAAAAGGGCAAACATATTAGAATCACTTTGGCATGTATGTATTCCAATAAGAAGATATTACAAAAACTTCCTTTGTATATAATTAAAAAAGCAACTTGGATACAGATCCTGCAAAGATTTATTCAAAATCTATTCTGAACTTTCTTCTCTGGACACAGGATGCCTGTGCCACAGGACAGGGTAGCAGACTGTCATCGATTAGGTTCAGGGCTTTAGCTGATGCTAACGGGTAGTGGTGAGAAGGCTTAAGCCCTTGTAGTAAATCTATACACACAGGCACCTGTTTAATACAAATACCCCCCAAGCTACATACTGAACAGAAGTTGGAAAACTCAAGAACAGAACAGAGGTTGTAAAACCCAAGTACCCTTGACCTTGAAAAAGTCTAGGCTGAATTTCACTCACCAGCAAAGTACATGTGGTAAGTGCATTAAAGCCACAATCTCAATCTTTTTAACTTGCTCGCTCCATCTTTTTTTCCAGCACGTGGTATGTGAAAGACCACGCACTGGCACAAGAGAAAACAGGTAAACATTTCAGTAGCCTGTAAACAGCTACGTATTATCCATGGATCATGTTCCTTTTTCCACATGCCTCACATGGCTGGTAAGGAGATTTGCTCTGGAGTGAGTAATGGACAGAACAGGTTGTGCAGTATTTGGCAAAACAGAAGTGCTACGTGCTTTATTTTCTTAGGTGCATAATTCATAATTTTTCTCTTGACTTTTATCAATGAGATCATTAGCTATAATCTGCCTCTACAGTGTCTGAATGAAAAACATTCAGCTTACAAGTTGTCCTTGTAATGGACTTGCATAATTACAGTTGATTATTCAGTGTATTCAACCGGTCCCATGGTATTAGTCTTTTCCCTAAAGGGATGAGCAGAACTTCCTCTTACAGGAGAATAAATAACAAGTACAAATAACACCAAACAAAGATGAACAACTTGCAAGGAACCAAATTCACACCCTTGATCTTCAAGTCCGCATGAAATGTTCACTTCTTGGTCCTCCAGCTTAACTAGATAGGTTCCCCTAATCTTTCTAAGACCTTGACAGTGAAGGCGTTCATCCTTGTCCTCAAAGTTAGGGATTCACAGATCTACTCTCTTGGCTGGGATGCTGCTCCTGAATACTCTTTAAAAAGCCACAGTGTTTCTGCATTCACGCGGTCCTGCAAGGACTACAACCTTCCAGTACAGCTGTTGCTCAGCCATCACCCACCAGGGCAGATAGAACAGTCGTTCTGCCCATTAATTCTTCTGAGGTCTTGATAGTTACATACAGAGCTTCACATACTCATGAACATCTGAAGAGTAACATGTTATTTGAGTATTTGTACTTAATTTCTGCATGACCACAGCAAGAATTGTGAATGGTACTTGTTCAAGACTGTTTTTCTGACAGACATTTAAGTCACCTATGTAAGTAATGTGACCTCTTAACAAAATAACTATATTCTTCTAAACAATTGCTACTAAGAAGCCTCTTAGGAAAAAGTACATATTTATGTCTGAAATTAATACCTGCTTCTAGATGAAATTTTCTACATTTTTAATTGAGGTAAAATATTTTCTTCTTATTTACCACATTTGCTAGAGCAATAGGAGTTTAAATAATTTCTTAAAAAGAAGCAATAAAAGAAAACATGGTATCATACTAAACTGCAGTACCTACAATGAAGTTGTCCTTCTTGACCATCAAAGCAAAGCACTGTATTATTTACATTTAGAAATAGCTATGTTTCAGTGAATTTCACTGAGACATACACAGAAAATGCCAGAAAACTTGTTTGCATTTAGTTTGCTACCTAATACTTCAGCAATTGCCTTAAGCAACATGGATTCACATACTATATCAGAGCCCTGTGGTACATAGGTGAGGAAGTGCATAAGAGTAAACAAACCACAGAATTTAGAGTTATTTTTAGAGTTACTCCCACAAAGTCATCCTATGGCTTGGGATTGCTTCAGTTCGATCATGTTTCATCACTTCCCTTTCCAATAGAGGACCTCTATGCTGATGTGTTCACTGCTGCTTGCTTCTCACACCACTGGTTTGACAACACTGGGCAAATTCCCCTTCAGACAATTAAGTCAGGAAATCTTTGTGTGTGTATTGGTGTAGTATAACATGTGATTATGTAAAACAGGGACATCTTGTGCAGTATTTTTCTTAGCTCTGTTTTCTTCGTCTCCAATGCAGCCTGTCCCTACAGACAGCAGAATACAGCTCAAAGAAAATCAGAAGGATAGAATCTCACAAATCCGCATTTCCTACTATGCAACTCTAATAATCCAGGATTTTTCTTTCAGGCACTGCACAAAAATTGATGGATAAGGCTTACCAGCTCAACTAAATGGTGGTAGGCATTATGTGAAAGGAATGATTTTCCCTCAGAATGCCCCAAATGGCTTTTTTTCAAATCTAATGACCTTAAGTCTGTTTCTGGTTACCACACATTTTTTTTTTTGTTTTAGAATAAACTACATATATTTAAGGAGCCAATAGATTGCATATAAAAATGGGTGACAAAAATGCAATAAAATGTCCCTACCATCTCTTTTCTTTGATTCATCTCCCACACTGGACTTATTTCTTTTGTCCAACTTACTGTCTTCCTTTATTTCACCTAGAAAGAAACAATAAAAAACACTATAAGGATTTTAATGCAGACTGCAGTTTAGTAATGCTTATAACTCAGTCAAATGGGAGCATCCAAAAGAGGTGTTCCTTAGGAGAAAAAGTCTGAATTCAAAAGCAATAAAGCACCAAAAAATTTAACCATCTCCTACAGAAAAGCAACCTTTACAATCTAGTTTTAATGTATTCTAATTACTAAAACCTTCTAAAGTGCATATGCAAACTCTTAATCCCTCTGGATAGAATGCAGGCCATTAAAAACCTGAGTATAAACTGCACTTCAAAATCAGGACTCTGAAACATTTTTGCTTTTAAGGGACTAAGACCTTGCAAGACTTCATCATAAGTTTCTGTTTTAAAGAACCACCTCTGTAGCAAACCAGAAAATCAAAGCCTTTGGCACAGCAACGGTCGATGCAGAATTAAAATGGCAGCTTGAGCTGGGGTGTGTTTTATAAAGCCAGGAAAGTTAACCACTCATTCTCATTTTCTGTCCTCTATTAGTCATACAGCAGAGCACATCAGACCTTCCCAGACCATCCCTTCATTGAATAAGAATGCTGAATGGAATGCAAGATCAAATAAAAAAAGACTTAGAGGGAGAGCTGTAGCAGAACACAGCTATTTCAGTTGCAGTGTCCAAACAGCAGCAAAGAAGGTGTCCTTCCTACAGATATCCAGTGAAACACCAGCCTGCCGAGAAGGGAGCAGGCCATTTGTCCTTTCCTCATGGAAAGCCGTGAATTTGCAACACACACCTTAACACAAAAAGCTGTAAAAGTCTCACTTCAGAAATCTGTAAACATAAGGTATGCTACAGGGCTGTATTAAAGTGATGCTTATTCCATTTTCATTCCTATTTTGGTAGTTCCCAGTCTTTGGATCAAGATTAAAGGTATTACATGTTAAAGAGGATCTGATTTGCCTTCAAAATACTCATGGGCAGTGGATCTTTATTTTTGGAACAGCTCCAAAAAAAAGAAAAATTGAAAGGAAGCATGGTCTCCCTCTTCTACAGTGTTCCCTAACCCCTGATGTGTTTGCTATTCTTGGATGGCAGTGGATCAGTCTCTCTCCCCAATTAAGATATATCATAGTAGAAAAGAGGAATGGTTTACAAATCTTAAAATATTTAACAGGACAGAAAAAAAGACGTTCTGTTCATCTTTTATTCAAACTTCTCCATGTTTTTTTTCCTAAACTCACCGTGCATATGAGCAAAAAATCAAAGCAAGATACAGAACAAACAGCACCCTCCTCAGCTGATCACACTGACATTAACTTGGGGTACTTGAACAGAGAGGCATGAGCAGATCCAAACAGGGTTGAGGTTTCTGTTTGACAAAAATGTACCTAGCAGAGCACAAAAATCTTCTTGCATTTCCTCCACCACCATACAGATGATAGTAATTATGAAACAATAATGGCTTTTGCCCATTGCATAAAGAAGTTGTTTGACCCTAAGTGTGTGCAGGAAAAGATACTGAACATCCACACATACATTATTTCACAGTTCAGTCTCAGAGAAAGCACACAGGCAGTGAGTGACAGAGAGACTTTAAACTCACCTGACACACAATTTCTGAACTTTCATTGAATATTATGAATAGGAGACTTTTAAGTATTGTAATATCTACCCTGCCACAGTGCCAGCAGCAGAGTGGAATGATGATCATAATGATCTTTCTGCAAGGGATTAAAGGAGCAGAGAAATAATGAGGTAAATACATTATGATGAGATATTAACACAAAGGAAGCTGTGATGAATCCAGAGATACGAATGTTATGATTTCATCAGTCTCCAAAGACTCTGCAGTGATTGTACCTCCTAAAGCTACATAATCCCATAAATTAACGAGCAGAATTTATCTTCCTGAGGAAGAGACTAGTTTTCAGAAGTCACTATAATTCCTTTCAAAGCACTTTTGACACCTGCAGCAGAGAAACATTGCAGAAAAAGTGCACACTTAATCCCCATATTGTTAGAAGCATGTAAAACAAAGGATTTCACAATAAATATCTGATGCAGTCCAACTGAGATTTCACGTCCCTAACATTTTAGATTTCCTGGGGGGCCCATTCCTATTCACCCACGTAACACTGAAGAAAATCATAAAGAGCATGACAGCTCTGATTCCCACAGTCCTTCCAATCTAGAAAAACCCTACTGATGAAGGACTTAATGGGAAAGGCCAGCAACCATGAAAATAATATCAGGAATGCTTTAAACAGAATTTCTGCATCTCCTGCCATCTAAACTCACTGCTTAAACCTGGGACTTTCAAAGCCTGTATGTTCACTCAGTCTTTTTCTGACAAAGCTTCTAAGTGACTTTTCTGCTAGTTTTGCACTGCCTGATACTAGCCAAGTTTGTGAAAAGTCACATGTGGCTGTATTGCCATTTTTTGATATAAGCTTCAGGGAGCAGAAGCTCTCCAGGGAACGACAGTGAAACAACCTAGAGATAAGTGATCTGTTCTCATGGGTATAATAAGTTTTTCTAACGTTCAATGGAATTTTCAAACATTTTTTTTCACCTTTTTTGGGTGCACAATGAGATCCTTATTTTAAACTCAGTTCTACAGTAAGTTAAAACCACTGGAATAAAATGTCTGTCAACACCCACCCACCCCCAAATTGAAGGCTTGTGACTATCTTTATTAAAAGAAAACTGAGCAAAAGAAGGATAGATAAAATAAATCCAAAAAAAAAAAAAAAATAGAGGAGAAAAATCCTCTGTCTGAAAACATATTTATATCTGAGACTCAAATCAAAGATGCCTTTAACTGGCTTTAAAATGAGTTTATAAGCCAATTCTGGATTCTCCTCTGTGGAGACTAAAGCTGGCAACAGGGAGAAATACAAGCAATGGAGAGCAGCTTATGAGAAATACTGAAGGACTTACACCACTGTGAACTGCATAATAGGCTTGAGAAAGCCTAAATCACTGACGTGGACTGGAAAAACTTTACAGCAAAAGCTGTAAGTTATGGCCCGTCTTCGCGAACGAAGAGCCGGGGAAGGTCTTTACCCGCATATGCAGATAAGGCCTTCGAGCCTGCGC
>JAWWES010000081.1:48896415-48958042 GCA_035583135.1 Lophotriccus pileatus
GTCCTCAGGACGTAGGTTTGTTTTCAGAGTGACCTTCTCTTAGATGGATTGCCTTAAGGGCTAACGAGCTCCATCTGGGTCTCAGCGGTAACAGCGCTGCGTCTTAACCACTAGACCACCAGGGGCTCCCTAGCAAAAGCTGTATGGGTCTAGAAAAAGAAGTTTAATGTTTAGTGTTAATGTTTGTTTCTTGTACTCCAGTTTTTTAAATGGTTTTACTATATGTATATGTATATGTATATGTATATGTATATGTATATGTATATGTATATGTATATGAAGTTCCAACATGTTCTCCCCTCAGAGTTTATGCTTGTTGGTGATTAGTTGAGACTTGCTGCATTGTGGGTGGTCTCACCACCTTCCTATGTTCATATTATTGCTTCCTTGTTATGTAACGCCTTTCCTAGATTCTCTATTCGTTCACTACTCCCTGTCAATCCTAAAACCACTCCCATGTTCCATCACCTTCCCTACCGAACCCTATATAAGATACCTATTCCCCTTCAATAAAGCGATAGCATTCCCACCTCTTACTCTGTCTCACGAACCCCTTATTTTGCTATTGACCCTGACACGAACCGCGGCACTCCTCTGTTGTCTTCTCCACCCAAGCAACAATGTTCATTGAAACAAGAATATTTGTTTCAGCTTTCTGGTCTGTGTATCATAACAGGATGCTTCATTTCCATGAGATAAATATTTTTTCCTTTTCTCTAAAAGCGCCCAGGCAGGTATGATGAATGCCATCTTCTATGAAAAAACACTAATCAGAAGTTACCATACAGTTTCTGATTTCCATATGCAAGTGATTGTGCCTACATACAGGAAGAGACTCTGTGCCGAGATCATCCTTTTTTCAGGATATCATGTTCCCACATCAGTAAGGTGAGGTACTGGTTTTAGGGCTGGATTTATGTTTCAGTGGAAGGAGAGAACTCACCATTTTGGACATGCTGTTTCTCTTCTGCCACTGTGTGATGAGAGTCCGTTCCCTTATCTGTCCTTGGTGTGTTTTTCCCTTGAGAGGCTTTGTGTTTGTTCACGCCCCTTTGCTCAGTATCATTTACAGAATTTTTACTGGTATCTGTGCTTTTGCTTTCCCCAGGATTTGGTTCTTTGCTGTTCTCTGTATTTATTTCTGTGGCATCTTCAGCTGGCTTCTCATCCTTTTCATCTCTTTCCTTTTCATCTGTTCCCTGATAGGCATTTTCCTCTGCTTCTTTCTTAGCTTTTTCTTCTGCATCCTCAGCAAAGAGAGAAGCAAAACAAGGAAAGAAACCACAACAATCAGTCAATTAGACAACTCACATCTAAATCTACTTCAGTATCTCACATGCAAAGAGCTTTTACTTAAAAAAAATGTAGGAAATGACTGGACAACAGAAAAAGAACACAGGAGGAATTTAACAAAGTATTCCAAAAATAATGTCCCAGGCTGGCCTAAGTATATATTATGTGTATGTCCTTTTTTTACCATATAAAGTTCACCTTTGAAAAGGTGGTTCCACAAAATCCTTAAAAGGCAAAAAGATATATTAGGTATTGTAGGCTCTAGGGGTGCCAAGGCTACTTTCATTTTTGACACACAAGAGTCAAACAGTATTTAGTCTCACATTCTACAAGGTGACTCTAAGCATATAAACTCTTGGTTCTTTGATATCTACTTTTTCTCCCTCTTGTTCCAGGTTGCTTCCTATGACAGCTTTTTATCTCTTCCCTTCCACTTAGAGTTATCCTTTCATTATGGCTCCATGCTTTCCTGGCAGACTAATATATTGCTACTAATACTTGCCGTGCCATCCCCAGAAGTTCTACAGTCAATCACAAATATACAAAGGTATAAGTTCAAAAGTGAGTGTTGAACAACAGCAGCATCTCAAAATAATGTAATTCGATTAAAAAAGAAAATTCACAAAAAAGCCATTTTCCTCCATTGAAGATACTATACTTGTTTTCATCCAAACATTAGGTACTTATGTGACATTTACTTGTAAGACAGATTGCAAATTATTTTTGCAGCAAGGATAGAGACCACTATGTTTCTAGCCCAGGTCAAGTACAGCACTCCCCAACAAACTCAGCTGCAAGGGCTTTGGGCGGCTTCCTGCATCCCACTGAAAAGCAGAACACAAATGCAGTCCTTCAAGACAGCCCTCAAACTAATAAACCTGACTGGGTGTGCACAAACTCTGGGCAGAGGCTCCATAATTTTCTTCCCCTTATGCATAATTTGCAAAAGCAGCTGAGTAGCTCAGCACACACTCAATTTGGAACCTGTGAGCTTATGCAGCTTCAGATCATAACTGTATCTACACTGAGTATAGCACAGAGATGTAACCAACCTATTATTGGATTGACGGTATTCAGGCCTACTCTTTATGACCCCATCAAGCAATGATGTTAATTGTGATAAGAATCCACAGATGTATCTCTTGTTTTTTGAGAGACTATATAAGCTGACAAACAGAGAAGCAGATCCTATAAAACACTGAGTAAAATCTACCACAGTCCTAGGGAAGTATTTGTGACATGTATAATGAAAATATTTTGTTCTTCACAGGAGCAGGATCTTGGCCAGTATGCAAAAATTACATTTTCAAATACTTCTTATGAGTGAATCAGAACCAGTTTAAAGAAAAATGTACCAACGGGGTACAAAAGTAGAAAACTGTCCTTATAAGAAATGCCAATCTGCATTTCCTTGTCAGCAGCTACATAAACTAATTTTTAAATTAATAAATTATGGTTCACGCAAAAACATAATTCAACTAGTCTCCCTCCTCCATTAATCATTCCTGAAATCTATACTAGCTTCCATAGATAGCTAAGCTATACATGTTGGTATTTTTTCTGGAGTCTCACAGATTTCACAGAGTATTCTGAGTTGGAAGGGACCCAAAGAGGTCATCAAGTCCAGCTCTTCAGTGAATGGGCTGTACAGAGATCAAACCCATGACCTTGGTTTTATTAGCACCATTCTCTAACCAACTGAGCTAATCTCAGTGTCCCATTGCATACAGAAGGATTTCTCCCATTTGAGGATCTGAAAAAAAAAAAAAAAAGCTGCATTTGGCACCTCAGCCACAAGAGATAAATTTGTCTCAGGAGATTTGGGCATGCTACAATACCACTGAATGAGTGGCTCTTGTCAAAAACAGTGTTAGAAAATATTTTATCTAAATGGTGCTTTGCACATCAGGGTGTTTGTTTATTCAGTTCTCTAATTTGTAGCTATTTAATGGTGATCTTTTAAGCAAAAAAAATCAGTAATAAGCCCACTTATTTTGCCTACACAGTATGAAAAATTTTCTATAAATACCACTGTTAGGATAAAAGCTGCTCACTGAGGCTTCTAGGAACAGTGACATTACCAACAGGAATAAAGTACTGTACAAATAATTTAATAATAATATTAGCTACAAAAGTAACACTAATAGATTCCTTCCCTTCTTATCCCCAATTGCTATTTGCAGTCAGCTAACAGTTAAAGTTGTATTCTCTTAATAGTAACTGTTTTTATTGGCATCTTGGCAATGGTTTGGCAAGAGTCAGCAATTTCAGTCCCTGCTGTGTGCCTTACTGCATAAGACTAGGACAGCCAAGGCAGATGGACCAGTGCGCAGAAAATTGCTGCAAGTCAGGAGCAAGACAGCAGCTGAGCAAAGATATTGATGGAAGTGCTCTGGAGTCCAAGAACACAGAAAGGTATGCTGAACCATCTGTTTGTATAACTCTTCCAGGATTAAAAGAATGTGTGTATTTGTACTGCTAAACATGCATAGAAACGTTAAAATCAAACTGTTTTCATTTACATGAAATAAAACAACTCCATTAAAATAGGGTTTGAGTAATAACCATTTAGATCACGGAATAAGTTGCATCCCAGTCTCATGAAAGAAAAAAAAAAATAAAACATTCCTACTGTTTTGGTTCCAAAACTGCCTGAGGGCTCAAGGAGACCTTGGGTAATCATCCAGCCCCTGGAGGTAAGGGGCAGTTCTAACTACATTGTTCTCAAAAGCTGGCTCTCGTTATTTACAAAAGAACTCCAATAACAGAGATTTGCTAATGTCTAATGAATTAGACATTATAATAATGTTTAAAATAACCTTATATTTTTTTCTCCACTTAACAGCCCAGGGTATTTGAATAAAAAATAGTTCTCTTATTTTGCAGCTGAAGTAGTCTTCAAAAAAAAAATGCTTTCAGCTATACACCTTCTCAGCTATAAACAAGTTATCATAATTTGCATTGCTGTACTCTGCATTGTCTACAACCGGTCTATATGTTTCCTGAACAGCAGTGACCAAAACTAGGCACAGCAGAGCTTTGAGGGCCTTGTTACTGCTGGAAAGATGGGAAGAATGCCAGAGGAGTCTCAGCAAAGTCTGTTGTTGTGTTTTTTTTTTAATATGTGTGTTTGGATTGGGTTGGGTTTGGGGTTTTTTTCAGTGGTGGGGGGATGTTGGTTGTGATTTCTTTTCAACTGCATTAGAGTATTGAACCCTGGTCAGTGTTTCACCAACAAAACCCTCATATTCTTCTGAAATATTTACAGTTCTTCCCAGATTGATGACATCACAAGCATTTGCAGCATAGTTTCCAATTAATTTTCCAAGCTATCATCAGAAATATGAAACCAGTTATGAATTCAGAATATTCTATCCTTCTCCCCTGAAATATTATCCATGCCTCTTTCAACCTTAACAATGAATTATCAAAAACCTATATCTACAAATACTGTTCCAGCTATTTTTGCACCACCCTGAGTCTGATTCGTGGTTTTAGGGGAACTCCCTTACATTTTTTTTCCCTCCCATTGTCCACGTCCTCTTCATTATGTACACTTACATAAGAAATATAAGGTATTCTTAAGAAATGTACAAGACACCCTTAAGAAGAGTATAAGGTACTCTTAAGAAGAGTATGTAAAGTACTCTTAAGGTAAGTATAAGGCACAGATTGAATCAAAATATTCCTATCCTTCTGAATTCAGTCTGGGTTGCTGAACTCAAAAAGCAGATTCTCTCAAACTAACAGTGCTTACTTGGAGACTAATCTGATTGAAGAAGAGCTTGAAGGAGAAGAGGTCAAAAGAATTTTTATTCTTTTGCTAAGAAGCTTGGCTGTTACCTTTGGTGGCTTGCGCTTTCCATTTCTCCCTGTTCTGCTGCACCACCTCAGTCCAGGTGGCTTTAAAACATTTGAAGTCCACAGTGAGTATGGAGCAGTTAAGTGAGGCACTTCCTTCGGACCCAGTGCTCTTGACACTTGATCTTTTAACTTCGGAGGGACTAATGTTATTTAGGCTGGGGCACAATATCACAAAACACAGAAGAAATCAGTATCCTGTACACTCGAATGCAACTATGAAGAAATAACAGCTGTGAGTCGGATAACGCAGGAAAAACTAAGCTTGAGTCCCTTATCCTTCCCTTCTCTTCTGTCCCACCCCAGGCCAACCAATGTTAAAGCAAAGAGCACAACCAAGCCAGTGTTAGAAAGAAAAGGCAGCTTTTCTCTGACTATTTTTTGGTATCCATGGTCACTAAGAAATAGAATCAGTCAAAGTGCTGTCACTACTTCTGTTGCACTTCCTAAATATTATTGGAGAGTCAGACAATTCTAGAAATAAAACATGTCAAAGGAGGAGTCTCCTAAAATTCACTACTGGGAGCCATTAGGCACAGGACAGGAGGTCCACCTCTGTCCAGGGCTTGGTGACCTCGGCTGAGGCTGAAATCGGGCACTCATTTTGGTTACAGAACCTACAGTTGTCTTTCAAGGATGGATGCTTCATTGTGCACATTTTATTAAAGGTAACAAGATTACCTACAAAGAAAGATATAAGTGCTTGCTGTTTGTTCACCCAAGAGTAAAGAAGTCACCTGGGAGAGGGAATCCTGAGGGTAGTCCTACTTTAGGAAGCACCAGCCATGAGGCATTTGAATCCCTAAACATGCCTTGTCAAATAAACTACTAAAAGAGCAGTATCTCTATAATACATGTTGAATGGGCCAAGACTTCCTACACCTGAACTCCAGGTGAATTCTGGTGGTTCTTCACACATTTTCATAACAATATGGTCACAAGAGTGTGCTTATACTTTCTAGTCATCATTTTTGTTTCAATCCCATTTATACTTCTAGATATGAAGAAATGAAGGCCTCCCAATGACTCTACCTTCTCTCTGACATTAGTGACCGAGAGAGCACTGAAGTGCACCTGATCGCATGGCTACAACCATTTGTGCTCACTGCCCTTGGAGCCGTGACTCAGGGTCATGCCACCCTCCCTCTTCGCCCTCCCCTGGGTGCAAAGCCACCTCACAAGGTGAGCTGTAGTGTTGGCAGTGTGGATACGGGTCTTTAAGCCACATGGAAAACATATACTGTAGGGGAGGAAAACAGGGGAGTTGAGTGCAACAGCAGCATGTGCAGAGTGAAGGGGAGGGTGCAAGGTTATCCACCTGGAGCGCCTGAATCCGGACATATCAGAGTGGGAAGCTTCATTGATGAGTGGAGTCACAATCTTCTCCGTCATGTCGGTCAGCACAGTAAAAGTGGGTTCCACAATGAAATCAATGAAACCTGAGCAGAAACACAAGGAGAGTGAGGCAAGCAAGAGGAGGATTTATGCAGTCTCTGCTTCAGTAAATACAGACAACCACACTATAGATGACAGTGTAAAAAAATCATACTTGAAAGAGAGATAGGCAAATACTAAAAAGAGGAAACTGAGTTATATATTAATCCCTGGCCCAAGAGCCTGGATACAGCATGCAATAAAAGATATCGACTTAAATACTGGAAAGAAACTGTGACAAATCACATCATCAAAAGATTCACCAAGACTTGTTTTATATGAGGAGCAGTGTGATACTGAAGTCAAATTTCTATCAAATTTGGATAAAACGCAGTTTCAGAGAAGAATTCTTTAAAAGCAGAAAATAAATATAACAGTAATAATACCAGTAAGTTTTGCTGGTTTGGAGTTACACACAAATGTCCTTTACTGCGTATCAGCATTCAGGTTACTATGAAGACTCTCTCCTCAGTGCTTGGCCAGTTTTTTCTTGTTGATAATAAAACAAATTTAGATGCTTTCCCCACATTTTTTAATATATGTAAAGGAAAAAAAAAGGAGACAAGTAATTTCTGCTTCATCATACAGCTTGACAGGGATGAATGTGGCTCTGATCTGAATGTTGGGGAGCAGATTGAAGGGCACTGTGGCCATAAGCTCATGAGATGAAGGAAAATCCAAGTTGCATGGACCAAATGTGAGAGTGAGAAGCTTACAGTACCTTATACATTTCCCTAAATTCCTTTACCACTTCAGTTAGCAGATTTCTTAGTGTTGCAGGTAGCCAAGAAAACAATGATGTCCTCAATCTCTCCTAAGGCACATTGGGATCCAGGTTACAATTAGTGTTGCCGGATGGTTTTTTGTAACATTATTACTGTTACAAATCCCTACTGTTACAATTTTCAGAGATTTGTTAATTATCAAGTATTATTTATTTATTAATAATATTGTCATTTCTCTGACTTGATCATTACATGTTTCTACAGCACAGGTGATTCTGGGTGATAACAAAACAACAAAAGAAGAAGAGATCACATGGTTCAGGCACCTGAATTCACAGATGCTTTGATTCACATCCCGAGTGCAAAGCAGTTGAGCATCCTTCTAGTTCCATTTGCCTTCCCTGATTTTTGCTAGATTTCTAAAAGGATGGATTATTAAGTGTATTTTCGTGCCTGGTCAAATTAGAAATGTTACTTTCCAGTAACGTTCTGTAAATCTAGAGAAAATACACATTCGGTCATATCCAAAAATCTGAATCCTGTGCCTTTACAACACATTCAGTCAGTCTTATCTATTCAAATTCAGGAAAAAAAGAACTCTTGGGTAGTCAATCACAAATGCATGTAGCATAAAGCCTGAACAGGAAATTGTATGCTAGATGACAACTCAGATAATCCTGGCAAACTTTATACAATTTTTTAAAGCCTTAGCAATTTTACTGACTGAGAACAGTGTTAAGTGTGCCACAGAAATCTTAAGGATAATAAGAACTTGACTTACATATATTTCTATGTCTGTCTCTCTACATCTCTACTCCCCTTCAAAAACTTATTTACCTCTTAGTGACCAAAGAAACCCAAGACATGGTACCTTGTCATTCTGCTCATCAAATAATACCACTGCCATTTGCTCTATCACTACTAACAACCCTAAGATATGCAAATCTCTGATACCAGATGCAGGTGTTGGGATTTGTTTCCTGAGATAGTCAACAGCTGCACACAAACACAATCTAGTTGTGTTTAAGAAACAAGTTTTCCCTGCAAAAAGTCCTGCATCTCATCAACAAAGACGAGCAGAGGTGGCACACAAACTCAAATACCTAGGAGAACTTTTCTTTGATAAGTGAAATTTTTTCCTCTATTACCTACAACATGAATAAGTTTTTCAACTATGTTACCTTAAAATAGGAATTCTAATAAAAATTAAATATGCTGATTTAATTTTCTAATTAAAACTCTGAATATCAAATAATGAACCTGAGCTTTAAACCTATCAATGCTAATGACCATTTCATCATTTTTTTTCTTCTTCAATAGAATGAACATGATAAACATTTCTGTATCCTAATGACTGAGATGATTTTACCAATTAATGCTGCATGCTGAGGGTGAATTCCAGGCATATGACTAGTATTCATTCATTCCACCTGCAAACATCAACTAGGGAGAGGACAGTTTCCCTAAAGCCCAACATAAAAAAAAAAAAAAAAATCTGCAGCATGCACTCATCAGCCTTTATCCAATGTTTTCTGAAAGTGTAATTTTCTTTTTCACTAATAAAAGGACAAAAATAAAGGCACACTGCTACATTTATCAGCTGCAAAGAGGACAATGACAATAAAGGCCGATCTTCAGCAAAACAAGCTTCCTAGAGTTTAAGCCAGAGAAACTCCTGATATTCCTGTTGGGAAATATGAAAGTCTTGGTCTGGTTCTCTTCGCAGTTTCTCCCTCACTTTGATAAGCACCTTGACTTCTGGACACAAGTCTCTCCCATCTTCACTATGGTACAAAAATATTTGCCATGCTCCTACTGAATAAGAAAAAGGATGGTAAACTGGTCATTATCATTAACATTAATAGGTTTTCAAAATAAAGTTCATTAATTGATATTCAGGTTTTTTTAACTTATCAGTTTACACTCTGAACAATTTTTTCATAAACTGAAGCAACATGAGGGACACATTCTTTCTTTTTGGGAATTTTTTTTCTGTTAGATTCCTTAATTTAATGTAAAAAGGCCATATTGCCAAAATCTTCAATCTGCATTTGTGAAAACTTTTGATAATGAAAACGTGTGTCTGCTGTTTTTGCATCTACAGTGACCTTACAGCAGCAAACCAGTAACTGCAAACAAGTCAAGCCACCAGAGCAGGATTTCTAGGCTCTGTTCTTGACAGAACCAAAATCAAAATTTTATTTCACAAAGGACAGAGGTTTTTAATTTGTGAGAACTGCTGGCTGCTTGGTGCAGATGACAGAATCACAGAATCCTAGAATCACTAAGGTTGGGAAGGACCTTTAAGATTGTCAAGTCCAACCATATAATAGCATGTTGGAGATGGGCTGAAGAATGAAGCAGCCTTCAGAGAGTGGAAAGAAGCTGAGGATGCCTTACTTGAATCTCCCACCGGAAAGACTGTGTTGTGACCTTTTCCCCTATGGTCAAGGACATCTCTCCCTCTCTGGAGAGATGCAAGCAGCCCCCTGCAGGGCCGGCCCCCAGGGGCAGCTGCTATGGCCAACCCCCTATTGTCCCTGCATTGTCAGTCCCCCCTCTTCCCCTGAGGTTCATGTTACCTTACCAATCCCAGGTCCAGTTGTCCTCTCTCCCAGGGTCCCCTTTTTCTGCCCCTTATAAACCCACCATGTTGTTACAATAAACCAGATCAGTTTTGACCTTCGACCTGCACATTGTGTCTGTGTCTCCTTCTTGTGGATTTACACGTGGATACTACAACTCAGAGTCAAGAACACACTGGTCTGGAACATTAACCCTTTCCCATACCGGGACAATAGCACAATTTGGAATTCAGTAAGAATATACTTTTGCAAATAAATGTTCTAATTACTGCTACAGGGAAAAATTTGTTAAGGCTGTTAAGCAGGTAAAGAAATGAATGGAAAAAGAATCTACTCTACAACTTTGAAAGTCTTATCTCAGCAGATAGCTAGAAAACATAGGAGGCTTCAATTTAACAAAGGAGATGTTAGAGAAAGACACTGTCAACATGTGCAGCAGACTGAGAAATGAGCATTTTACAATGTTAGAAGGCAAGATCTATAAAGAGTAGACTACTTATATCAATGGATTACTAAATGGCACAAATCAAATATAATGACAAATAGTATATAACTAAATAAGGCTGCCTTTGCCTACTGACAAGTGCCTCTTTTATAAGGTGGAATTGTATTGGTGGTGGTTTAATTCAACATTAATATTTTGGTGGTTTGACACAAGGGGCATAAGAACATTCTTGGCTCTCCTTGTCTTTCTGAGCACAAAAGGAGAGAACCAGAAAAACTAGCATCCAAGCATACACAACCCTATCTAGAGAGACCCCTGTGAGAGTCACAACTCCTCTTCCCTGTAAGGAGTGAGGAACATATCTGAAAGCTGATAAAAGGGTTGTGAAAGAGAAGCCTCTACATGCACTTTCCCTCACAGCAACCAGAGAGATAGAGAGTTTATCTTCTCCCACAGCACAGCAATAGATGTAATTGTTCCAGGAGTCTTGAACATGAGTTTTAGCTGAGACTGCAGCATTTCAAGTTTGTTGCTGCTTTCCTCTACCGAGCTGCTGGCAGAACAACCCACAGTTGTATTGTGGGTTATTGTTGCAGAGGAGTAAATAATACAAGTCTGGTAACCAGGCCAGGCTTGTATAGGGCTCTTCAAGTTCAGATTCCTAGTTGAACCGTCTAAACTTCCAAAGCCAGAAAAATCTGTGATGATGTCCCTCAGAGAATGGCTTGCCTATCAGGAACAATGAAATAATTTTAAGCAGAAATGACTCTTAGCCAAAGATATGAATCTGCACTTTCCTAGGTTCTGGGGTATCTTTGTCTTGCTCTTTGAGAGAAATTTCAAGGTTCAAATATTTTGTTTGCTTTCCTTTAATACATTCTCTGCCCGTCTATCTTTCTCAATTCCCTCAATTTAAGCATCCATGTTATCTTTCTTTTGTTAGTCTATTAAGCTACCTATTCTCCAGTCAAGGTTAGAACATGTTTCTCTATCTACTTCACTTGCTTCCTAGATATAAAAATCCATGCACAAATCCACTTTTTCCTTTGTCCTTTCTTTGTTCCAAGCCCCCTTAACAGTTTTACTTCACTTAGCCCCTCTTACTCTCTCACCAAATGCCAGGCTTGTTGAGTCATCCTTCCCCTACTTTTTCATTCGATAACTGAAGGAAAGGTAGAGAAAGTGGTGTTGGTGTGTCTGTAAAAAGATCTCCTTTTCTGAATGGGTGGCAAAAAAAAGGATTTTTTACTTGGTGGCTTCACTGAAAAATAATGGTTGGTTTAAAGTACTGGGAGAAAAGGGTTTGAAGAATAAATTGAAAAACACACAGCATGCTTTGCACAGGTCATCAAGGGGACTGACATTACATTTTCATATACACCAATGACACTCATATCACATGATGTTGCCAAGTGTACCCATTCCTCACAGCTCACCATGGAATAAGTGCCATGATCAGGCACTGTAGTTATCTCTGCAGACCCATCAGAAGTGACTTTGGTGAATAAATGGAACCATTACCATACACGTAAAGGCTCCCCAGCTTTGAATGGTCAACATAGGAAAAATAATGCCATTGTACTACATTTCTTCTCTTTAACATATTTCCAAATGATGAGAGATCACTACGATCTTAGCCCTACAGGGAAGAGTAAGTTTTGCTTTTAAGACGTTGCTTCACATGCACGAAAATGGACATACCTATTTGAGACTGAGCAACCATAGTAGATTTGCGATCACACAGGGGAGAGAAGGGCAGCCCTAGTTCTGCTTCTTTGTCACCCTGGAGAAAAAAATTGAGAAGAAATTAGAAATGAACAGGACACATTTCACTTCTATATCTTACTTCACAACCCTAAAAGCCTCTCATTTTATATTCTTTAATTAAGCTTTGACTTTATTTGGATGGTTTTGTTTATTTTTAACACGAATTGTGGAGAATTTGAGTCTTTCAGATAAGGAATTCATAGGCCATGGCTGGCCAGATGCAGATTATTGATTTTTCTAAAGACAACACCAAGTTTTCTACAAGAAAGTAACCTGCTTGGTTGTTGTGGGCCAAGCTGTGGACATTCTCTACCTGGACTTCTCCAAGGCTTTTAATAGGGTTTCCCACTGCCTCCTCCTAAAGGCACTGATGCATTACAGTATAGACAAGTGGTCCATGTGGTGGATGGGGAACTGGCTGACAGGCTGGGGCCTGTCAGCAGGTGGTGGTAAATAGCTCCTTTTCAACCTGGCAACCTGTTATAGTCAGGATACCCTGGCAATCAATACTGGGCACAGTGATGATCTGGATAATGGGATCAAGTGTACCCTGAGGAAATTTGGTGATGATGCCAAACCAAGTGGGGAAGTGAACACTTTAGAAGATAGTCACCCTGCAGATAGAGGTGAATAGGCTGGAAGAGTGGGCTCACAAGAACCTTATGAAGTTCAACAAGGAAAAATGTAAGGTCTTGCACCTGGGAAAACATAATCCAGTAGTGCAGCTCACGCTGGAGTCAACCCAGCTTGGGAGCAGTGCTGTGGAAAAGGACCTGAGAGGCCTAATGGACAACTCAAATTGAGTATATTAAAGTTGCTTCATCGAAGAAAACCACCAGAATACTGGGCTGCATCAACAAAGGCATCACCAGCAGAGATAAAGAAGTCATTATCCCACTCTACTCAGTGCCTGCCAGGCCACATCTGGAATACTGTGTTCACTTTCATTTCCCACCATGCAAAAAAGAAGTATACAGGCTGGAGAGGGTTCAGAGAAAGGCCACCAATATTATGAAAGGACTGGGAAGCCTACCATGCAAGAAAAGGCTGAGAGAACTGGGTTTATTAAGCCTTGAGAAAAGAAGGCTTAGGGATATCTTATCACCATGTTCCAGTATTTAAAGGGTGTCTACGAAAAAGATGGAGACTCCCTTTTTACAAGGAGGCACATGAAAAAGATGAGGCACATGAAAAAATGGGTGCAAGTTACTCCTGGGGGGATTTTGATTGGACACAGGAGGAAAATTTTCACAACGAGAACAATTAGGCATTGGAATGATCTCCCCAGGGAAGCGGTTGATTCCCCGATGCTGGACACTTTTAAGATTAATTTGGATCATCTGAATGATGATCCAAGGTGCTGGACCATCTTGTCTAGACTGTGCTTTTGCCAAGAAAATTTGGACCAGATGATCCTTGAGCTCTCTTCTAACTTGGTATTCTATGATGCTACGAATATGACATTTTACTTAAGTGCTTAATTACATAAGTCCAGAGATGCCTTCCAGCCCTCAGAATTGAAAGTCCTTTTCTAGCATCACAAGATTTTCTCTGGTCTTTCAAGTCACATGTTTTAAAAAGCCCTGTAATTTAATTCAGTCATTCTGTAACATTGCATTATGCTGAAAAGAATATGTATGGGATGACATAGCCACAATAATACCCACAGACCATTCAAATTTTAATATTCTTCTAAATATCACTACAAAATCTGTTCTTTAAATCAGCAGCTTACTATAACTGTATTGAACTTTTTGCCAGTGTTCTGACTAATATCAAATGGATGCTAAAATATTAAAGAAACGAACCAGAGAAAAACTCCTGTAGGCATAAAAAGAGATGAATTCTTCTTATTTTTGTTAATATAACATACACAAAATGGGGGCACAAGTCCTGTTAGAATTTTGAATGGAACAACAAGCAATAGTATTCTTCCACTGCAGAACAATTCTACTTTTTGTTAGGAATCTGATATACAAATATTAGGGTAAAACAGGAACCAAACACAGAAATATTTCCAAATAACATTTCTTTACTGTGTCTGCTGCATCTCTCAGAAAACCATCTCTCAATGCCATGATTTTTCTTTATTCTTTAGGCCTCTTAAAAACCCCAGTGTCTAATTCTGTTGGGAAGGAACACCAAACTGCCTTTTTCACTGCTCAGAGAGACACTTGACTTCTAAGCTGTTTGGGCATCTCCCTCATGGCTACCTAAAGTGCATTAGTAAGACAATTAAGGCAAGATGTTTGCTCATAGCCACTGAATATAAAAAGGCAGTAGTGCTCAATATCATTCACACCTACAGCATGGTTACTTGGTGTAGGAAAACCTGTGACATGTCACATCACTAAATACCGGGAAACTAAAAGGGTTGGGCACCTGTTCTGATACAGGTTAAGTCAGGCTTTATCTCTGAAAGACACTTAACAGAAAGGATAGAAAAGGGTCTGCAGGTGAAGAGCATGAGGAAGAGCATAAGAACATACCTAATCTAAAACCAGACCATTTCCTTACAACCATAGTCCCCTCTGATTAGTAGTAGTTTTCAATATCACTGGTTTAGGCACGGCATTCTCTGATTTAGTATGCCCACTAAAAACCTCCAGACCATGTGCCACTTGCTCATTCCCTGCTAGCGCTCTCCCCCTGCAGTGGACTGGAGAGGAGAATTGGAGGCAAAAAACAGGTAAAGATCATGGGCTGAGATAAGAACAATCTACTGGAAACAGCAACGAGATAAGAAAATGAACAGTAACAGCAACAATATTAATAAAAGTGTACGAGAGACAGATGACTGATTCACATACAAATGCTCACTGCAGAGCCAGACCGGACCACTACCACTCTACCCCAACCCAGAAAAGAGCCCTTCCAGCCCTTCCCCCTGTCCCCAGAAAATTACATAAGCTAACATATAATAAATAACCTCCAGGTCCCAGCCATGCCCCCTCCTGGCTACTGTAAAAATTAGCCCTCTCCTGGCCAGAACCAGGACATTATCCATCCCTTTTTCTATAACATCTACATCATGCCCAAATCCTACACCTGTCAACTATACATACAGACATTTATATAAACACACTCGCAAGTCTGGGTATTATTTCTGTAGAAAATATCCTTCCCTCCAAGATATCTGTTGAGTTCAATTAGTTCACAACTGTAGGTTCTACCTGTCCTATATGTCTTCCAGGGCAGGAGGACTGGTGGGCTGTTGGTTGGTTGCAAGCTGCATTAGCAGCTCACAGCTAGTGCATCTGGAGCAGGCCATACCCATTGTCCATGGTAGTTATGGCATACAGTGGCAGTGCCATTCAGCAACAGACATTATACAATTCAGCATTACAGGCTGTTCTCACACAAAAATCAAATCCCCTTGATGTACACACCATGTTAATGTGTTCGTCACCAAGTGTACCTTGAGCAAAAATAATCCCACAGATGGGCTTGCCTTTGCCTGAGGCAGACTAATCCAAACTGTTTTCCCTAACATATTCCTCATATGCACCACAGGGACTTTATCCCCTTTTATGGTATGTGGAGGTTTTGATTGGGCAGGGCCAGCTCAAATATTGGAGTCTCTAGTGTTAACTGACCCAGTGGACTCTGTTAAATGTAGATCCCAAAGCTTGAATGTTCCACCACTTTTTTTTTTTCAATGTGGTTTTTAACAGTCCATTGTACTATTCAATTTTCCCAAAGGCTGGTACATGATAGGGAATATGACATCCCCACTCAATAACCACTCTCTGGCCCCGGTGTCTATGAGGCTATTTTTGAAATTAGTCCCATTATTGGACTCAATCCTTCCTGGAATGCCATGTTGCCACAGGACTTGCTTTTCAAGGCCCAAGATGGTGTTCTGGGCAGTGGCATGAGGCACAGGCTATGTCTCCAGCCTCCGGTGGTTGTTGCCACCACTGTAAGCAAGTAGTGCTTGCCTTGGTGGGTTTGTGGGAGTGTGATATAATAAATCTGCCAGGCCTCCTCGTATTTATACTTTGACCATTGTCCATCATATCACAGAGGCTTTACCCACTTGGCTGCTTGATTGCAGTGCATGTTTCACAGTTATGGATAACCTGGGGGATAGTGTTCCATGGTTATGTCTACCCCTTGATCACAAGCCCATCTGTATGTTGCATCTCTTCCCTGGTGACCTGAGGTGTCATGGGCCAACCAGGATAGAACTAATTCACCCTTATGTTGCCGATCCAGATCCACCTGAGACTCTTTAATCTTGGCAGCCCAATTCACCTCTCTGTTTGGGCAATGTTCTTCAGTAGTCTGACTTCTGGGTACATGTGCATCTACATGACTTTGAGAACCAACTTTGCTACCTGGGCAGTGATGTCTTGCCACAACTCAGAAACCCAGATGGGTTTAGTACCACTGTTCTGCCAGTTGGTCCTTTTCTATAGGTCTAGTCAGCCACCCCCACAGAGAATATACTACCATCCATGAATCAGTGTAGAAGCAGAGCACTGGCCATTTCTTTCATTCAGTGAACTCTAAAGCCAGCTGGATGGATTTCAGCTCTGCAACCTGACTTGATCCACCTTGTCCCATAATAGCTTCTGTGACTTGCCACATAGAACTCCATATGGCAGCCTTTCATTTTCGATGTAACCTTACAATACAGCAGGAACTGTCAGTGTAACTTTTCATTTTTCTGGTTGCTGATAATTATGATGGGGCCTCCTCAGCACATCTCATCTTTTCCTCCTCCTCAGATGATGACAGTCAGTCCAAAATTTTCACCTCTGAGACAGTTCCCAATGAATTCCAAGATCCTTGGGTGATTGGGGTTTCCTATTCAAGCTCACTGTGTGATCAGTACGACCCACTTGCTCCACATGGCATGAGTGGCATGATGTGTGAAAGGGACTTTCCCTTTGAACATCCAGCCCAGTACTAGCAGTCAGGGTGCCAGGAGAGCTGTGCTTCAGTGCCAGTCCCTTCTGAAGCAGCTTGAACCACTTCATAAACTGCCAGTATCTCTTTTTCAGCTGGGGTGTATCAGGCCTTGGATCCTTTGTGTCCCCAACTCCAGAACTCCAGGGATCGTCATCGAGTCTCCCAGGCTACTTTTTCCAGTGACTCCAGAACAGACCACTCTCCCCGGCTGCAGGGAGAGCACATTTTTCACATCTTGTCCTGTCCTGACTGGCCCAAAGGCTGCTGCATGAACAATCTCCTGTTTAATTTGTTCAAAAGCTTGTTGTTCTTCAGGACCCCACTCATAATTGTTCTCCTTCTGGGTCACTCGATACAGAAGATTTACAATCTGGCTGTAATCTGGAATATGCATCTTCCCCACAGTACTTAGGGAAAGCTTGTGTTTAATTTCTGCTGATTGGTGGGGACACAACTGCTCTTTTGTTTACCACATCCATTTGAATCTGACAACATTCATCTTGCCATTTTACTACTAAAAAGTGAATTTCCGGGGCAGGTCCCTTGACCTTACTTTGCTTTATGGCAAAACCTGCTTTGAGGAGGATTTGGATTATCTTCTCTCTTTTCTCAAAAACTGCCCCACACAATGATGTCATCAATGTACTGGAAGTGTTCTGGAGCCTCACCATTTTCCAGTGCAGTCTGGATGAGTCCATGGCAAATAGTGAGGTTGTGTTTCCATCTCTGGGGCAGTCAGTACAGGTGTACTGGATGCCCCTCCAGGTGAAAGCAAAGTCTGGCCTGCATTCTGCTGCCAAAGGAATGGAGAAAAGCCATTAGCAATGTCAATGGTGGCATCACTTTGCTTCCTTGAACTCCAGTTCATACTGAAGTTCCAGCATGTCCTGCACAGCAGCACTTAGTGGTGGTGTAACTTCATTCAGGCCATGATAGTCCACTGTCAGTCTCCACTTTCCACTGAACTTATGCACTGGCCACACAGGACTAATAAAGTGTGAGCAAGTCTTGCTGACAACTCCCTGGCTCTCTAGTTCACAAATTATTCCATGGATGGGGTTCATGGAGTCACAGTTTGTGTGGTATTGTTGACAGTGCACTGCTGTGGTAGCAGTACCTGTTGTTCTTCAACCCTCAGCCAATCCCATAGCAAAAGGGTCCTCTGAGAGACCAGGTGAGGTATTCAGCTGTCTAATTTCCTCTGTCTCCATAGCAACTATCCCAAAAGCCCAATGATGCCCTTTTGCATCCTTGAAATAGAGGTAATCTATGCCAAGGATGCACTCTGGGCCAGGCACAATGGGGTGCTTTTGTCATTCCTTCCCAGTCAGGCTCACTTCAGCTTCCAGTACAGTCAGCTGTTGGGGTCCCTCTGCCACCCCAGAAATAGAAATAGATTCTGTCCCTACATATCTTGATGGCATCAGGGTACATTGCACAGGGTACATAGTGTCAGCTAAAGCATTATATTCTTGTGGGTCTGATGTGTCAGGCCATCAGATCCACCTTTCCTCCACTTGGCTGCAGGCATTTAGTCCTGGTCATAGTACTCATTGCTCACTTCTTGTAAATATGAACTGGAGGTCCCTTCAAGAGGATTAGAAGTAATATCAGCTTTTCTGTTCTGTCTGAAGACTTGCCCACTGGAAACTGGAGAGGCATTTATCCTTGAAGAATTTCCTGCAATGGTTGTCCTTTCTTTCAAGTCATGTACCCATGCTGCTAGGGCAGAGGTGGGTTTTCTATCCCACTTCCTCATGTCTTCTCCATGGTCAAACAGGAAAAACTACAGGTTACCTCATGATGTGTGCCCTCTTTCTCGAGTAGGGGTTGCTTACCCAGTAGCAGAGACTCTGGTCCATATTGATGGTGTACGGGACATTTCCTCTACGGTTTGCTCAAGTCTTTTGAATCTGCCCACAGTCTTGGACACTCTTTCCACAGCCAAAGCACAGATCAGTAAGGAGGAAAAAATTATGATCTTCATATTGCCTGAGTCAAGTAGTCACCTTTGTTCTATTTCATTGACATAAATGCCAACAATACGGAGAGATGGCACACCCTGTGCAAACTTCTGACACAGGGATTGTGTACACTGGATGTCGTCTTTATCTACAAGGAACTGCTTGTCATTTGAATCCTTACAAATTACCTCCAGCACATCTCTCAGGTACTGGATACCTTGCTCCATGGCATTCCACCTGACTGGCGGCACTACTAGATCATCCTTGAGAGAATACCTTTCCCTTATGCTTGACAGGAGTTGCCTCCAGAGTCTGAGACTTTCTGTCCTCTTCCCAATCCCTTTGTCAGTGTCCCCATCCCAGAACAGGGATCCCAGTTGCTTGGCTTCACTACCATCTAGTTTCATATTTTGGGCTGCAATATCCCAGCATCAGAGCAGCCAGGTCACCAGGGTCTCATCCAACTGCTGGCTCAAATCTCTTTGCATATCTTGCAGCTCACCCAGAGATAGGGATCCAGTGATTATCTCTGGCCCTGCCTCTTCCTTCTGTTCTGAGAGTCCTGCTTCTTCTCCATCCCTCACTATGTGAACTGATTTTGTCTTGGATTTCTTCTTCTGCTACTGGTATGAGTTGTTTCTCTGGTTCAGCTGCAGTTTGAGTGGCCACAGTGCCTGCTTTTCTCCTCTTGGTCTGCTTTTCTCCTCTTCCCCCTGAGGTTGCTGTCTAGTAATGAGCGGTGTTTGGGCCCAGCAATTGCATAAGTTCGCACCTCTCCGGAGCTGCCACAGAAGTTTTCTTTAAAATACTCTGCCACTTAAACAGGGTCCTGCAGTTGTTCAGCATTGAACTTCCAAACCACTGGAGCAGAATAGTCCCTCAAAAGCTGGCCCATTTTCTCTCACATTCCATGCCAGTCATGATTATCCACCCCTGGGCAGATCTCTGAATAACCTCCTTAGTTTCTTGAGTCTAAGCATGGTGTGGTGGACAGCACTGAGGAAACCTGGCAGACTTAGTAATAAGAATATGCTTTCCTCAACATCCAAAGGGAATTTAAAATTCTCAAAAGCTGTTGTAACAGATCTGAAGGGGGGAAACGGGGTGAAAAGCTGGGAAAAATCATCCTCCCCTGTTCTCCCCACAGCTAAGGTATGATTATTAATGGACTCCCAAAGGTAGCGCCTAGGGTAAGAGTAGGAGAGTAACAGTGAATACACATCCCTAAGGGCCCTCATTGTCCTTGATATTATCATGTTGTAAGCTGATATCACACAGTACAGCACCAACCAGTGAACAAACCAAGCAACATTGTGACCAGTGGCTCCATACCTAATACAACAAATGCTTTGACTGAATTTCTTCCAATCCACTGTGGTCAGATCTGTTTTCATCTCAAACCTTCGAGCCTCACATTGTGTGCCAAATTAGGCTGTTGTGCTTTAGGAATTGTATTCTCCAGTTTAGCACTCCCACCAAAAACTTCCAAATCATATGCCACTTTCTCTCTCTTCCCCTCCCTTCCTGCAGCAGGCTGGAGAGAATTGGAGGCACAGAAGGTCAAGATCATGGGTTGAGAAAAAACAGCAGTGAGATAAGAAAACTAACAGTAGCAGCAATAATATTAATAAGGAAAGTGTAAAAGAGACAGGCAAGTGATTCACATGAAAATGCTCACTGCAGAGCCCAACTCAACCATCACCACGCTATCCTGACCTGGAAGAGCGCCCTTATAGCCCTTCCACCTATCCCCAGAAAATGACATGAGATGGTGTAGAATAACGTCCGTGTCCTAACCATGCCCCCTCCTGGCTACTGCAAAAATTAACCATTACAACTTGTGAGAAGAATTCTTCTGCTATGAGGTAGGGATGTACTTATTGATCTAGTACTAAATAACATCCATGAACACAAGCTCATGCTTCATTATAAGCTTAATGGATCTGAATTTGGAACTAGAATACAAGTTTTATACATAGCTTCGTCTAAGTATGGAGGCATTCATCATTCAAAGCTAAAGATTTGTTAGCTGAAATGAAATTATTCTTATAAAAATATAAAATAATAATTTTGCCTTCATTATATGTGTAAAACAGATCAGAACTTGGATTTTTTGTGGTATCACAACTAGCTAATCTTAATACCATCACAAGTCTTTAGGGGACTCAGCAGTTGCGTATTTTAACACATTTAGTATAATTTTGAGCTAGAAAAGTATAAACATGCACATTATTTTCCCTAAAATGCACGTTAAAGCCATCCTACTTGCATGAGTCTCCATTGTGGCACCACAGAGACAGCTGCAGGTATGATCTACCTGATTCCACCCAGTAAACCCATTCATGGTTTGAAAAACAAATAAAGGGATTAATTTCAAAGCAAATTCTTGCAATGTCCTTTTTAAAAAAAGGATTCCTGCAGTGTCTTTAAAAACAAAGGTAATTTTAAAAGATTGCTGGAACTTTTTAAAAATTGTCATGTATTTCTCCCTTTTGCATTCAGATTTACCATACAACATGAAGTTATATCAAACTCTGGAGAGAAAATAAGCACTTAGTTTTCTGCTTAGGTTAGTAATTCATATTAGTGAAATGTATCCTAAGCACTTCTTAAGAGCTCTCTCTTTACTTTTACTTCCTCTTTTTTAAGGCAAGTCTTTAAATGTTTTTTATTAATCACTTGGGGACCTTTTAACCGTCACACAGAGCTCAGTGATTGTCTAGATTTGTGGGTCTGTCAACAGATGGTCCACTATGAGCTATAATCTTGATCAGTTCACTTCACCTAAAGTAAGGGAAAAATAAACCTTTTTCATATCCACCCCAACAATGTGAGTACAGTTCTTTAAAGTACAGCTACCCAAATCTGGTTTTATGGTTCTAGAGCTAAGTACAGTGACACATATTCCATATTTTCCTAATCTGAAAGACATATTAGCTTCCCAAATTAGAATTTCTTCTAGGTAGAAAATGTTTACATCTATAGGCAGTGTATCAGACACTTAACTTTCTAAAAGGCATAATAGCCAGTGTTATTGCTGCCAGAGGAGAAAGCTTCATACCATTTAGGAGGTTCTTACATCAGAGAAAAGGAAAATATCTCTCAGCTGCAGAAATATGAAGGAACTGCCTTGGCTTTTTACCTGTCTGAAGAACTCTTCTAGCAGAGACATTGTCCAGCGATGGTGGAGATCCCATGCCTTGGCTGGATGACTGATATCTGCTGTATGTAACAACAGTGATAAGGCTTTCGGCTTGTCAATTCTGAAAACCCAACGGATCAAACAAATTAATTGTCTACTCCTGCAGGGGACAATGACAAAAATCTTACCTTCAGGGAAGTAAGATAATTAGAATCCTTGGCCAGCATATTAATAAAAGTGATTTTTCTGCTCATAAAATCAGACAACTCTGAATGACTGGCTTATTTCTCCAACATACACCATTATTATTTTAAAAGAGATATTAAAAAATGCAAAAAGAAACATTGCTCAGCCTTGTTGAACAACTTTCCAGGCTTGCTTGTCTGCACTAACAGGCTTGAAGGGCTGCTGTGTTTCCCATTTGATCTGGGCTGCATTTTATGCAGTTCAGAAGAGAAGCTGGTCCCTACCATCTTACTGTAATGAACAATCAGGATCTCATCTTAGGGACTCTGAGGAGTCTACATAGTAACTGATAAATGTTTCACTGATAGAAAACTAGTGTGAGATCAGAAGTGAATCCTGGCATTTGTTTTCACAGAAAAAAGGCTGGTGATTTTTTACAACCATAACCTAAGAGGCTAGCCCAAAAGCTTTCTTGGGATGGGTGGTATAATTTTTTAATTACACTTTTTGGCTATCTGAAATAGTTGAAAAAGTTGTAGCTTCTGAGAAGACCAAGTGGCTAGCCACACTCTGGTCTGCTACAGGTATAAAATTCTTATACAGGTATAATTCTGGGATGCTTTGGACAGACCTCTGTCCAGGGTGAAAAATCACTCAGAGCTTTGTGCAGTATAGAAAGAATTTTAAGGGGAAGAGCTGTGAACAAAATATCACAGCTCCCAGTGACATAGTGGGAAGAAAAGACCTTCCCCATACTGCTCCATCTGTTACTTTCCAGTTGTTCCCTCAGTGGATCTCAAGTTCTTTTCATCTGTCCTCTGGTTATGAAGCAGGCCCCTTGCAGGGGTGGCAGCTGATAGCATCAGCAGAAGGGCAAAAGCATAAGTTGTGTTCTGCAGATCTTATAACCTTGTGCCATAGTCAGACTATAGAGATGACTCAACTGAATCATGTCCTTGGTGTTACCCAGCAGGAAAATGCCCAGTGAGGCTTGTCCCAGCAATGGTGAACATTTCCAACCTTTGGTCCACCAGCACAGAGTAGAAATGTGTGTATAGGGGTGTGCCAATGCCTTCCTAAGTGAATTCATTATAAATTCAACAGCAGAAAGAAAACTGATGGGGACATCAGAGAAAGTGAGGGCCTCTGGAGAAGTGCTTCTGAAGTTAAACACACTGGCAAAGCTCCTGCTGAAAATGCTGCCCCACACTGCACTGTGTTGTAAAGTGACTCACCCTTCTGGCTGCTGCAAAGCATTCTTCATAGCTTTGATTTGCTGGAAGTGACAGGACATATCAGTGGCCAACACCATCTCAATCACTAGAGCTCTGAATTCTCTTTTGAGTGGCATCACAATGAGAGCAACAAGGAAAGAAAAGCACACAAAACCCAGCATCAGACACACTCCAGTTTCTTTTGTTGTCTACTCACAAATTTTTGACAGCAATGCCTTTGTATGTAACTCTTTCTATTATGCCTCTTTCAGGGATGGGAAGGAGGATGAAGGATTTTCTACACAAACACAGAAGTGCTGCAAATTAAGCCAGGTGGCTAATCCTTGGGAAGGGAAATCCTAGGTGTTTTTTTGAAGTGCATATTGGTATTAGTACTGCTTTTTCAATTAAGCACAAACTTCTTAAATTGATTTCTTTTATAGGGCGTTCTTAGATGGAAGGGAAAAACTGTTTAAAGCCTCAGAATCAGGTGAACTTGACTAAAAGTCATCGATACCTATGATGCAAGTTTAATCATACTACTAAAAGAAAAACTATATATGATGCATATATGAAATAAAGACCTTTGAGAACCTGCACTATTTTTCTGATATTATAAATTCAAACTATTCCTGCATCAATGTTTGTTAAAAATACTTGCTGTCCTAGATTTGGCTACAGTAGAGGCAGTTTTCTTCTTAGTAGCTGGTACAGTACTGTGGGTTTGATTTAATATGAGAATAATGTTGGTAACACACTGATGGTTTAGTTTTTTGCTAAGTAGTGCTTATTCCAAACCATAGACTTTTCAGTTGCCCATGCTCTGACAGTTAGCAGGTTCACAAGAAGCTGTGAGGGAGCACAGGCAGAACAGCTGACCCTAACATGCCAAAGAGATACTCCTTACCATAGAACAATGTGCCCAGTATACAAACTGGAGTCACTGATTACTGCTTGATTACAGGCTTGGCATCAGTCAGCAGATGGTGAGCAATGGTATTGTGCATCACTTGTTTCTCCTGGGTGTTATTTCTCTCTCTCTCTCATTTTATTACTCTTATTATTATCATCACCAGCAGCATTAGTATTATTATTAATTAACCACAACTCTTGTTCAGATTCCAGCTGAAATTCATTTGAAGATGATATCGGTGTCCTAAACATTTTTAAATACCAGAACCTTCTGATCTAGATACAATAAAAATTTATTTTCTCTTTCTCTCAATTCAACTCTCCACACAGCCCAATGTTGGCATACCAGATCAGGCTTTGTAAGATTCAGAAATGGGTTACCATTCATTTAAAATAAAAGTTACTTTTCATAAATATTTCATGAAGGATGTAGTCTACTTTGATCATGTCTCTTTTGCCTCTAGTGGCTGTGCTCAAGTTCTAGCCCCAGGTCACCAGTGTGTAAAGACCCAAGACTTCTGTGCTTACCCCATCCCATGGATGGCACATAATGCAGCCTTCCCCCCCTCCCCCCCTGGAATTCTGCACACTGATGGCATCAGCGGGTCTCACTCTTCCCCCAGTATAACCATCTCCTCCTCCCAACCCAAAAGTACAATCAGTCCCATAGTCAACAGTGTTGTTGACTATAAAATATGTCTTTCAGTTATATAAGATACAGATATCTTCTATGTCTTATAGTTACATATACTTACGTTAAGCATGTATGTTGACTAACAATATGGTGTCTGAAAAGCAACTAATTTTAAATTATTTTTAATTTTTTTTTTTTTTTTGTCAGTCCTGGTCAGTTCCCAGCAGCACAAACCTCACTGTCAATACAAACAAGAGAGGAGAACCCAATTGCACAGAAACACATTTTTACAAGAAAAGGGTGTGATTATTCTGTAGGAACAAGTAGTGCTGGGAAACAGCAGACTTTTCAGTACATCCTCTGGGCTGCGACTGCATCGTATTGGTCTGCATAGGCTATTTTGTGCATAGCTTATTGCAGAAGGTATACAAAAGCAAAGGACTCAGTCCAGGAAAATGAGGCACTGACTGCAGTTCAAGCATGTACATATGCTTACAAGCAGACATATTCTAGTTCCCCTTTCATAGATGTAAAACTGGAATATACACATTCTCTGACCTCTGCACATATTTCAGAACATTATTTCTTCTGGAACAGAGATTACAAATATTTCAGAGATAGCAAGGATTTTGCTGCTGAAGAGTTTTTATTTGTCACTTCAAACAACAGGCATCACAACAGCAGGTGACTTTGAAAAGTGTGGACATAGGGAGTGCATGAGAGAAAATCTCAAAAGACATAACACTAGAGGATGATAAGTTTGTTCATTTTTTGCTAGGTTGAGATAATGCTGAAATTCACTACAGAGAGAATCAAACGTAGATGTTTATCCATTTCTTGGTTTCACACATGAATCAGATTAGAGCCTGGTACACACAGCTGTTACTTCTAGCTCTACTTTTTAGCACTTCGTTTCTGCAATTGTCTTCAAAGTCTACACAACACATTATGGTGCTGCAGTCTGCATGCTGTCTAGCAGCCCTGGCTAAATAGATCCCAGATATTGTTTACGAGACGTGTTTCCACTGAAGCATCTCTGGACTACATTTAATGATTCTAATAACAACACACAAAAGCCTGGTAATGTTTTACATGATTCATAGGAATCTGTCTTTCATCAGGACTAACGCCTTTCTATTAGAGAAGGACAGTATATAAAGGCAAAGGAAAAGCAAGTCAACTGAAACAGTTTCCACTTCTTTTACTTTTTGAAAATATATTTGAGAGCCTCAAAGTAGATTGAGGTAAGAGGAGAGGCTGCACTACTTTCAAATATCTATACATTGCTGTGAAATTGTGCAAAACTCTAGTCTTGGATATTTAGGCTTCATAAATATTATTATTATTGACATATTGTGAAAAGGCAGGCACATTCAGCTCTCACTTCATTTCACTTATCAGTGAGATTATAAAATTGGAGATTCCCCTGGTATTTCTGCAATATCTTGTTCTCCTTTATTCCCTAGTTTTCAAACCCAGTTTTGTAGTCAGGAAGAAGTTCACGAAGAACAAAGTTTAATTCACTCAAATACTAACTGTCCCAAATAATTTCTTAAATAACTTGACTCCGGAAAAATTGTCCAAGTTATTAAAAAATAGGTAACTTTAAACTGTACCCAAGAAAAGAAGAAATACTGCAAGCTGATGAGAAAGGAGCATTATACCCCTATAATCTACCCACTGTCCTTCTTCCATGATTTGAGGAGGAAAAAGGGATCCATTTCCTCACCATCAGAATGTACACATTGCACCTCTTCTTATTGACTACACCCTGTAATAATGCATTTTCATTAACTAATGGTCCTAAAGACAACAGTGACCAGTTTAGGATCTCAGGGGAGGTTTTGAGTTGGCAGTTGTATTAGCTGCAAAATCTGACCTAAATCATTTTTATTTCAGGCACAATCAGGAACAATTGACACAACTTCCATCAGAATCGGGCAGTCTTAATCAGCTCTTGAGACAGAGTCTGACTCCTTCCAAATCTGCCTCTAATAAACAGCAGTGTTTACTGCTCTAACTGAAGTGTGACTGCAAGTCACAGCTGCAGTCTACATGCAACACAGGAGACTCAGGACGTTTACAGGAAGCACTGGAGCATGCAACTCCTCAGGGAAGAGCATCCAGGTCTGCCTTCAGAATCGCAAGCAACAGCTGTGTGGCAATTAACAAACTGCAGAAAGGCAGATCATACCCACAAAAGGTTGCTCCCAAGCATGAGCAACTAAACAGTTGTTGAAACTGGCCTAAAAGACACACCAAAAGCCCCACTCCGCCCTGTTAGCTTGCAACTCTCTGTCCTATGCTCTGTCACACAGTACACGCTGGTGGCAGCATTTCTTCAGGTGTCTTACCCAGATGGGATAATGTGAAGGGTAACTCATTACACTTATCCGAGAAAACAAGGGCCATGGTCTGCAGATGCTGATCTCTGTCAACCCTTTAGAGCAAACCAGCTCAGCTGGCTTATATAGAAACCTACTGACAGCTGAAGTGTGATAAAAATGACAGGAACTGATAAAAGGCTTAAACAAAAATATTTAGTGCAAAACATCTCCTGAACTGAGCTATTTTGGTAATTTTGTCCGGTTGAAGCCTCAGCACTTTATTATTACAGAAATTAATAGGAAAACACTAAATTAAAGGAAATACCATCGTTGGCTGGTTCTCACTAAAGGTATAACACTCAGAATATTCACATGCCCATCCTGAATGCATCAGAACAAAAATTTACAGGAAAGGGCATGATTATGCAACCATGCACACGCTTATACTTACAGAAGAAGAGTATGACCAAAGTTGTCTTCAGTCAAAAAAAAATCATGGTTTCTCACCACAATCTTGAAATGAATAACAGTGACTGACAAGGAGGGGTCGGAATTATCTGAGGGACAAAATACCAAGCAGCTTTTCTGACAAAGTTAGTATTGAATTAAAGGTTACTTCCCAAAGTTGTCCTCCCATACAAAGTGAAGCAACCAAAGATTTTCCTGATACCTTTTTATTCCTGTATTTGGCAGTAAAGGGTTCTGTTTTAATAACTGCATCAAACATATTAGCAATTAAATACAGTGCCAGAAAAGATACCTATAGCAGTATCATGGAAAGCATCTGTTCACTTTGCAGTTTATTTTCTGAGGTCACTGTGACCTGGTTTTGTTATAGTTTCTCATTAACTTGTTGATAACTTGCAGAAATCGGATTCATGAAATGAGGCAACTCAAGTGATTTTCAAATATTTAATAAGCACCAGAGGGTTTTTTTTTTAAATGGAGGGGGAAAAAAGTAGTTTAAGTACTAGTAAGACTTCAACTCTTTTCTTCTTGATGGTAACACAAAAATTCTCTTCCGTTCTCATCTGCTTTCCTTATAAAACCTGTGGTCATTTGTTTTCCAACAGTGAAATGCATATCTTTCCTAAAAATACACTCCCTAACTAGATGTCTGAATTAAGTTATAAAATCCACATAGACATCTGGGATTGCAAAATCCACTGATCATCAGATTTTCTCTTACTAGTAATGTGAAAAAAGGTGTCAGAGTCCAGTTCAGAAAGACACTTAAGAATTTACTTTCCAAAAAACATTACCGGGGCCTTTTGCTGAGAGAGATTTATGAGGTCTGTCTGCAAAAGCAAAGTTTAATTTGGGAGCACTTTATTAGTTTCCCAAAGCATTCTTCAATACCGAGTGTCCTATTTTTGAGTGCCATAATGGAAAACTCTAGACTCTAGACTTTTTCTCTTTTTTTTTTTCCAACATCTCAGATTCTGCTGAGTCAGTTGATGTTTACAAATGCTTCCCACATGTTTGCCTATGGGAACTGTATGAAATACTGACAAAAACAAAAGCATGCAAAAATCATAATGTTTTTCAATTAGCGCCCTTCCAGAGGATGGTCTTTATTCTGCAGCTAGATCAGCAGCTATAAAACAAAAAAGCCCTACCTGAGAGAGAATAAATAAGCAATCCAAATCACTTGCTATTTTTGCTCTGGCACTTACAGTATTTCTTAAAGAGATAGCTTAATACTTGAAACTTTGGGTCTAAGCACATTGCATCAACAGAACACACATGTTGGCACTATAGAGTCAGTGACAAATATCTGAAGCTGGCTTTGATTCAGTCAGTAACAGTTTAAAGCCTAAAAGCAGACCATTTCCCTAAAGGCAGTATCTATGCAATGAAGCATACTCAATTAGCTGTTCCACTGTAAACAGTGGCTGTTTGTTCCCTGTAGACAGTGGCTCTAAGGCTGATATTTCTAGTCGGTTAGTTCCTTGTTTCCCCACCAACAGAAAAGGAAGAAGTAATTTGCTGCTGCTCTTTGACTAGGCATTGCCAGCTGTAGCTAAAAGAGATTTTTAACATCTCAGTGCAGGTATTTTTTTTTCTGCTCCTTTTTACTGCCCACCATGAGACTATTCTCCATACTGGGAAATAGAATTTTCAGGTCAGTCCTCCACAACACTCACATTTGACTGAAATCAGCCATCTGAGTTCCTGGTGTTTAGCTATAGGATCACAACATTGTCCACAAGTTAAAATAAACAGGAAATTCAGGCTAAACAGATTAGCAAGCAGAGCCTTCACTGACCATCTTACTGAAGCCAGGCCCCAGAGAAGGGCTCATTTCCCCACATTTATATTAAAATAAGATGAAATAACTACTCAACACTGTGTCATATTTAAGCATATGCAGAAGGCACTGTGTGTTGCATAGGGTCCGACAAGTTGCTTCCCCCTCCCTGAAAAAGACCACAGAGCAGGATTCCTTCTGTCTAGCACACTGGGCTATTTTTCAAGTACCACACCTTGAAGTTCAAAAGATCCCATAAAAACAGAAAACTGTTATCAATTTGAATCGTCTGGTATTAGAAAGGAAATCATGGGCTGACTTAGGCATATAAATCATATATTTCTTGAGGCTTGTTTTAAATTACAGCTTCTTACATCACCTTGGCACATGTAGTAGACTGATCTATGCTCCACAGACTGGATTATTTCATTCTTTATAATTTCCAGGCAGGAAGTGTCAAAGTAGATAAAGGTTATGTTTATGCTTTAGGATGAGCAAACAGTAGGCTAGCTCTACACTCACTTAAAAATGGACGTGTACAAAGAGTGTCACTGTGATACTTAGAAATTAGATGGGATTCAATTTCTGTATTATAATGCATCATCACAGAGTCTAGCCTCAGTATCAGAGGTGAAAACTGAAAGCAGGAATAAGAAAGACAAACACGTTTTAAAGTTCTTTACCTTGTAGCATAGAAATATTAACATGTAATATACAATAATGAATATTGCTATTCAAACAATGTAATAGCAATCTATGGTGATGCTGCAATATTCCTAGGCAGCCACCATGTTAATTTTTACCTCCAATCATCCTTTGAGAGATTAGATAAAATATTCATCTCTTCATCATCTTGCAAAAGACGATACGCCGCACTAACATGGTGATTTTCAAGCACAGACCGGTCATTATACAGAATGGCTGAGTCTGACCTAGCATTTAAAAGAAAACATAGGAAAGGTTGTTTCTTCACTGTCTAAAGAGTCTCACATTCAGAAGTCTTCCTGTGATCAGCTGCAGCAATTAAGTCTATAGAACAGATACAAGCATTTTAAGAACACTTGTAATACTTTGTCAATTGTTGTTATTCAGTAAAAGGAATGTAAAGATCAAAACTCACTGCAAAATCCATTTCACCAGCTGACACTCAATTAATTGCTTTGTTACATACTTGAAAACAAGCGCTGAAAGCTGTAAGAGATACGTAAATTTAAATTTGAACCATGTGGCTTTTTTTCCAGTTCTTATGTATGTTGCTCTGATGCTAAACCCTGACTGTACCCAAGTAAGCAATTGCAAGGTGTGACCCAATATTGTGTCCACAACAGTAAACTGGCTGTAAGCAAGACATACCTGAACTGCATTCTGACATCCGTGTGCTAGACTATGCTGTCTGGAAAGCCAATTGCCAGTGGAACAGAGTAAGATCAAAGGTAGTCCATGCCTTACTTTAAGCCCCAGGGTAGAGATCTGTGATAGATTAATAGCTAAACTGGTCTGAAGACAAAGAAGTTAATGGCAATAGAGAATGAGTATGATTTGTCCCCACTGAGACCTGGTTCTCAGAGAACAATGTATATTTTTCTCCTCTGACACCTTGTACCCTCTATGTTCAGTGGTACAGAAATTAAATTACAACTGTCCTTCCTTTAATCCTTTTATAAGTATTTGGGAAATACAGCAGATCCCTAATTCTTGCATGCATGAAGCAGTAACAAGTGGAGTGTAGTTTGGCATAGAATAGAGACAGAAACTTTTTTCCTGCACATACGTGTGCTTTATCTTAGCAACCATTGTTGATGCACAGCATGATTCAGCTAACACACCACAAACATCTAGTTCAGGGTAAGATACAATGCACCTTAGAAATGCCCAAGTGTACAGCGTCATTTGAGGATATCTAGACATTTTGTCATTGTTACCAGTAGACTCCTATTGTCAAAATAATACATAGATATTAGATGTCCAGTTATCACTGCAACTAGAGACTTCACAATCTTTGCACTCTTCTGAATTTTGCTGCCTTCTTCATCTTCTCCTTCTTCCTTCCATCAAGCCAAAAGCCTTATAAAATACACTGGTCCAGTCTAGTTTGTGATCAGTTAATCACTGTATAGCAGTGAGTAACTTCTTACACAGAAATATTTTGGGACCTTTTGTTTTCCTGATCATTAATGTGAAACAATGCTCAGAAAGCTAAAATATATGCATTCAATTGTAAATGGTTGAACAGGAGAAAATTGAATGCCACCTAAGCAAGTGAACTTTCCTCCTGTATCACTTGAAAACAGAAGTTCCTGCACTTTTCTAGGTGTGCTATTATTCCACACAAGTTTCCCCCTCCGCGTTCCAACCCTTCATCATGATTTACAGTGGTCTCACCGTGTCTGGATGTGAAAGTTGTTGGTGGTTCCAGTGTGTTCATAGTCATGTATGGCAGCTGCAAAAATCATAGCGAAGATCTCCAGCTCTGTCAGCCAGTGCTGAAAAGAGATTACAGAGGAATCAGATAAGTTGTCATTTTCTCAGGCATTAAGGTTTTTGTTTTTTAAGGCAAGTTATCCCCTGTTGACAGTCAATGTTGCACATCATTGCCCTTCTCCTGCAGCCTGCCAGCTGTTTTAAAGCAAACTTCTCTGGCTAATACATAAAAGCCAAACCAGCGTGCTTCCTGGATCTCCATCTAAATAAACTTAACTTCAGCAAAATGGTTTCAGGAGCTAGCAAGGTTTAAGGCAGAGCAAGGAGAAACACATGCCCTTCTGAAAGAGCAATGTTTGAAGAACAGAGACAAGGAAACCTCAAGGAAATCAAGGTTCTTCGAAGGGAACTTGATGATACATGTGCAGGTAAACACATACCACCAGGGTATGTATTTTCAGTTCAGCTGACCTCTGTAGCAGAGCCTCAGATATAGAACAATGTCAGTAAATTGCAGGAACTAAATGTCTGTGCCAATCGCTGAATCATGAGAACAAGGAAGATAACCTCAAAAGATGCACATCTTGTTATTTATTTATTATTTTTAGAAACATTTGAGAAAGCCCTAAATTTTGTGGGTTTTTTTTCCAATTTCCTAGTCAAAGCATGACTCTTCAATGCCTGAGTCACTTTTCCCTTAGATTTATAAATAATTCAGGTGGGTTTAATAATTTCTGTCTTGGTCAATCAATCATTTCATTGTCTGATTTTCCAGACACACAAGGAGTAACATATATGGAGCGTTGTTAACATCAAGCACATAGAAGGCAAAGGCTTTAGATACTGTAGATACTGTAAATATTTGTATCAAATGCTTAAATGTATTTAGGGAAAACTTTTATCACAGAGATTGCCAAATAGTTTGGTAACTACCCACTGTCAATCTGTAACTGTTTTGACCAACATTCACGTATGAGCTGCTTTTTTAACGAACTGCAGAAAGGTAGATCATACCCACAAAAGGTTGGTCCCAAGCATGAGCAACTAAACAGTTGTTGAAACTGGCCTAAAAGACACACTAAGAGCCCCACTGTTAGCTTGCACCTCTCTGTGCTATGCTCTATCACACAGTACATGCTGCTGGCAGGATTTCTTCAGGTGTCTTACTGAACTGCACAGATAAAGGCATCATCAACATTCAGTGGGACACATAAACATCTCCACAGGTGATGGTGACAGAGAATTTCTATGGTAATTTCGTATAGCCCATCTAAGGTAGTCATGGCATGAGAAAGAGTGCTGGAATTTGGTTAGGCTGAGTCACACAGAGCCATGATTTTCTCTCATCTTTTTTTTCAACAGTTCCCAGTTAAAGTTTGTAACAAAGCCCCGAGCTTCAGTAATAGCCTCAATTTCTTGGGTTCACTTGTCTGCTCTGAACTACAAAGGCTCCTTTGTCTCTGGAACTGCACATGAGTTTTTGAAATGACCTCAGAGAAAGGAAGCACAATAGACAAGAATCACATGTATTCAAGTACCCGTGGCAAACACAGAAGTCACTGAATGGCCATGTTGTAACAAGAGATAACTGCAAAACATTGAACAGAAATACGTCCTTTTCACTTCTACCTTTGCCTCTAAGCTTCTGAGAATGCAAGGGCAAGGGAAAAAAGGATGCTTGGAGAAAGTGAAGCAATTAATATGTGGAACAGATCTGCCCTGCAGGATCAGACTAGAAGTAATTTCATTCCTCTTTCTGGCTGCAGCAATAACCAGGAGAAAGAAGAGAGTGAGATAGATATGTATCCTGTACACTTTGAACTGGGTGGGACAGAAACTTTATGGGCCTCCAGCTAAATCCAAACTGCAATGGTTGATCATCACTCTGGAATCTATCCACCTTCAATTTCTCTAGTCCATCTTCAAATGTATTTCTGTTGTTTGTCTTGAAAACCACTGTGGGAACAACACTGCATATTTTTAAGCCCTCTATCCATTCCTGACACTGTTGTCAGATATCAGGTATTTGTAGGCTTCTATGTAAATCAGTTCAAGTTGGTTTTGCTGTAAAGAAGTGGACAGGGATCAGCATTTCCAGATTACGGCTCTTACGCTCAGATAAGTGGAATGAATTATACTTTGGATGTACTCCCTCCATTGTTAAGTTAAGAAGACAGCTTAGACAATATGATCCTTCATACTAGGTGAAATGAATTCCAACAAATTTGTGTTGGCAGATTCACACAGGAGATCTGTGGTAGAGTGAAAAACCGGGCTTAGGTTTTTCATTCATCCTCTTTAGATCACTGTTAAAAGAGTTATTGACAACTTCACTTACTTTCTTTTTCTAAATAATCCAAAGTCTCTACTTTTATTAGCCCAGACATTTCAAATGAAGTTTGTGTACAATGAAAGTGGATAATCACAATCTCATTATTAGACAAAAACTGTTGTAATCTAACTATATATTCAGGATGCCAAGTCCTTTACTTACCACTATGCCTGTCTTGAAAAGGAGGAAATGAACTGTCTGTGTCACATCTGCAGCATGCATTAGGTTGTGATAAGGATTTTTGTGTTTGCTGTAGCCAACCTCCAGAGCTTCCACAAAGGACACCAGGGCAGAAATGGGAATCTAAGTAAAGCATCACAGAATTAAAGAAAAAAAAAAAAAAACCAAAACCAAAACTGAACAAAACAGCTTTAATGGCTAACATTCAGAGGGGGGTATTTTTATAAAAGATTTCCAAAGAGCAGTTTTTACTTGACAAATAAACAAAACACTAAAACATCTGAATTGAGCATTTGAGAGAGAGTGAATTCAGGTTACTACTTCAAACTGGTTTTCCCATCCATAATTACATTATGGGTGACTCGTTCCCACACATAAACACTCGTATAAGTATACTTCGAAATGTTGTCTGGAAGACACATAGATTATGAAAAGTAGCAGTGACCACTTTATTGATTGTCCCTGGAGAAATATTTCTAATTAGGCTACAAGCAACTGTCTGTTGCCTTCACAACCCACTGGAATACTCCGCTTTACTATGCACATTCTAGATTTTCTAGTGAAATACCTCATATAGCAAGTCTGAGAAACATTTATCAGACCTCCACGTTTTCACAGCAAAATCCAGCCTGTCCATCCTACAGGACTGCCAAGTTTTTCTGACTCCAAGAGTAACTGCAGACACTCCAAAAAATGCAGCTGAGGGGATTTCTAGGGAGGAGACTATGCAGGTGCTGTCAGATGAAATGTATGCAACCAGCAACATTGGCAACATGAGTTCTCCAGTTTCACTGTTTCCATGGAGGAGCACTGCTGTTGTCCTCTTGGGTACATACAAGCAGAGAATGCAGCTCTGACCAGACACCTTCTTCAAAGATGTCTCATCAGACATGGGCAGTTCCTGAAGAAGTACAGGACCCAGAGATCTGTAAACATTTTCCAGCCAAAGTGAGTGGGGATCCATGGGAATTAAAAATGTCAAAAGAGGAAGGGACAGCAGAGTATCTGCGTGAGGGGAATGGTCAAGATCTAGATGGCAATGTTTCTGCCATTCAAATTTAAGCCTGTTCAAAGTTGCAGGAAAAGATACATAACATTTGTATCTGCAAACCTCTGTAACAATTACAAAATTATAGAATAGTTAGGGTTGAAAGGGACTTTTAAAGGTCACCTACCTCTGCAATGAGCAGAGGGACATCGTCAACTAGATCAGGTTTCTCAGAGTCCAATACTGACCTTGAATGCTTCCAGAGATGGGGCATCTACCATGTCTCTGGGCATCATGTTCCAGTGTTTCACTACTTTCACCATAAAAAAATCTGCCTTATATCTAGTCTAAATCTACCCTCTTTTAGTTTAAAGTCATTACCCCTTATCCTGTTGCAACAGACTCTGATAAAAAGTTATTCCCCATCTTTCTTATAGGTCCCTTTCAAGTACTAGAAGGCTGGAATGAACATTCATCAGAACCTTCTCTTCTCCAGATGAACAACTCCAACTCTCACAGCCTTTCCTTACAGGAAAGGTGCTCCAACCTTCTGATCATTTTTGTGGCCCCCTTCTGGAGTCACTCCAATAGGTCCATGTCTTTCCTGTGCTGAGAACTCCAGACCTGGATGCAGTACTCTAAGTGGGGTCTCATGAGAGTGGAGGAGGGAGCAGAATCATTTGCTGGCCTAATTAATTGTAATGAATTTGAATTTGCATCCATGTTCTCTTATTCTCTTTTTGTGCCTCTATACTTGAGGGTCCTATGAAGCTCAGGAAAATGACACTATCATTCTGAGAGGATCATATGCAGTATTTCCTATTGATTGTATGTGGAAACCTGTTTGGAACCCCATCTACTTCATGGTGTCCCATTGTAATTAAAGGTACTACTTAAATTACATCTGGTCTTGCTTATTGAGGAAAGTGCAGTGTTCACAAAATCTTCAAAGGTCACTAAAATTGCATTTTGAATGGAACAAAGCAGGATGAGAGAGAAGCTGAACAAAATCCAGGATGGAAGAAGGTAACTGTCTTCTAACTACTGACCTTGAAACGGTTGATCAGATCATAGCGTGTGAGAAGTTCATAGAAAATGAATTTCAGTGCATGATCCCCACTGGCATCGTTTAGTGCGAATACATCAAATGACCACTTGTCAACATTCTGTAAGAGTGGGTAGAAAAGACAATATGGTCATCCCTTTTACCATGATAGTTCGATTTCTCTCACTTTCTCTCACAATCTACAAACTGAGAATTACAGTTGTCATCATATATTTTCTTTTTTAATAAATTCTTCAATTCCACTTAACCAATGCAGAATCATCAGGATACTCATAGTATCAGTATACTCATCAGTATTGTATGACTTGTGTTTAGGAGGCTTCCACTAAGAACATGTATGCTGTTTGCTTCTTCTAAACATGGCAATTCTCTACACCAGAATTTAATCACCAAACAATGAATCCTAATAGATAAAAATTATGGTGTGCTTTAGTACCTGAAACACTGAGATGGCCTACTGGGGTTGATTTTACCTCCCTCTGTCCTCTACCCACAACCTATGTCTATAAAAAAGAAAAATAATTTGAAGAACAGAGGAATAATGAAGATTTTTTTAATGATATTGAGGCCTCTGGAATTTGCTGTCCCTATTGAGTTCTTATAAGTCTGTATTGTGAGCAAAGCACTCCAATGCCTCACTAATGCTTAAAACAGAATAAGGTTATATGTTTTTTTGCAGTAAAAAAAAATACAGGCACCTCAGCTCATTTTTTTCACTTTCAGTCACCCAAGATGATAACTAAGGACTATCTTGCTAGACCCAAAGAGCAACTTAATTGCTTCTGATTTTAATATTAAACCTGATTTGTGATTATTGCATCTTAACTTGCCCAAAGAGCATGATCCTAATTTTCCTTATTTTTTTGAAAAGGTAAGTCCAGTGGAGTTTTCAAAAAAACTACAGGGCAGAAGAAAATCCCGTTAATATTACATTATGTGCTAACAACTACATAAAAACCCAACCTTTATAACAGAAGAGTAAATACCTAATTACAGTCGGGTAAGTTCCAATCAGCTGTAAATGACATATTAATGCTGCAGGTGTTCAGCATTAATATCAAGAGATTGAGGGGGGAAGTTCACTTCCCGGCTCATAAAGCTAATGTGTAAGGTATAAACCTTCCTGCTGAAGATTGAGTTCAAATCTCAACTTTTAGGGAAGGCCATGGAAGCTTACAGCACTCATTATCTAGCACAATGAAGCTCCTTGATCTCAGAATTGGATGTTCCTGAAACCTTATGAAACTTTCTCTCCTCCCGACAACTAAGAGGAAAAATGCAGATGGGAGTCATAGCTAGTAGAATGATATACAGATCAACCATGCATCTGGCACAAGACTCAAATGCTTCAAGTCAAATGCAAAAGACATTATAACCACATTGTGGCTGGTCCACTATACATCAATATAGCTACTGGACTACTTCTGAGACCAACATATTTTGTTACCATCTCTTTCCAGCACAAGGCAATCATTCCTACTTGCATAGTGCTGATTACACAGAGCTGAGTATACCTGTTGTGCCACTACAGTCCACAGAGAGGCTAATTAGTGAGTGAACATCAAGGATGCTTAATATTCAGCTCTTCTTTCACCTATCTCAGTAAATTACTTGCTTGCTGAGCAGTTGATATTAGAAGCTGTGCATAGATGAGAGATTGAATACAGTGTCAAGCTTCTCCAGAGATGATTTGTGGCCCAAGCCACAGAAAAGCAATCATAAATTACACTTTCATTAGGCATTGGAGAGTAAAAACAACCAAGAGAGTAAAACATTCCACCAAGAAAAGAAGTTTTGAAGCCCTTGAATGAGGTTAGAAACTTCAACTGTGCTGAAAGTTAATTCACTGTAAGGCACCTGTAAGGCAAACTTACCTTGTAGAAATAAAAGGGTTTTGTTCCTTTATTGTATTTTCCCTGTAGTTAATGTTGTAGTCTTGCAGCAGATAAAATTTACCAAATTGTGAAACTGCAGACTAGTACATCCAAACTGTTCTTCTGCATGAAATAATGGTTAATCACATAGAAGATAAGTTTCACAGGAGAGCTATTTAGATTTTACTGAGGAAGAAATCCTTGCTCTTGTCAAGTCAAGAGAAGTCTTGCTATGGACAGTGACAGAAGCATTTTACTCTGAATCACTGGGGGAGGGAAATCTTACCAGACGCATGAAAATGTCGCAGATGGCCTAGAGGCTTGCAGCAACAGCAGTTACACTTTGAAACTTAGTGGATTTTATGAATTAAAAAAATTTTAACATAGAAGTGACCCCTATATTGGGGAGAGATCTAAAGGGAGGTAGAACTTCACAGATGACTTGTGATGGAGAAGAAAAACTTTGTCTTCTCCCTAAGGAGAGCAGGAGAAGCAATGGAAACTTTCTATTCCATACATGCTCGATCACTGGCCCTGTACTCTCAGCGGAAGTGTCATAAGCTGCTCTTACGCCACATATGACAACTGCAGTGTAACAGAAAATAGATCCAAGACATAATACTGCTCAGTCCTGTGTCCTGATTACTCGGCCACTGATCCACTGCTTCAGGGAACCTAGAGATGAAGAAAAGCACTAATTCTTTTTAAATGCTCAGTTTCCTGGCTTTCTATCTCTTCTTAACCTAGAAGACTTGTTTTATAAGTCAACAAGCAGTATTTCATTGTTTTACTAAAACTAACCTCAGTTTGCCACAAAACTGTGATTCCACAGGTTTGTATTACTCAGTGCAGATGTCCTGTTGGCCACAGCAGCAAAAATGAGAGCGTGCAGTTCAAAAATAAGCTTGTTTTGACTTCATGCCATCTCAATCCTTGTACTTATTAACATGACTCTGAGGGGAATGTTGATTATGGCAATCCAGAACAGCTGAAAAGATGTGTGTGGTACACTCCTGCACCCTTTTGCATGCTTAAATCATCAGGTCAGTTTACAGAGCACTCTAAGAACTCAGGTAGTTGTAAGGTTTCTTTATTAGAACTTAGTGGACCAAAGCAACATTTTCAGTGGAGGAGGTGGGACTGAGAAATGTAAGATGAAATTGTTAAGACAGAAGACTCCACAGAATCACAGAATATACTGAGTTGGAAGGCACCCATAAGGAACATTGAGTCTAACTCTTAGCATGCACAGGACATCCCGAAGAGTCACTCCATGTGCCTGACAGCATTGTCTAAATACTTCTTGAACTCTGACAACCTTGGGGACCCAACTTCTGTGGAGAACATTTTCTTCCTTCTTCAAAATAAGTACCTCCCATTTCAACCACATCCACTACCAAAGCTATAAAAGCTATATAGGCAGCTGGTTGCTAACATCTGTTTGTAGTCTTGATAATTCCTGCCTAAGTCAAGAATTTTGCGATTGTCCCATGGATTGAACCTTTGGGGTTTTTTCAGACTAATTATGATTTATCATTTTTCCTCTGAAGCCTCAAAACTCATAAAAGAGTCAATATTCATAAACTGATTGTCACCTTGAAGACCTGATGCTGAGCAACGTGAGAAATTTCTTTCTCTCACAGCAGTTGATCCTTTTCCTTCTCCACCTCTCTCCATCTTTATTTTCTTTCTTGCCTGTGGGATATTGTGATTGATTCCCAAGTCCTCGGTTTAATCACTGTAATTTGGAACAGAGTTGTAATCTTCACAACCTGAAAATGGCCACAGCCTTGAACTCTGTTCTTTCCTTTATTGAAAGGATATTCCCTTGGGTCTCTTAAATGACTAATGTATGTGAACTGAACTAATGTCAGAGAGAAGGAAAGGCCAAGTACTAAGACTCCCTTATCAAATCGAATATCGCAGTATTATCTTGATTCTTTGTATATACTCCCCTTCAATACCTTTTTATTGGGATTACCTTTAGCACTCCAATTACAGCTGGTGGGTAGCTCAAGCCAACCATATTTGAAGTCCGTCTGTACATTCTACCAAGATAAAATAGATAAGGCAACACATAAATAGAATCAAACAAAATAAAGCAATCAACAAAAATCATAAAACAACAGACCATTACAGGAGATTTTATCTAGCCCAGGAAACCCTAACGGCAATTTGGGGTTTTTTTCCTTCCATCTTGTTCCTAACTTGCACAATATTCTCTATACTATTCTTATTGTATAGCCTAATTTGAGCCTATACACTCCCCATTATCTCATAGCTTGGCTACCCAGCAGGACGTGACAAAGAATTTGCCAATACCATGCCTTCATCAGAGGGAAAGGCTACACTCAAATAACAAGATGTTCCCAATTTTCCATCGCATATGGTTGCACTGATCTTTCAGTTCTCTGAGTCCTTGCTGGCCCACATGCAAGCTAATTCTGAATGTACCTCAGAAATCATTTGTATGCAATGAATCAACTCCAGTTTGGTACAGCTGTTATTTCTGTCTGTATGTTTTGAAGATTAATATAAAACATTTTGGGTGTTCGCCCTATGTGTGTTTCAGGGAGTGAGAGAGAAAGAACAAGGCAAAAATCAACATCTGTAACCATACTAAAAGCATGTATGTACAGATTTTAAACTTGATTATAAAGCATATTTTAAAAAGATTATAAAGTATGTACTAGATTTTAAACTTGTTTTCAGGGCACACTGTGTTTTACAGGCTTAGTGAATGCAGAAGCATTGTCATAGCTAAAACACCTTTTGTTTTAGCTCTGATGGAAAGAGATGATGGAAAACTCTCTTCTCCCATCTGAAATGATCCTGTGCAAAGTCTTCCTTCACTTCCATTTTTCTTTGTCATGTTCTGTACTGAAATCTGGAAAAAAGACATTCCCCCTTTGAAGAATTATATTCACCCATCCCTCAAATTACAACATTTGTTATACCTTCCTCCCTCCAGTCAGAAGCTCCACAGCCTTCTCTTAAGTGACAATTCAGGCAGAGTCCCTTTCCCTTAGCTCAGGAGAGCCACAAACCTCCTCTGGTGCTACATTCTATCTCCTTTGGGCCACAGTGATTCAGATCAGTTGGAAAACAGCCTACTACAGCCTACTCTGCAGCAGTTCATTCACTTCCTTGTGGAGCAAGGCCCCCACTAAGAGTGAGGGTTAATTCACAAATAGCCTGTAAAACCCAGGATAAACCTGTTCCAAGGAGAAATGACAGGTTTATGCTTATCACAATTTGCTGCCACTCTTAACACATGTACAGTAACTGGTGCACAGATAAAAATATTGGCTATAATTATGCCAAAGGAGGCTTCTGTGTATCTGTGTGGCTTGTGGTCTGCTGCCTGATATACCCAACCTCCTGTACAGAGGGCTGTTAGGCTGTCACTGCAATTCTGATGAACAGTGAAAGGTGCTCTGCTCTTCTATTCCTGATTTGAATTTTGCTGTTACAAAATTCTCCCAAGGGCTTGGGAGCTACTGTTTTTCAGGCCGCCTAAAGACTGTTGACAGCTTCACGTGTGCCAGCTCTCCTTTTAGCTTGAATGAAGAGAGGCAGCAAAGAGTGTTGCCTGGTAAGAAAAGGTAAGATTGGAAGTGAGTCCAAATTGAAATGATTAAATGTTTTAAAGGGCTCAGAAAATAAAATCAGTTCTGGCAACAGATTCTGATGTTAATCACAACAGGGAAGGCTAAGAGGACACAGTGGCTTTTCTTAAATCCCCCCTGAACTCTAAAATTTTCACATCAATCTTGATCTATAGTTCTTTCCAGTAATACTATGATAAAGGATTTTGTTTTGCTTCTTAGCAATTCTTCATGAGAAATACTGGACCATAGAAGTAAACAGAGGCAAGGGAAAGTTTGGTCTGGCCTGACTGAATATTAAATGCTGTCTCTCCTGACCTAGGACTATGCAGAAATGCATATTCTCTGTCAAAATTATACCAACTGTGCTATTACATCTGTACTATACTAAGAACAGATGAAACAGAACTGTTTCAGATTGCAATCTGTTACTTAATCCCAGATTTTGAGGTGTTATCCAGATCTGTGTAGGAACATCATTAGAAGCATATTAAAGTGTTCTTCATTCAATAGAGTTGAATACTCTTTCTCTGAGGTCTTCTGCCCTAAGGTATTCTCCTCCACCTGCTGTAACTGTGCAATCTGTGGTACCTGGGCAGTCACTAGAATACAGTAATTATACCCTACTTTACCTTTCTACAAATATCCCAGCTTGCACTGCATGGACAATACTCCTGAACCGGGGTTTTTCCTCTGTCCTTTTGAGCATCATCCCCATTTGCCGTGTGAAGGTAGCAGCCAACCAGTCACGGACCTCTGAGGGCACAGAGTCAGATTGAATATCACTGAGTTCATCTTCTGTGTCCAGTAAACGCCTAGAAGGGTGAGGAAAAATGGGTAAACAGACTCCCTTAGAGATCACTACAACATTATTAACAAAATAACCCTTCACACATATTCTAATTAAAGAAGCTGTTAAAAGTCTTCGGTTTATTATTCCTAATCAAACACAATCATATAAGTCTTCAACAGTTTGTTTATTCTCTTGTATACTTTAATTTCATTTTGTAAAACTCACTACTAGGCTGGCAAACTAGAAGTATCAGCCTTTTGAAGCACAACTACCTCATCATTCACTGACTTCACATCTTCAGCTCATCAATATTTCTGAACTTTCTGTCCTTCAGAGATAATTTATGGTCATTTCTAACTTCTGAGTTGGTAACGTACAGTCCTGTCCTTTCCCATTCTGATCATCTGTGGCGACTCCACAAGTGCGTTTGCCACTGGATAAATGGCATATAACAGAAAGAGGAACTCTTCTGCAATGTCTTACCAGTCTATCTCTATTATGACCTAGAGTGATTTTTTTTTTATTTCAAAGATATGATACAAGTGAATTATTCACAAGGAATAAATGACTAGGAATTTAGAAACTTTCAGAAAAAGTGGGACACAAATATTATGAAAACATTTCTCCATGAGAATGTATATTACACTTATGATTTCTTTTTAACTCCTTCCCTGCCCCACAAAATTTAAAAAAGCTTTCAAACCAAGGATTGAAGATCTACTCTACACAGAATACAATATTCTAATGATTAAAACATATTTTCTGCCAGTAACAAATCTTGGCTCAAATTTCCCAATTGATGTGTAAGTTACAATTTTGTGTCATTGGTACTAGATATAAGAGTGCTGATGTCTGGAGTTAACTCACCTAGTTTCGTCAATGTATACTGACTCAAGAACAGTTGCAGCATATTCCAAATTCTTCTTTAAGTCTACAACTGAAGCTTCCCCTCTCTCTAACTGCTTTACCAAAGACCGCAATCTAAAAAAAAAAGCAAAACAAAAATCTGATTAATATAAAGAGAAATATGTTTGACAGTGAGTATTAGTTCCCAGCATGAGACTTAGCATACATGCTTGACAGGTGAAAATTTTGGAAGTTTACAAGTTTCTTGAAGCCACATGCAAGAAATCAACAAAAATCACTTCTCAAAGATCAGTTACAGTGATGCCAGGCAAACAGTACACTGTATTTAGGCTCAAATAAGTCTGTGAGCTATCATAGAGTCATAGAATCATAGAATATGCTGAGTTGGAAGAGGCCCATCAGTATCATCAAGTCCAACTCCTGGCCCTATGCAGGCCACCCCAAGAATCACTCCATGTGCCTGAGAGCATTGTCCAAATGCTTCTTGAACTCTGACATGCTTGATGCTGTGACCACTTCCCTGGGGAGCCTGCTTCAATGCTCTACCATCCTCTGGGTGAAAAACCCTTTCCTGGTAACTAACCTAAACCTTCCCTAGCTCAGCTTCATGCCATTTCCTCAAGTCATGTCACTGGTCACAAGGGTGAAGAGATTACTTCCCTCTCTGCTTTCCCTCACGAGGACTTTGAATACTGAGATGAGGTCTTTGAATACCGCAATGAGGTCTTCTCTCAGTCTCCTCTTCTCCAGGCTGAACAAACTAAGTGACCTCAGCCATTTGTCATAAGAAGCTTCACCTCCAGATCCTTCACCCTCCTTGTAGCCCTCCTTTGGATGCTCACTAATAGTTTAATGTCTTTTTTATATTGTGGTGCCCAAAACTGTGCACAGTACCCAAGGTGAGGCCTCACCAGTGCAGACTGGAGCAGGACAATCACCTCCCTTGACCAACTGGATGTCCCCTACTCATACTAAAATAATTTAAAATAGAAATCATGTGGAATTTAACACAGGAGCTGAGAGGACAATTTCAACCCAGCCATAAGACAGAATTAACTTTTTGAATAGTATCTGTTAAGAAACAACAGCCATTCACAATGATTGATGTATATATATGCAAGATTGTACTAGAGTATATTCAGAAACATTACCATAGAAATACTATACAGGTTAGGAAATGTTATGGTTTTCATTAGATCAAGAGGTCACCCTTAGACTATCCCATCTATACCAAACAGAACTCATGGAAGTTTATCATATTATTATTATTGTTGCAAGGGGGAAAAGACTTTTTGAAAACAAAAATTTGTGCAAAAAATGTCTCATCTGTCAAAGACAATGAATATATTTGCGCAATTTTTTTTCTCTTTTCCTCTTTTTCACTCTACTAAATTAGAAAAAAAAATGAAGAAAGAGGAGAATAAAATCTAAAGGCAAGGAGCAAAATCTAAATATTTTCAAACAATCCAATTTGCATGCTTATAATTAGAAGAAGAAAATTATCATTCTGTTAAAAGGAGAATGGGATAAAGACTTGAGAAGTTAAAACATTTTTGTGAATGTCCTCTTCCTTGTTAAACAGAAGTTAAATAAACATTCAAGTAAATATTTTACAGTGTGGCAAAAATCGTAAGTTGTTAATTTGTCCTGTTCAAGACGCAAAAATGTAGAGGAGTAGTCATGTTACCTATTTGTCCTCTAATTAGGAGACTACTCTTCCTCATCTTTTTCTATAATCTGTGGAGTAAAATAACTTTTTCCACATAGCAATTCAGAACCAGAGACCAATATAGGTGTCTGCTTTCACTTTATTAACTGCAATAGGAGCCCAATCTCCTACAGTAGACATATGCATGAATTTCTTACAATGAAGTGAGTATTTGTATTTCCTTGCCATTATAATGTCCCTGTGGCATCAGTGCTTTCAAAAGAAATCGAGTCTCCATGGGGCTGTATTTCATGGAAGAGTTGAAGTCTGTCTGTGTGCACTGCACCAACAGCCCTTTCAAGCTTGGTTTCCTTCCCCCCATTTTTTCCTAACACAGACAGTAAGCCTATAGAGAAAAAAAAAAAATTAAAAATATCGGTTGTTTCTCTGGCTAGGTCACATAAATGCCACTCATGCTAACAGTGGTGCTGTTGACACACAGCTACATATTTAGCTTTACAAGGAATCTTGCAACAAACAGGCAGAGCCTCCATCTCCAGGAGGATGGATCTCTCATCCACTTGTCAGCAACTGAAAAACAAAGTATTGTTCAATATTTTATTCCTGATGTGAGAATGGAGTTGGGAAGATCAGTGATGTATGATACACTGAGCACAACTTCTCATCTCTGTAAACCAGGTGGAGAGCATTCAACATATTTCCATCCAATCCTGAAATCCAGCTCAGAAAATCCATGGAGTAACTTCAGCCCCATGAAAGAAGCATGGTTGGTGCTCCCATACCCCTCTCCTGTGTAACTGCACCACCAGGTGTTAACAGCAACACAAACACAAATATTTTGTTTGATAAGCAGAGCTAGGAAATGTGCTTCCCCACTTCTCAGGCTGATTCCAGCCTCAGGCAGCACATGTGGAAGATGAATTTGCCTCCTCCCTAGAGCCAAATCATTGATCCTTCCTATCCATACTCAGCTTCCCTTGTCAATACCAAAGGGGAGGAAGAGAAAAAAAAATAAAACCACTTTTACGTCCAAACAATAAGTATTGCTTCATATGCCTCCTCGTTCCTTCAACCCACATACAGGGAGTCTGCAGATGTGACCCCTTAACTAGCTACCAAAAATATTGTACACAGGAGTCAATATCGCAGGAAGAACACTACCTTTGGCTCTTCCTGACTTTTATGTCATTAATATAAGTATCCAGCAGCTTTATGCCACAAGTCATTCAAAATTCATGTTCAATAACATCACAGCGTTAGTGCTTCACGGCACCAACATTTTTCATCGAAGAAGATTATGCAGAATACTATGTGCATCAATCAATTGGACAAACAGTACTGTTTATAATAAAACCATGTCACACCATGAGGCATTCTCATGCGAAAAAAAAAATTACACTGACTTCATCTTACCATCCATTATCTATAACTGTTGCTGATTCATTGAGTCACAACAGCTTCTCCCAATTACCTGTACTAAATAAGAGCCTGGTAATCATTTGTCTTTAATGTATTCCATGTATCTCTATTTTTTGAAATAGTCCTAAATAGAATGAAGGGCATTCAGGCAAGTTTATTAACTGAAAAATTCTGTATCAAGGTGGCTGAAATAATTCTCAAGTTCAATGAAATTCACTTAGGAATGTGGTTTAGTGAGGGCTTTGCAGTGCTGGACTTAACAGCTGGACTCATTTGCAATAAAATTCTTTTGATAGCCAGCTCAAATAGCTTTTTTTAAAAAAAAGAAAATAAATACATAAAATCAACCATAAGCTTTAAAAATTTACAAATAAAATTTTGACTGTATTTGTCAACCAGAAGTGAAGTCATACACAGTTTGTATTTTTACTTCACAGTTAAAAATTCTTTCATGCCTATTAAATGAAAGGAAGCTCTGTGCCTAAAACATTGGCAAACTTCGGCTTACTGAAAGATTTTTCAATAAAACAACAGCCTAGGCACTTCCTCAGCACTACAACCTCTGAATTACCCTTGTCTCCATCTCCTGCTACTGAAAACTCTAAACAGTGTGCTCTCCTTCCATGTGCAAACACCTACTCCATTCTCTGGGTCTGAACTTTGAGAACTAAATCAGAAAATATAAGCAGTAAAAAGTCTTGGTCATGGTGTTTTTTGTTGGGTTTTTTTTTTTATTCAAGTCAACCACCTAGCACAAACCTTTTATAGAAATTAGGCACAAATGCTCGTGGAAGTCACTGGAGATAGCTAGCTACAGTGACCAATCTGACTGTTGTTTACTTTCTCTGAAAGGGTGCACTGCCTCTTTGATGTGCCTTCCTTCCTCCACTAATGACAGAAATGAGCCAGAAGATGAGTGTAGGTGGTCACTGTGGTTTCAGACAGCTAAGAAGAGGTGAGAGGACTCTTTCCACTGGATAAATTTGAGCGCTGAACAAGGATAAATTTCAGATGTGGGAGACAAAGAAAGGCTGCCGTATTCTGTTTTCACAATCAGCAATGTTCTGATTGGTATTTCCCAAAGAAAGCCTTCCTTTTGGTGGGCTACTTCTTTTTGAGATGCTAATGTGAATTAGTTTTTTTGGGAAACTGTATAATCACAGTACTATCACTGAATTTGTTGACAGTGAGATCCAAAGACAGCAAACGAAGTCTTACAGAATTAAGCCTTTTCAAATCACTGTTGCCTTTTATAACAAAAACCTGTTATAACACATCAGACACAAATCTAACACTTTTTAATTTACATCTTTAAAAATAGATACCGGAAATAAAACATCTATAAATACATAATATATGTATAATATAATAAAACCGTATGCAGTAAACTCACTGCCCTGGACTTCAAGAAGAAGACTTTAGCCTCTTCAGGGATCTGCTTGGTAGAGTGTAGCGAGATAGAGCCCTGGAGGGCAGAGGCTTCCCAAGAATACTGGCTAATATTCAAGGAACACTTCCTCCAAGCTCAGGAGCAATGCATCCCAATAAGGATGATATGGGGTAAAAATGTCAGGAGAAGTCCATGGATGGATAAGGAGTAGATGAGCAAACTCAGAGGAATAAAAGAAGCTTACTGAAGGTAGAAGCAAGGACAGGCTGCCTGGGAGGGAGAGATACAGGGAAATTGTATGAGAAGCTAGGGACAAGGTTAGGAAAGCTAAGGCCCACTTAGAATTGAGTCTGGCCAGGGACATCAAAGACAACAGGAAGGACTTCTATAGGTGTTTTGCTAATAAAAGAAAGAGTAGGGATAATGTGGCCCTCTCCAGAAGGAAACAGGAGACCTGGCTACCCTGGATATGGAGAAGGCTGAGGTTGTCAATGACTTCTGTGCCTCAGTCTCCAATGGCAAGTGCTCCAGCCATGCTGCCCAAGTTGAGAAAGGTAAATGCAGGGACTGGGAAAATCAAGACCCACTGTAGGAGAGGATCAGTTTTGAGACCATCTAAGGAACCTGAATGTGCACAAGTCTATGAGATCTGGTGAGATTCATCTGTGGGTCCTGAGGGAACTGGCAGACAAAACTGCTAAGTCATTATTGAAAAATCGTGGCAGTGAGGTGAAGTTCTCGATGACTGGAGAAAGGGAAATATAACCCCCATCTTTGAAAAGGAGAAAGCGGAAGACCCAGGGAACTACAGAGCAGCTAGTCTCATCTCTGTGCCAGACATAATCATGGAGCAGATTCTCCTGGAAACTATGCTGTAAAAAAAGACAACCAACATGGCTTCACTAAGAGCAAATCATGTCTGACAAATCTGATGGCTTTCTGTGACAGTGCTACAGTATTGATGGATAGGGGCAAAGCAACTGACACTGTCTATCTGGACTTGCACAAAACGCCTGACACTGTCCCGCATGATTTCCTTGTCTCTAAATTGGAGACACATGGATTAGATGAATGGAACACTTGGTGGATAAAGACTTGGCTGGATGGCTGCACCCAAAGATTTACAGTCAATGGCTCATTGTCCGTGTGGAAACCAGTGACGAGTTGCGTCCCTCAGTGGTCAGTGTTGTGCCTGATACTGTTCAACCTCTTTGTCGGCAGCATGGACAGTGGGATTGCTCTCAGCAAGTTCACTGATGACACCAAGCCATGTGCAGTTGACACACTGGAGGGAAATGATGCCATCCAGAAGGATCTTGACATACTTTAGAGGAAGGCCAATGAAAACCTCATGAAGTTCAATAAAGCAAAGTGCAAAGCAAAGTCCTACACCTGGGTCACAGCAACCCCAGGCACACACACAGGTTGGGCAGAGAAGTGATTGAGAGCAGCCCTGCAGAGAACAACTCGGGGTGATGGGTGATGAAAAGCTCAGCATGAGCTGACAGTGTGTGCTTGTAGGCCAGAAAGCCAACTGTATCCTGCATCAAAAGGAGCACAGACAGCAGCTTGAGGGAAGTGATTCTCCCTCTAGTCCTGCTCTTGTGCAACACCACCGTGCAGTTCTGCTGCCCCTAACATAAGAATGACATGGAAGTGCTGCAGCAAGTCCAAAGGAGGGCTACGAAGATGATAAGGGGACTAGAGCACTTCCTCTCTGAAGACAGGCTGAGAAAGGTGGGGCTGTTCAGTCTGGAGAAGAGAAGGCTTCATGGAGACCTCATAGCAGCTTTCCAGTATCTGAATGGGAAGCCAGAGTGGGACTCTTCATCAAGAGCTGTAGTGATAGGATGAGGAGTAATGAGTTCAAACTGGAAAAGTGAAAATTTGAGATCGATATACAAGAGAAATTCTTTACTGTGAGGATGGTGAGGCGCTGGAACAAGGTGCCCAGAAAAGCTGTGGATGCCCCAACCTTGGAAGTCTCCAAGGCCGGGTTGGATGGGGCTCTGAGCAACCTGATCTTGTTGAAGTACCTGCTTATGGTATAGGGATTGAAACTTGTCCTGGTTCTGGCCAGGACAGGGTTAATTTTGCAGGAGAGAGCATGGCTAGGCCTGGAGGTTATTCTGTACCACCTCCTGTCATTGCCAGGGGTGAGGGTGTCTTAGTTTAACAAGATTACAACTGTTCTTACAGCCCTAATAAATACACTGTGTGAAATTTGTTGGCTACATGTAAGAAAAAAGAAAAGCTGCCTCATCTACAGGAGTTTTAAACTAATTTATTAGGATAATTTCTAATAGACATTCTGTCAAGTGCCTTGAGATTAATTTCGTAGAGCAGAAAGAGCTATTAAAGTTCCTAAAAATAACTTGTTGACATCTAAAAATATCATACTCCAATAACTCAGGACCTTTTAGGGTTGGTAATTAACCGACACACCAATAAAATGACCATCTCTTCTTTTCAATGAGGAAAAAAAAAATGTCACATTTTAAACTGTGCAGCAGTATGCTGTTTCAGTTCTTTTTTTCCATGAATGATAAAGTTTATTTTTCTTGTACTTGGTGGCTGATAACTTTTTGGGGAAAAAAAATTTAAAATACTAAAAGCAGACTCCCAGGCAATACTAGCAATACTTATGCAAAAAATCTATAAATGCGGACCCACGTGTATTAATTGTGCGATACTGTTCCCTCTTTTCAGTCTTATATTTTAAATTTCCATACATTAATCCATTTCTATGAAGTTGCATTTTTACTCTTCTTTTTCAAGCTTGAAATATAAGAACTTGTGTTCCACACTGTTGAGTTACAACTGCATGAAATAGTGAATGGCACCTTTTACAGCACTGACAGTAGTTGACCAAGCAGTTTCTATGACTTTTAAGCTCTTCAGTAATAATTTTCAGCAATCTAAGTAATCCTGACATTAAACATCTCTGCAGCCCCAAAAAAACATTTTTCTGTGGCTAAAGTCACAAGAGAACTGAAAAAGATAGCCTCCTGCCCCATTTTTAAAAATTGAATTGTTCAGTTAATACTCAATTTAACAGCATAAAGATGAAGACCAAAGGCTATATTTACACACAGTTGAAAGTATTAATATTTCTCTGTATATAAGTTTCTGAAGATGTAATAGCACCATAACTCTTTCTCAGTAAATATGAGAGCAATTAGTGATATTTTCTGAAATATGACCTACTTTCTGCACAACATCCCTGGATGACATAACCTGCCTCCTTTTCTTTTGAATATACAGAGATAACAGCAAAGAAGAAGTCTAGATATTGACTTTTAAACTTCTGTTACATGCCTCTTAAGTCCTTCAAAACAACCTCTAAAGTGTCATGCAGGTGAGCAGTCTAATTAACTGTACACTCTCACACACAGGTTCTAATTATTTTACTATCTTTTGCCATTTGATTACATTCACAAGAGACAACCAAATTGTCAGCTGAAGAGCCTTGACTTGAGGGGAAATTTAAGCTGGATATTAGGAAGAAATTCTTTACTGTGAGGGTGATGACATACTGGGACAGGCTGCCCAGGGAGGTTGTGGATGCCCCAACCCTGGCAGTGTTCAAGGTGTAAGGGTTAAATACACGCAGGTACCCCCAAAACACCAGGCAGTGGAAGGATTTAGGAGAATTTATTTCCAAAGCTGAGAACAGTTAAGGTCTCAGTACAAAGACTGCACTAGGCCTAAAAAAAAATACACCCCCTGTCCTTCCCAGGTCTTTACCATCCTTGGCCGCCCCACTGAGGGGTCTTCAGACATGTCTGCAAGAACTTATCTTCTCTTGTACCCAGGGAGTCAGCTGCTCTGAAATGCAGGAGGAGAAAACATCTAAGATTGTCTCTGGGAAAGATGCCTCCTTCCAGGCAGGAAAGCTTCCTTAAGCGAGAAATCCTAATTTCCTTATAGTAAAATCTTCCAGCAGGTTTTTCCATACTTACAAAGGCCAGGTTGGATAAAGCTTTGAACAACATGTTAATAGCATGGTTGAAAAATGTTCAGTGAGCACAGCAGGGCTGGGGATTTGCTGAAGACATATGAAAGGGGTTTTTTTGCAGTTTGCTGATACACTGCAATGTGCTGAAGCTATCAAATCAAAATAGTGGAGGTTCCTGACTGTGCCCCCTCCAGGTGTGCCTTAGGTTTAGATGGGATAGTACATGCTCCACAATCATATTGCTTATCCAGGGTAAATGATCAAGTCCCTTACATACAGCCAAAGCTTTGAGCTCCTCTTGTATGTAGTTCATGCTGTGTGCACTAGTGTAGAAACATTCCAGGCGTGGTTCATTGTAGCTGACACCTCCTGGAGGGAGAATAAGGGAGACCACTAGAGCTCACTTCCTCAAGTTTTGGTGCGCTACCCCGTTGCTGGCAAGTCTGGTTTTGTCCCTTTGGCCCTTTCAATATAGTTTAAGGCTCTGTCAATGAGCCCTGCTAGCTCCTATGCTAGGACCCTTTTTCCCTTCTGAAAAAGGTGCACCCATATCTAGACCAGCTGTTGTATAGATCATCCCCTGGTCAAAAAACCATGAAATTTTTCTGATGACACAAGCCTTGAAGCCATGTGTTGATCTGATGGATCTGCCTATTCCTTTTGATATTATTCCTTGCCATTGGAAGGATAGAGGAAAACACTATCTCTGTTCCTGATCCTTCAACAAATTGTCCCACGGGCTTTTGATTGCCCTTGGACTTCTCTTTATCTTGTCACTGATGACTTGAAGAACTAATACAGATAATAATCAGAGGGCCCTATTAAACTATAGAGTTTTCTAGTAGTGTCTCTTAATTGAGCCCCTGGGAGGCAGAAGAATTCCCTGTGATTTAGGTCTGGTCTCCCTATTGGGCCCTCTCTTCCCCTTAGAAGGATATCACCTATGACAACTACTCTTCTTTTCCTTTTAACAGAGGATGTCCTGATGTGGGGGGTAAATTGTGTTGTCCTAGGTGGACTCTCTATCCCAGAAGGACCTTTGTCCATCTCATCAGTTGACTGTCCTCCTAAGTTCAAGGCCTCATACCTTTTGTAAAATGTGCCAGTCCTACTTGTTATCATCAAGTTTTCAGGAGGATTAGCTTTCTTCCTAGTACGGGCTGTGACTAGCTTCCAGACTTCATGTTCAACAGACCATTGACCTTTGCCTTGACAGAAGTCAAAATCAAAGTCCAAAAAGGTCGGGTTCAAACTGAGACAGAGCTGAGGCTGGATTGATTCTTGTTTGCCAATACTTCCTTTTCTTTCAAGCTGTCCATGAGGATGCAAAAGGTGAAGCAGAAACCCCTTGAGCGAAATAAGTGCTTTAGAAACAAAACTATTGTGTTTGTCAAGGCCCTTTAGCAATGGATCAATTTGTCAGTAAGATTCCCCCTTATCCTCTATGCAGGCAAAGCTTTTGAGCCTTACTTATTCAGCCTACAACCACAAGAGCATACTAAAGAGTAGGCTTTCGAAAGGAGTGAATCTATCCAAACCATGTAAGGTCGGATGTAAAATGCATCTACACAAATTAGGCCTTCAAATAATACTGGAAAAGAGTAAGCATATACTGCACACTAACAAATAGCCCGTTTCTCTGCCTAGAGGAATGAATATACACTCTAGATTACCAGTGCAAGTAAACAGACATATGACAACACTATAACTTTCTGAACCACACTGTAGAACCAATGCTAAAAAGGGAATCTATGAAATAGCTGCAGGAGTGAGAGCTAAGACTTTAAATGATTAGTTTCTGGGAAGAACATCCATTTGATCCATCTGGCTTTCCATTCCAGCACCATGAGCACAAAGCTCTTTCACTATCAGGTAGGTTGTCACATGGTCTAAGAACTTAACAGCATTAACATCAGTGAGCAGAAATTTCTATGCTAATGAAACCCAACACAAGCAAAAGGCAGGGCACTTCTGTGAAGGACAGTGGTAGCAGGACTCTCTAGTCCCCTCTCAAATTTGACATTTTCCACACAGTGATGCTAATTTCTTTTGAAATTCAACACTGACTTTCCTCTCAGAAGAGTAAGGACTTATACCAAATATTGTTTGTAGGGAGAATTAAAGACCTTTTGGGTTTAGGCCGGAGTTGATCAGCTAGTGAGAATATGAGGAGTCTCACGGATAGAGTGTTTTAGGAAAGTACAAGGAGTGAACAGCTACAAAGTGAAACAAACAGCACCTGCAGTTAGGAGGATGAGCTAGGCCTGCTAGAGTGTATGGGAGTAGATAGATAAAAACATAGAGGAATGTAGAAAATAAGATGATGTAATTAACCAATAATAATTGTGTGAACAGTGTGTGTTTTATATATGTAGCCAATAACAGACTAAGTATTTGAATATTCAACAGTTACTAAACTGTATAAAAACCAGTGTAATACTCAATAAAATCTGAGCTTCTACAATCATCACATTGGTGTTATGTGAAGCTTCCATTGAAGACCGCATGAGACGAGACAACATCTGGTGCTTTGCGTGTGAGGAATTTCGGACCCGGAGGGGAAGATCGAGAAGAACGAAGTTCGAATACGAACACCAGGGAAGAACGGACAGCATATTATTTGCATCGAAACGTTGCTGTCGGCACGAAAATAGCGGGAAGAGTCTGCTCGCTGACAGCGGCAGAACGCAGTGTCAGGGCCCGAGAAAGGCGGCGCGCCGAGTAAACAAAGAAAAAAAAAAAAAAGGAGGGGCGCGGTAAGTCGAGTGCACTCGCGGTATTCAGCAGACGTGTTTTCTACTTATTCTCTCTATGAGAGGACTTTATTGTGATAATACCACCTTAAAAGGGTTGCTTAGATAAGCCTGGAGCAGAGGCTTTGTCTCCACAGTGAATTCTGTCTTTGAAGTATCCATTTGAGAAACTGTAAATTAACATTTGTAGGAAGAAATCAGTAAAGGATCTAAAGAAATGAAACGTTAAAAGGGTTAAAGATGGAGCAGGTCTGCACAGAGTGCTAACAACAGCGATAACACTCGCTCCGGACGGAGCAGCGAGAGGGGGGAGTCATCCTCCCTGCTCAAGCATTCTGCCTTTAAGCGAATACTTCCACTGTTAACCCTCGTCCTCCCAGAGCAAGAGGGGGAGGAAAACGCCAGCAACAAACTATTATGACATAGAAAGGTTGAGAAAGAACTGCAGCTGTGCATTTGTAGCCTTGGAAGTATGAGACTGTGTTATCCAGAAAGATAAGAGGACTGCCAAATGTATGAATTTAATAATGATAACTAGTCAGTGAAGACGCTGCTTACTACTAAGAAAAAACATGTAAAGAAACTGAAAACAATATATCAAGTTTAAAATACTGAAAACTCAAAGAAACTATCTTAAACAAGTGAAGGAAAATGCTAACTCTACAAAGACTCTGTAGTCAGAACAGCGCAAGCTATAAGCACTAAAGAAAGTCCTGAGTAGAGTCTTGAGACCGCGCTAAGTCCCTGCCGCGGGCGGCACGGGAGGCGGCGGAGCCCGGTGGCTGGAGGGAGCCGGGCGGGGAGCGCAGCGAACAAGCAGCAACGCACCCGGCCCCCGGCCAATACGGCCTGCATCCAGCGCCCACGGAGAGCGAACCGAAACCTCGCTCCGGGGCTCGGCCGGAGCCACCGGCTCAGCCCGAGCCCGAGACGCAACCCCGCAGAGGCACCGATAACGAACAGAGCGAAAAAACTCAGCCGCAATAAACCCGGCGGAAAAGAGCAACTCGACAGCAGCAGGAGCCAGAATGACAGCGCAACTACTGAAGAGACAGGGGAGCCCCGGGACGAGCCCGGCGGGCAACACCAGGAACAGGACGCAGAGCGGGTGGCGACGAAGCGCAGTGCCGAGCGAGCCCCGGCCCGACTGCCGGCGCGGGGGGGGCCGAACCGTCCCCGCCGCGGGACCCCGAGCAGCCCGCCAACCTCGCCGCCTACCGCGGGCGCTCCGGGACCGGCCAACGGGAAGAGGAGCGAGAGAAACACAGAGAAATGTCTTGCAGCAGGGGGAGCACACCCTGCGCTGCTGGTCTCCCCCCGCGGGGAACCGGCGGGGGCCACCCCGGGGTGGTGCGCCCCCTCAGAACTGAAAACTACCTAATACTAAATATATTACAAGTTTTTAATCATTGTAAGAAAACATACACAGTACAATATATGCAGCTTTTTCTGAATAAGAATACTGAAGTTTAAAAGTTTTTTCCTATTTTACTCTGTTCATCAATTACCCAGTGACTTTGTTTGAATTACTGGAAGTAAAAATTGATAGATATTGTTTAATATTGTTAAGTTTTAAAATACATTTACATAGGTTTGGCTATTACAACTATACTGTTTAAATAATATAATTGCAGTCTTCAACAATTCCTATTTTTATCAATTAATATATACAGATGGTCTGTTGTCCCAAAAGGGTATGTGCCTGTCAGCAGAGATGCGAATTGCTTGTAAATTTCAACTACCTGACATTAACACTACTAGAGATATTCATAATCCAAACATTTTACCCCAAGATAAAAAACAATCTAAAAATACAAATTTAGCCCTTAGAACATCCCAGACAACCTCTGCACAAAACTGGGGGAAATACTAAATGCCTAACTGATGGGCTGAGAGAAACATTAAATACACAGAATAACCTTGTGAATCTCTATACATAATCCATTACATCTCTTGACCCCCTGAACACCACAAACTGAATTGTGACAGTCTCAGACTCTCACTTCACAGACCTGTGACAAAACAAATACATATTACTGGAGAAATTTTTATGTAGATTAAGTTAATAAAATACTTCATTCCAAGATATCTTATTTAACAAACAATTATTCCTGAAGATAGTTGCTAAGATTGAAAATTTTAAAATATTCTCTAAAATTATTACATTCTTAGGTGCATAGTCAGTGCTTACTTAAAATATAAGGTGTATAACTAACATGTAGAAATGTAATAAAACATTTAAATTTTGTGTGACTGTGAATATGATGTAAGTGGCCACCTGCTGAATGACTGAAAGAAAATTGTATGCATGAATGAAATATTGTGTGAATATATATATATATCTCAATAGACTTAAAATTTCATTTCTTCTTAAACAGAAGTGTTGTAATAATAACAACTTCGACATTTAATCAATAGCTTAGAAGTTAAAGAATTACTAGTTATTATAATTATATTACTTTTTATAATTTTTGTACCATATATTCTACAGTACCTACAAAGAATGATTACAAGAATAATAAGAAATGTATAAATCATAAATAAATCAAAAAGGGGCAGATGTAGGGAGAAATAGACCTTTTGGGTTTAGGCCGGAGTTGGTCAGCTCGTGAGAGTGTGAAAAGTCTCACAGATAGAATGTTTTGGGAAAGTATAAGGAGTGAACAGCTGCAAAGTGAGACAAACAGCACCTGCAGTTAGGAGAATGAGCTGGACCTGCTAGGGTGTATGGGAGTAGATAGATAAGAACATAGAGGAATGTAGAAAATAAGATGATGTAATTAACCAATAATAATTGTGTGAGCAGTGTGTGTTTTGTATATGTAACCAATAACAGACTAAGTATTTGAATATTCAACAGTTACTAAACTGTATAAAAACCAATGTAATACTCAATAAATCGGAGCTTCTCCATTCATCATATTGATGTGATGTGAAACTTCCATTGGAGACCGCACGAGATGAGACAACAATTGTTGATATTTTAAGGCATTATATACATTTAAAAAGCTATTATAAAAGAAATCTTGTCAGATCTTTAGAAGTCAGTATGGACAAAAGAATTAAGTTACTGCTAGAGTCCAAGGAGGATAAATGCAAGAGACAAAAATAATCAGCTACATGTGTGTAGAGTATGTGTCTAATTTTATACATGTTCCTAACTTTCTAACAGTCAAGGAATGTGAAGGTCAATGTTGACAGATATTGTCATTAAAGCTATGGGCTTTAATAATCAAAAGTGATATAAATTTTAGGTTAAAGAATCAGCATGAGAAAAACCAAGGAAGAAGGTAAGCAAGCATAATATCTTGGACAGACAGACCAAAGAAATGTGCCTATTGGGGGGCTATATTTCTTAGCCACACAGGAGATGCCTCATATACCGGTTAGCCAAGCAATCACGTACCAAGAAGGCTTGTGTGAGCAGAGGAAATGACACAGATCTATAAACAGTTTACTCCTTTTTGTCCTGGAAAATGGACCTGTGTTAATTATTCATTTTTCTACACCAATCTGAGTGCAATCGCTGATGCTGCAGACATGAGGTTTAAAGGCTACAAACCACAAAGCTCATCATGACAGAAAGCATATTTTATTGGTTCACCAAAAAGAACTGAAGAAAAGAAAGGTAGGTATTAACCTTAAAAAAGACTCAGTTCTCAAATGTTTTGACTTTTCTCCAAATGGTCTATTAAAGACACTGTCCTTTTCCTTTTAAAACATGGCTGCTTACACACAGGTGACATCGCCCTCTTGAATTACTTTTCAAACAATTACACGACTTCAATGAAGTTGAAATCTTTATTATACTAAGTTATGAGTAGTAGCTGTATACAAAAAGTGAGTGAGAGAGGTATCAGCATTAGCACAACCTTTACTAGACCTCAGGGCTTCCAAATAGGGTGACACTGTGAATGCTTCAAAGACAAAAAAAGCCTGCAATGTTTTTGGATGTTTTGTTGTCTAATAACAGGCCACAAAGCCACATGAAACCAGTCTTTATTGGGTATAACATTCATCACCATAGCTGTTTACTACTGGAAAGCCATGAGCAGTAACCTGCTGCAATCTTTACATAGCTCTTTCTGTTGACACTTTTACCTGGTTTTCTTCTCAGGTTTCAAGTTGTGTTCTCTTTTGTACTGTGCCACTAAGAGTGGGTATTGGGTTCTTGTTGAATTCCTAAACATGAGGTGTTTATCACTGCATCTTCCCAGAATCATTCCTAACACTACGCTTGTTCAGCTGTAATCTGTCTCCAGCCTCCCCTTCTAATGATAAAGCCTGCAAGTTAAAGCAGCAACACATACACAGCTAATAATTAGCCTTCTCTGTATTAATTATTTTTCCAGGGGACATAAATTTTCTTTTCTATTCCTAATGTCTCTGATCTGGAAAAGACCCATTTTGTACAGGTTGAAGAAAACTCTATTTCAAGATCTTTCATTATCACTGACTGAGAAAAAGATTTCTCTTTTCCATTAACAGAAAAGACAAGAGCAAAATAAAAGAGAAAAGGTATAATGGCAATTTGACACTCTTTAGGGAAAAATATTCCACCATATTAAGTTTAAAATACAGTCCAAAGTGTAATTACAATGTTTAATATTTAAAGTAATTTTTAATGGCAATATACCTTACTAAAAGTTGCAAAAAGGCTCAATAGATGGAACCTTCCATTTCCCACAAAACAAGCAAATAATCCTTTCCCCTAAGCACTCTATTTAAATTATAATGCATGTATAATCATGATGGAGAGAATAAAAATTTCTGCTTCATACAAAATTAGTATTTCTTATTAGGTCATTTAATCACTACATATTATTCAGAATTTAAAGTAATAATTCACCATCTTCCCTTACGAGAATGGGCTGTTGGGTACAGGGTAATTTTATAATATGCATGCACATGTGCATAATTGCAGATCTAGATACTCTGAAAAGACTTGAACAAGATGCCACAGACCCAAAGCAATGTTAACTCAGGGCCTGCTGCCCTTCTACCCTGCTCCTCTCCCCCAGGTAAACACCTCCATAAATTCACACAGTTCCTCAAGTTTCAAACAGTGGGAATGGGGCTTTTCTGAGAAGAAATTTGTCATGCTGCTAAAATGGTGATTATTTTGAGATATGTCTGCTCCTGATCTCATAATATCCAATCTAGAATCAGATCAAATTTCTGTACAGGCTTACCACAAAGGAGTTTCTGGACTGGTCAGACCAATTCAGCTCTGCTGCAATAACGCAACTAAACATATAAACTTCAGGTCAAAATACAGAATGGAGCAAAACATCTCATCTCCACTCCCTTCATTTTCCAAGCTACTGTTTTATGGCCCACCCTAACTAACCACCCCTTTGGTTGAGCACTATAGTCTTCAGTTGCAAAATAAACTGTTGGAAGAGTTTACCAGTTTATCTCTGTACATTTTAGCCTAGCATTAATTATTTTTCTGGATCCGAAGGAAAAGCATCCGATAGATGCAAAGTAACAGTCAGCCAAGCAGTCTTAATAAGGCATTAGTAACAACCAAAACTTCATGGCAACTATTGTATGGGATAAGTGCATGTTTTAGCTAGTCTTACTATAAGTGCATGTCTTATTCAACAGAATAAATATTCAAATACCCTATCCAAAGCCTAGTAACAATGTTTTAAAAATAATCACAATAATCTCGTGACAGCAAGAGGGTTTTTTTAAACAAGACTACAGGCAATGTATGATCCATTTGAGCCACTCTTGATAGCTTAATGTGAATGAGTGCAAAACTATGGTTATAAAAAGTAACATACTTCTTTTTTCCTAAGCCTGACATATCTGTATAAATACTCAATCAAAACGATATGGTGAAAAGGGTTTTTATTAACTATATACTCATTATTCTTTAGACCAGGAAAACAGTTGAAGTTCCTTGGGTAATAATTTTGTTAAATGAGGTCTGTGGGAAATAATGAATCTGTCTGTCATCACTAATGACAGTTCAGAAAAAGAGTTGGGTTTAGGCCAAGACGTGGTAAAACAGCGTGTTTTCAGTCTAGCTTTGAGTAAATAGACTATGAATTGTGAGTTTTCATTTACTGTTTGAGGTGGCCTACAACATCAGAAATCAGTTTATATAAAAATGGTAGAAGCTGATCCAATGATAGGAGAGAGCATTTTTGTTTCTGGTGGAGCCAAGATTCAATCACACAACACTGTAGACTTGGTGTCTGGCAGCATTTGTAGGAACTGGTAGTAATTCTCAACTTGATATAACAATGAAATAATTTTATTTTCCAGAGCACAAGAGAAAATTATTTCAAGAAAATCCACACATTACGTTTGGCAGACAAAAAATAATTTATACACCTAAGTGCATCATAAGAAATTTATAACTGAGTTTGATTCTGTCCAAGGGGGAAAGAAGGAATAGAGTCAAACACATCTGAGCCTGACATTTTTGCAGCACTGAAGTTATTCATGGACATGGCATAAGTTCGAAAAATTTAGCCATGAGTAACAGTTTAGGATGGCAACTACTAAAATCTATGAGGTATTTATCTTCTGCTGTGTAATACCTAGAGGTATTCATCACAGCTAGGCTTCGCGAACGAAGATTTGGGAAGGGATCTAACCACGCTTGCTACAAGCGCGCTGGTGGCTAAAAAGGCCA
>JAWWES010000081.1:48962472-49005539 GCA_035583135.1 Lophotriccus pileatus
TGCTACAAGCGAGTCGAAAAGCTGCTTTTCTTACATGACACGAAGGCTGAGCCAGGTGTGCTTGGTGAGCAGTTCTCTTCTTTTTCAGCAGTTCCTGGATCTCTTGATTGTTCTCATCAAACCAGTCCTTGTTTTTCTTGAAGGAGAACCCTAAGGATTCTTCAGAATATAGAGGTATTACCTTCTATAATAATAGAGGTATCAAAATGCATGGTTTACAGAAAATTTTTTATACAAACTCTTAAATAGCCTTTAGCATAATTAGATATGAGCATCTTCAACAAACATTGGAGGACTTTTTTATTTCTATCCTATGATGACGTCACTAAACTAATTTTAAACATGGAGAGTTAGGATATAAGACCAGACTGACTGTCTACATGAAAGAGAAAAACACTGGATGAAATGGGAATTGAATAGAGTTTTCATCAAGCCAGGCCTTATTCATTAATCTGACCATACTACCAAACTACTGGTTTTCAAAACTGAAGCAGTGCAAACACACCTCTCTGACATACCTAACTCTAAATGGTTTAGGGCTGTAATCTGTGAGTTTGGCTTTATTTGAATACTAGATTACATATTTTCCAGGCCACATTATTATTGCAAGATCTTGGGTTTTGCTTTCTCATGCTAAGCGTAAGTACAGATGCCTATGAGTACTCTTGAAGAGTCTTGTTTTACCTTTACATTTTTCTCCTGAAGTGTTTAAGATTTCCCTGTGCCCCTGTCAGAAGAAGCTATAAGTCAGAACAGCAATTTGGAAATTGACAATTTATGTTTACACTTCATAGTGCATGGTAAGATAAACTGAAGAACTGAGGACATTTTTGCCTAAGACCGAGTGGAAATCAGGATAAGGCAGGAGTATGATCATAAAACCTATTTATATTTGCAGATACTCAGAGGAAAGAGGCTAAGATAAAGAAATTTAGCCAAAACAAGGCTAAAAGTCTAATTCTTTCTGTTCTTCCAGTATACAGCAGCTTCCTTCTCTACTAATTCTATATATTTATTTTAATAAGTGGAAATTAGGCCTAAATATCAGATGAATTCATTTTCTTTTTTATTCCTAGGATATAGATTTATATAAACTCATAATTTTATCCTACCCACAGGCAGGAAATTTTATCCTCCTGGAGCTGGCTATCATTGGCTCTTTCATAGGACAGTGGAACTTCTAGCAGCTTCTAATTGAAACCACCTCTATGGCCTCCCCACCACCAAAAACCCAGACACCTGAACCCACAACGAACGGTATTAGAGAAATTTCTGCTTCTGAATGCCCTGATTTCTGCAGCAACAGAGGGACTGCCATAATAAATCTGTGATGTGGCATTTACCTTTAACTGTAACAAGACGTTTCACAGCTAACGCAGGCAGTTCTCATTACTTTCATGCTGTAATTTTACTGGTATTTGTGAAATTTATTTTAAAAATTTCCATCCTTGAAGACACTCAAAAGGCTTATGGACATAGACCTGAGGACCCTACTCCCTTCTTGAACAGGGATTTGGAATAGATGGTCTCCAGAAGTCCCTTTCAATCTCTACCAACCTGTGACTCTCTGGAAAACAAATGCATCCATCTGTGCAATAAGAGAATAAAGTACAGGTAGGAAGTTGCCCTTTAACTCGATTAACCAAGAGTTTTTGTCTTCCACATTTTTTTAATCCCTCTTAATAGAACTACGGATGTTTTCCTTATCGGCATAAGTGGATCATCTTCTTTTTTGATGCTATCAAGCTTATGGTGTCTTGATTTTCCTTGTGATAGCATAAACAATCATCTCTTAAATACAAGTAACAACTAATGCTGAAGTCACTATATATTTCAATTTGGATAAAAAAGCTTTAACTACAATTCTAATTAATAAGGGGTCACTTTATATTATAAAGACACAGGAAATTTCAAGTTTAATTGTACCTGCAAAACTGCACCTGTCCAGAGAGGTTCAATCAGCTCTATACACCTTGCTATGTACTTTGTTGCCCACTGACATGTCTCAAGCTAGTTCTCTACAGCACACAAACTTTCACACAACCTCCAAACTCATAAGGCATTTCCTTTTAGTAAGCTTAAGACACTCTCAGTTTTACAATCATCTCACCACTGACAAAGTTAAGGAGCAGGTAAATAGAATCATATATTCATTTAAGGCTGGAAAAGGTCTCTGAGATTATTGAATCCCAACATTAACCTGGCATTCCCAGGTCCACCAGTAAGCATGTTCCTAAGTGCCACATCTACGCATTTTTTAAATAGCTCTTGTGTTATTACTTGTTACTTTGGAGAAGAGACTGACCCCCACGTCACTACAACTTCCTTTCACGTAATTGTAGAGAGTGAAAAGGTCTCCCCTGAACCTCCTTTTCTCTAGATTAAACAACTCCAGTGGCCTAAGCCACTCGTCATAGGACTCAGATCTAGACCCATAGATCTGACAGCACTATTTTTAGAGATACTTTCCATAAAAAAAGCAGCTTGCTGAGGTCACCCAGCAAATCAATGGCAAAACAGCTCTTCTACTCTCCCATTCTAAAAAACTCCATTATCACCATCACATTTCAAAAACCATTCTCACACCAATTGATTTTGATTTTTAAAAATTAATAAAGGCTCTGTTATAATGGAGTGAACAGTCGTTATCAACTTTCTGATCAATTGTCAAAGACTGTGTGGACAAACAAGAAAATGAATTCCTAACAGTTTTGATTAAATTAGTAACTACAGCACGATTTTGATAATAACTAAGTTTAATAGAGCACATTATTAAAATGTTATTAGGACAGCATAATGTACTTTCTAATCCCATCAACACCACAGCCAGCGTAAAAAACATCAAGGTCCCAGAGAAGTAAGCTAAAACTCTCACTCAAAAGTAGAAGATGGAATTAGAGCGGGAAAGAGGAGGTATTTGCAAGTATCCAGTGGGGCCTAAGTAAGTTAAGCCTGCTGCATTTGATGGAGCACATGCCACTTCACTCATCTCTATGAGATATTTTCCTCCTACCTAACTTTACAGAGCCTTCTGAATAGTGAATCTTGTTACTTTAACCCTCCCTCTGTAAGCAACTGAGAAAGAGTTTAAGCCCATGGAGCAGTTTCTGTAGTTAAAATAGGACTGAGAAGCCACCACTACAAGTGCTCCTCTTCATTATCTGTCAAGACATCCTTGGCATTGTAAGTTAGAATAATTGAAAGGCCAGGTAAGTTGAAAGGATGCAAACAGAAAGCTTGTCTGGAGGCAATAGCATTGAAAACAGCTTAGGAAAGTTGTCAAAAAACAGGTTGTGCAATTTTGTTGGCTCTCATGATTAATAAAATAGTGAAAAGAAAAATTTTGAAAAAGAAAATGGGCTCAGCAATGTGAAGGATGAATTGAAAATATTGTTTTATATTGTGTTTACCTATATGTCTGACTTCTGACATGATGCATATCTGTAAGTCTGGCTGGAGGGTCTGGAAGTGATATACTGCTGCTTAATAAGCCAAATCAAAGAGCTTTCAATTTTCAGCTCTTTGCTAGAGTAAGAATAAAAAATATCACACTGGCCAACTAATGGGTTTGAATCCACATACTACCAGTATATGCCTGAGAAGATCAAAGCCCTTTTCATTAACCATGAAAATAATATATATGCAGGGAAAATCTTCATTGTATATGTTCATATATTCTTGCATTTTCTATTTATGCATTCTTAAAAAGAATGTTTATTTTTTCTTACACTAATTTTCATTCTCTGTCACTAAATATATATTAGTTATACATATGTTAAATGAGGAACACGATAGACAGTGCTATAATCGTTTTCATCCAGCACCTGGTGGATGACCCTGACAACCTGAATAGCACATCAGGCTAAATGTCTCAGCAGCTCACATCTTTAAAGCACTCCACATAGAAAAAGATCCTCTTCTAGTCTCTGAGCAGCTCACAGGATTAGATGTACTTTATGTTTTTAACAACTTGCTTTCCAGATGTTAAATGGCTCTAAGGCTTAGATGCATTTTATTAAAACCAACATGTCCCAGCTTTGAGCTGGAGTTATCTACAACATGAAACACTGTGTATTCCACAAATCATCAGAGAACAGAAGGGCACGACTGAAAACACCAGATTAAAGCAAGTGTAAGCACAGATTTAACTAGCATTTATTTTTCTTTCTCTAAATTCCATAGAAATATCTTCCCTAGAGAGATACCTGTTTTCATATTTCCCATTCAGTTTTGCAGTGTTGGACAAAGATTAACAATTCATTTAAAAACTAAGGAAAAATAAGTACAGTTGGAAAAAAAACTTCTTCATACACACTGCATGAAGATATACGTCAAGTCCATCACTTAGTACTTTTGATAATATGGTAGAGCAGACTTACAACTGTCTAGCCCCCAGCTGCTCCCTGTTGCAATTCCCTTGGCTGATGAACAAATCCTTCCACCTTCCAAGACTGTTTGGTCGCTGCTGACCCTGAACAAGGATGTTACATCAGCACGGAAAAAAAGAGGCAGCCACTGATCTCAATGAGATGGCGCTGGGGAGTCAGTCTTCCACAGAGAAGAGGGTAGGCAAATGACTGTCCTTGGTCAAGGAGCAGGTCCCAGGATTAAAAATAAACCTCAAAATAAATCTTTTGACCTCTTTCTTTTTAGAAAAAAAAACTATGAAGTTCCTGTATTTTAAAATAAACCTCTGCACTTCCCTAAGCAGTGAACATGAAAGAAAAATGCAGTACAAAGGCAATTTTTAATCATCTTAGAAACACAAAATGAGGATCCAGGTCCTCAGCCCCTCAGCTGCAGAGAGACGAGAATCTATAATCATTACTAAGGAATTAGCTGTCTTGTGACATTATTAATTTCTTGGTATGTTTGAGGTTTATGGGGTTTTTTTTGTGGTTAGGTTTTTTAATTAAAAAGTTCCTTGAGCAGATTTTGAGTGATAGTCCAACCTGTGACAGCACTAGAAACTCTTAAGTGTAAACCCTTACTTACACAAGTTGTAATACCTAACTCTTGATTATGTACTCTAGTAACCTATGCTTCCCTAAGAATTACTGGACACAAATTTCATGTCAAGTAAATAGCAGGATGTATGTGGCTGTAATCCAGTGACAAGACAGTTGTAACACAAAGCTATTATCACTGATGACAAGTTCACTGGCTCTCAGAAGAACAAATTCCCTCCACTGTGATACTGAACACTGACTGCATTTGATACTATGACTCAATTTTGAAAAAGATTCATTACAAGAAGTTGACTGCAATGAGATATAAAACACTGGTATTAGTAACCTAAGGATTCCTTGTCTTGAACTTTCTGAGCTGTGTAGAATAAAGCTGGTCAGTTACTGAGAGTTGAAACTCCTCCAATACCTATAACTTCAGTCAGTTGATGGTCTAATCCATGGACAAGTCCGTTGACAGGCAACTTAGAGGATAACACCTGAACAAGCAACATGACAGTGTAGAGGGAACAGGCCTGTATATACAGCTTTGAAAAAGCATCCAGAGAGCAAAAGCAGTCTCTGAGTTTTGGACATTTGGAAATATCCTCATGCCCTTCAAATTCACATTCTGTGATTGATCCTTCTTGAAGGGAATTCAGAACAAACAAACCTAACAAGATCCTCAGCAATGAGTAAGAATTAATTATGAAAATGCACAGGAACTGATTACAAAGGATGTAACTACTGTCCATGAGTACACTAGTAACTTTTTAAACCACTGACTGGACATAAAAAATATCTCCCTTTATATAATTATGTACCACTGGGATCTACAGTGCCCATTGTTTTCAGAGTCAGCTATATAATGTGCCTGTTCTCCCAGAGCAGCTGATAGTAAAACACCTGGATCATTGATCAGGTTAATAAAAAGATGGCAGGTTTGGCATTCTGCTTGAAACTTCAAGGTTTCCTTCTTGAATTTCTCATATCACTTAGATCCCCAGGTAATGCTGGTGGAGAAGAGGTATGGCTCGTGCATAAAGCCATGTAAATGTCATATGACAGAAAGAAATCAGCTACTTCAAGTATCTCTGACAGTCACCAGAGTTATCAAAATCCCACATTTTTCAGCTAGTTTTCCTCTAGTTCATACTATTGCAAGTTACTGGCTGCCAGTGCATAAAACACTACCCTGCCCAAATCTCTTTTCCTCACAGTCAACTGACTCTTCACAAGACCCCTCACTCTTATGAATTCAAGGCTCTCACACACCACTGAAGAGTGAAATAGAGCAGTGAAGGGTTAATAGGGTTTTTATACCAGTTTCACTCCCTGCCTAGATTTACCTTTTTCCCTAAAAACATCAGGAGCTGAGATCTCTTGGAATCTCTGGGGCCAAGGACACAAGATTGCCACTCCCACCACCCATGGTGGGATCAGCAGCTGTTTAGACCTGTGTCACCTCCTCCGATTACTTCTTGTCCTGATCCCCCAGCTAGCTAAGTCCACAGAGACTGAGGAAGAACCCTCCCCTGGGAGCATGAAAGTTGGCATGAAAAGCATTTCACTTAAACCTCCCCCATGTGCAAAATAGGAAATACTGTTTTGAGGGACATTTACTAGATAAAGGCTGCAACCAAAAGTAGGGTTTGGATCTGCAATTTTCCCTGCTTATAAAAAACAAAGGAAATTTAATAATTTTCACTTCAGTCTCCTTCCTGATCACTTTTAAATCACTGACATACTAGAGCTGAATATACTGTGCTGAATCCTTCTAGATACCTGCATCAGTTGGAAACCAAAGACTCAAGTTCAGCTGAAGCCTGCTGACATAGAAAATAAATCATGCCAGATGGAAGTCTGGAAGAAATGAGAGGCACATTTCCTTTGCTGAGAGAAGTTACTAATTTTTGCTTCTCCACAGACTCGGGGGCTGCTGGGAGCCAGGGAAGAAGAGGGAGGGAGAAGGGGGAAGTAAAACTGCAAAAGCAAAGCTGTTAGCATTTTCAGAACAGCCCTGGATTAATTTCAGCTTGCAGAGAAAGGGACTAGTGGAGATAAAAGACAGCCTCATTTTCAAAGCTCGCTTAATAGCATTGATGACTGGCACTTCATGAAACATAGGCTTCAGCTCATGAGCAGTCAGCAACACCATTGCGTATTGGTCAATGCCTTCCAGCTTAGAGCACAGCAATTGCTCATGCTTTTTTATTTATACATTCAGGGAAACAAAATGGCCTAGTAGAATCTAATTACAATCCCACAGGTCCATCCTTCAGGACACTCTTGCAATTGAGCTAGCAACCTCTGGTATTGCACACAACTGGCTGTGAAGGACAGCCTACAGAGAAATCCCCAGGAATACTCAACCAAAGGGCAATCATTTAAACTTCCTGATCCACGGCACAATGAGAAGTCATGCATTGGTAACCTGTGAGTAGTAGGCAAGTAGAAGTGGGTATGAGTATAAGCAGACATGAGTATATTAGAGCGACAAACAAAAAAAAAGTCCCTAGAGTGGGTGACTGTATTTAGGTGAATAAGATGTATATCATGCCCAAGCCCTCCAGTCAGATTTACAGATATTCATCATGTCAGAGGTCAGACATGCAGGTGAACACAATATAAAATAATACTTTTTAATTCACTCTTCACATTGCTAAGATAAGCCCATTTTCCTTCTCAGAATTCACTATTAATCATAATAGCCAACAAAATTGTAAAATCTGGTTTTTGTCAACATTCATAAGTTGTTCTCACTGCTATTGCCTCTAGACAAGCTTTCTGTTTGCATCCTTTAAACGTGACTGGCCTTTTAATTATTCTAGCCTACAATCCCAATTTAGCTCCTAGACCCACTCATACAAGAAGGTGTGTAATTCAGTAATTTGGAAGATATTGTACCTACAGTTCCATTCTTATTTTATTGAGGAATCATAGTTTCTTACAAAAGTGTATGTCTTGTCACAGGCTGGAGACTAGATGAATACTCATCTCTGCCCTTATGCTCAGTTCATTGACACATCTTTTCATCTTGCCATGACCCTGTACTAACAAGCAAGAGGAAGCATTAACTTAGCTTAAAACTTTATCTAGCAAAGAAAAGAAAAACTCTCTTACTTCATGCAGTTTTGAAGTGTAATATACTTTGTTTTTTCTGTAATTTTCACCACCATTTTTCCATTTTGTGGAAAACCTAGATCATTCTTTCAAAAGTAGCTGTGCTGTGTTCATCATGCTGGTATTTGCATAATATACCATTGCTGAAAGTTCTATGGTAGCTCAGCCTTGAATTTTGATGAATGGTACAATGGACTCAAAGAATTCAAGTCTAATTCTAGTTTTCTTATTTTAAAAAAGACGAAATATCTCTGAGTATATAATCTCTCAAAAGCTAGAAGAAATGTAATCACATTAACTATAAACTATACAAAAATAATCATAGTAATAAAATAGCAAAATACAACTGAAATACAAGAGGTTTTTACAAGCAGACCTTTTCTCCTACTGCCCCAAAAGTAATTTCCAGTACAATTGATCAAGACAACTTGAGTCAGGAGCACAAGGAGCAAGTTGACAGTTTTTCCTACACGAACAAGATCAGGACCAGATGAACTATCACTGACACAAAGCAGAGATCAGGTAAACCATATGAACCATTTAAATTTTTACTAATTTTCTGCATCACTGTAGGCTAGAATTGTAAGGTCATTTAAATTTTTTTTTACAGATTCTGCCACTTAAATTGCTTTATTCTAAGAAACTATACATAAAATAGGAATGAAAACACCTACCTCCTAACAATAACACCTACTTCTCTTGAGAATAGCAGAATATTCTGAGTTGGAAGGGACCCACAAGGATCACTGAGTCCAACTCAAGTGATTGGACATACAGGGAACGAAAAGAGGCTGCGGGCTGCATGAATATCACAAGAGTGGAAATCAAATAAGTGGAAAGAGCTGTGCAATTTTATAAGTACTTTATCAGGTCTTGCATTTTAATTTCAATTACATATTTTGTAATTGAAAAGTAAATATTTGCATTATGAAAGAGTAAACATTCAAACACACTGGCGGAAACACGGAATTTTATTTAGAAGCATAAGTGTCTTTAGGTATTTCTCGCCTTTTTTTTCATTTTGCTAAACAAGTTTTTTATTTTTATGTACTCCAGGACCTTGACTGTTTATATCCCAAATTATCTCCCAGTCACAGTGGCAAGAAAGAAAACATCAGCTTGAGAAAAGCAAAGGAAGTTCTCCACCCATTCAGTGATCCAGACACACTATTTTAACAAGACTCTAGATTATAAATCTACAGTTTAGAAATGAACACATTGTAAGGATTGGTATAGTTAGTAAAAAAAGAAATAAAGCAAATAGAGACTGAAGCAATTATACTGTTATTATACAATTTTGAGAGGAAGTGATGGGCAGGATGGCAAGTAAAAAGGAACTGACTATACAGAAAACTTGATGAGAAAATATAAAAAATCTTACGAGAAAAATAGTGAAATGAAACCAGAACAGGTAAAGTGAATTATGTCAAGAGGAATGCCAATGGACATAGAGAAATCTCTCTTCCCCTTTCACCTCCCCCCCTCCTGCCTTGATATTCTGCAATGCTATTAAAGTAGAGAAAAGAAGCAGTGGCACTTACTGTGAGGAAATAACCACCCCATCACCTTCGGTACAAAAAAAAAAAAAAAAAAGAAAAGAAGAGGATGTCAAACATGAAGGGAGCAGAACAGAAATTCCAAGAGATGCCTTTATTTCTTAAATATCCTAGATTAAAATATGCTTTCATTTTCACGTACTTCTGAAGATTGGAAATCCTCTTCACATTATCCAAATGAAGTGGCCTTATACACAACACAAACTACTGCTGTTTCTGTTGAATACAGCAAGAGCTAAAAATACTGAGTGTCTCTCAAAGCCTCATTTCTTTTACTATATACCCAACAGGGAGTGCATGGTGCAAGCCCTATGAAATATGAAAGGGAAACGATTTCCATTCTTTATCTCTTTCATGCCTGAAATAAATAAATAAATACAAAAGGAATGTATGCCATCAGATCTGAAAGGATCTGGTTTGAGAAAAGATTTTCTAAACAGGTACCTATGGAGGAAGTCAAGTCTTGAAGTATTTGTCCCATAAATGGGCTACATGGATAAAGCTTCAATTCATTTAATTCCAGTACATTAGCTAAGTGTTCTTTTGTTAGAACAGGGATAAATTGTCATCTCCATTGTATTGTCACATTATGGGTATTAGGACCTGCAAGTATCAAATCCTTTTGTTCTTATGAATAAAACTGTAGCAGAAGTTTGAAAACTCAAGTACTCAAAGTAATTGTACTAAATAAATGTGATAAAGAAAAGATATCTGTGTTGTTGAGTATTGTCCTAGTTACAGAGGCTGAGACCAGTTTATCACAATGTGGGTATAACTAAAACTGTCTGTTCTACACACTCTATGTCATTTCTGTTGGACTATTGATAATGGATCGCTTGCAGCAACTGCCCAAGGCACACCTGATACCTCAGGCTACAAGCTGGGCAGGGAAGTGTTTCTTTGTCTTCACACCAATGGCTCAGATGTGACAACTCCCCTCCAGGGAGGCATTAGCACCTTCACACTCAGCCTGGGGGGTCATCTCTGCTAACGGGCCATGCTGGATTGGCATAATAGGCAGCTACAACGACCTAGACCATGAAAGATTCCAAAAATACCCCATGACTCACAGAGTTAAATCACCCATTGTGAAACGCCCTGGGAGAGGTACTGGGCATCTGAACCTGAGCACATATAATCTTGGGGTTTTGGGACTTCAGGTACCACTCATCAGATCCAGATGAGGACCAGAACTTCAATAGGACTGCGACTGCCACTCTCGACAAGATTGCTGTCATTACTTCGACAGTGTAATGAATTATAAAATCGTAATCTTTTATGTTTTCTTTCAAAAATGAAATGATTTGTAAAAATTGTAATTGTTTATAGAGAATCTGTAAAACACCCCCTTTCCAGTAAAGATCACATAGCTGTCTGCTGGGAAGAATTTTAACCAGAGGTCGACAAGGGAATACACACCTTTTTTTAAGGTAATATTGTTCCTGTAAAGGACAAAAGCAGTTCCAGGAAAGTTTTCAGACAGGATAAATCCTTATTCCAGGAAAACCAGCTTGCAAGGGACAGACGAATAAACTTCAACTTTTTAGGTTGTAATTTAACAGACACACCTTTTCTAAAGAGGACCCGGCTCCTGGCGCCAGCCACAATTCGAATCTGCACTTCAAACAACATTGGGGAACTCACACTGGACCTCAGGATTGCATAACCTGAAGCCGAAATAGAATAAAAAGCTGGAGAAGCCGAGAGACAGCACTCTCTCTCGAGGGTCCGACATATGTCGAACTTGTATTGTTTGTTTGTTATTTGTTTAATAAACCATTTCTTTATTGCAGCTTTGCAGCCCGGTAATTTTAATTTATAACAGACAGAACTGTGATCATCATCCGGACCAACAGTTTTCTTTTCTTTTTACTTAGCCTCTAGGGGGACCACATGGTGCTCAGCACAGTGACTAACAAACACCATTCTGTTCTTGTCCCAGGGCGCTGGGTTATACATCTGTTTTTGTGGGTTAAAACCAGGTTGTTTTTTTCTCTGCACCACTGTATTTATTGTAATCCTTTTGGTAAATTGCAACTCTGACTTGTAATCTCGCTTGAGTTGGGTTCCATTCTCCTGCTGGTTTACTTTAAAACCATCACACCATGGGAAGCAATGAATTAATTTCTTATTTTGCTTTGCTTGTTTGTGTGGCTTTTGCTTTATCTATTGAAGTGTTTTACGCCAACCCCCGAGTATTCTCTTTTCCTATTCTCTTCCCATCCCTCTGCTTGGGGAAGAGCAAGCAGCTGTGTGGGCCTGATTTGCCAGCTGGGGTTAAACCACAACACCTGCGTAAATGATATACACGCACAGGCAGTATCAATTCTGAATAGATTCAAGTATCAATTACCTACAGTATTTCATATAAGGACCACTCAGCTTCCCTCCCAGTGAGAAAATAGCCACGTCCATGAGCAAAATACATTCAGGAAACCAAAAAAGCCTCACAGAAAATAAAATGTGTAATTGATTTTGATTGCCTTTTTACTCTTGAGATCCCCAGATAGTCAAGTCTTCTATATCTATAAGGACTGTAAATCTTCAATTTTTATTTCTTTTTTAAAAATAGGGAAAAAAAAAAAGAATGGAAAAATGTGAAAACTGAAAACAGCAAATATCCTTTCAGAGTCATTTCACAAAAAGAGTGCATTGCAGAAAATAAGGTTTAAAATATTCCTTGGAGAAAGCTAAATAGCAAAAGAATCTCTTTTTGGCAAGTCAAGTCTGAATGGGTTCAAAGACAAGATCAAATTAATGCACTGAAGAGATCACATAATGTTCCACTTGCATATTTTAGGCTGGGGAGTGATCAGAGACTTTATGATTTCCTTTTACAGTTCAGAATAAAAGAAAGAGAAGCGCTGTTCCATGAAATTGAAAGTTTAGAGAAGATAAATATAATTTAGCTAAACAATATGAAAGGTTAAATTCAACTGTCCTTTCTCACGGTAATTGGTTATTAAAAAGCCAACTCAGAAAATAAAGTGCACTTACTCATGATAAACAAAGAGTGGCAGTGTCTGGCACCTGTACCTGCAGTATGTGCAGACGCTGTCTGTCACTGGGGTAAATCCATCTAGAATGATTATATTCTGTATAACAAAGCTCTGTAAAGTTTCTTCACAAAAGACAGAATATTTCCATCATCTTACAGTGCCTGTCCCAACGGTCATCAGACCTTGCTTATTCCCCTGATATATACAGCCTCTATCTCAGCTCTTGGATATGCCCAGTATCCCTCAGGGAAATCCCAGAGCAGAACAACTTCCTTCAGCAAACACCAGCCATTTTCTCCTTCTGGCCTGACATTTTCTACAACAAACAACTCAATTTCTCCAGTGTAACAGAACTCTACACCCATAATCTCAGCTACCCTTTTTATGACCTTTCTCTTCCACTTCTTCTCTTGTGCCACTGTAATGTCCACAGATTTCGGTGATTTCCCCCACAGTGTTCAAAATGTCCCTTCCCTCTTGTCCATCTCCCTTCCCACCTACTCTGCCATCTTTCTTTCCCATGGCAAAAGCAAACAGTTGGCCTCTGCTATATGCCTTTTCCACTTGCCCAATCCTCTGTTGTCCAGTGGCGTTTTTCATCACCAGATTAAGCTAATTCTTCTTGATCTTCCATTAATTTTTGTCAAATTATACTCGCAGTCAAAGAAAAACCTCAACAATGGTGAGGGAATAAAACTAGAGAAAAATTTTCCTTTCCACTTTCTCAGAATGAAATCACTAATTGTAATGAAATGTTTATTGAGGAAGCAAACAATAAACAAATAATTAATTTTTTCATGGAAACAGAAATTTTGTTTAGCTGACATCACAGTTCGAATTGCATTTAAATAGAAGTTGACTAGTGATGATGTTCTTCCGTTGAAGTTCTCTCAAAAGAGTCATTAATTTCTAACTATGATGCCTCAGAGATTATTGGTATAGCCCTATTTCATTGTCTTCTGAATTTTTAAATTACAAGACAATAGTCACTACAGCAAACAATTAAGATCTTATAATATAATGCTCTTGTACAAAAACATTAAGATTAAACTGAGAATGGTATTTCTCCCAAAAGGTGGGAATGCATGCCAGAAGCAACAGCATCCACTTCAGAGGGCAAAAGTCTATGTGATATACCCAAGGGTGCCAATACATAAATGTATAAAACAAACATGATTTCAAAACAATCTCTGTCCGCACAGATTCCAGCAGGTGTAATGATTTATCTCCCATGAGTGAAAACATTGTGGCTATAATGAAGAATGTGAAACATTTTCCTTCTTGTTAGTCATTACTATTGTATTCCCAATTAGGTGAGATTAAAGTACACAAAACTACTGTAGCTCTACTTCATCCCCCACTGGGAAATTATGAACCATTAGGTTGAGAAAATATTTTTACAGCAGTAAAGTAGCATCAGTGTAAGTGAGAGTGCTCTCCCACTTCTTAACTGCTCATCAGCGTAGACACAGAACAGAAAGAAATCACTGAGATGAAATCAGTCATCCACTGACATAAGCAGTCATATTATTTCTCAAATATCAAATCAGATACCAGATCGTCTCTCTCAAACATGCCAAGCCCATCTGAAAACTCGTGTGTCTGGCCCTCCATTACCTTTTGAAAAATCCTTTCCTGAACATCCTTGCTATGATGGTTGACACCATTCTTTGTCCAGTCAAATGTTACTCCTGACCAGGAAAACCCCTTTATTTCAGCAACATTGTTCATTAGCTCAAATAGGTCATCTCCTTCTCTTACATTTACTTCTCTGATGTACTAAGTTACAGCACTCATGTTCACTCTAAACTTTTATCTTAGAGCCTGGATCTAAGTCCCCATTCAACCTACCTATTCTTCTCGGCCTTTGTTCAAAATTTCTTGAATAAGGATGGTGCAGTACCCTACACAGTGACTTGAGCAATGGCTTCTCCAAACTCTTGCCTCTAAAATGACTGACACTTTCTAGGAAGGCAATTGGACGTTTACACTACTACTCCTTCTCTTCTTCTGTCATTGCCAAATTACAAAATTATGAAATATTTTCTTGTCACTAAGCATAAAGATGTCCATCTTTGCACTTACATTGCTAAATTTCATCCCTCCATCTCTCAGTCATTAAGTGTTTTTCCTACTTTGTCCTACATTCCTCTGCACTGATAGGGCATTCTGAATGTTTGTTTTTGGTGTTTTTTTTGTTCTTCCTATTCTGTCAGCCTAATTCACTAATAGTGTCTGCCCCAAGGTCATGAGGAATTCCTGTAGAAATCCCCTTTAACTCATGCTTCTTCACAACCTGTTGTTGCTTCTCTGTTCTTGCAGATGAGCAAAACTATGGTCACATTTTTGTGTTTACACCCCAAGGGTTTACCACTCACAGTGCCAACAGTGAGGTGGCAAGAAAAGCATTAGTTTACAGTTATAATCCCATAAAGAGTTTTGTATGTTTAGGTTACGTGAAAGATTTCTAAGTAACATATTTTTATTAATTTGCTTTTCTTTGTGTATTCCTGGGTATTGGGGTAGAAACACCATCATTCAACAACTCTTTGAATACTTGGACCCTCCTCAAGACTTAGTTTTTTTTAAATGCAGTGCAAACAAAAGTTGCTTGCCTCCTTCCTACATCTCATCAGTTGTCATTTCAACTCTGCCTCATGCTGTAAATGCAATTAAAATATACTTCCACAATCGCCCACTCTCAGGTAGGAGTGACAAGTTAGCATATAAAATTATACTACTGTTAAATAATGACAGGACACTAAGTGATTGATATTGGTGCCTTGGACTTCGAGGTTGTCCTGGGTTACACAGAGAATCTGGTATCCACTCTTTCTCATTTCTCCAAATATGCCTACTAATTTAGACTGTGGGGAGGGACTTAAGAGTGGTACTCTCCTAGGAGAAGAATGTATCCACCAGTGTGAAAAGACTGGCAGGCTGATGACTCAGAGAGTGTGCACACCTGCCACCTCAGGCTATAATCTGGGTATTGTTCCTTTGGCCTTACAAAAATGACTCATCTCTGATAACTCACCTCAAGGAAACATCAGGACAATTCACTCACATGGCCTGAAGCTATTGATCTCTGCTGATGGCCATAATGGATCCACCTGTGCTTAGAAGGTGTCAAAGACTCTTGAAATGTCCCGTGATCCAGTATTAGTCATCCAGTGAAGAACTCCCAGCCCCAGGGGAGGTACCAGAGGCATTCCCACCTACTCTGAGCCCAATAAAAGACCACACTCATACTTCACTTGGTAGGTCAAGAGTATCCTCCTCTCAGTCCATAGGACTTCTACCCCCCAGGCCTCTACCACCACCTCAGTGGATCAGGACTACAACCACCATCAGAGTTGCAGCGACAAGGTCTCATCGCTGGATCCGGTGGGTGTGTTATGGGTCCTTCCAGTCATAGGCCTGCTCCAACTGCCTGTGCCAGCACTGCAGCCTCACTCCAGCACTGACCCTCCAAACCATTCCTGCCAGGTTTTAATGGGTGGGGAGAGGCCAGCTGCCATCTCGTTTTGGTCAGGTGGGTAAGAACTTGGGATTTTTCTGATTAGCTTAAACCAGTTTTATCACTATTGTTTTGCATTCTTCCTGATAAAGAGTTATTTTGTCACTTACATCTGGGCACATTTGGTCTCTCTCTATATTGGAGAGAACCAGGGGTACTGAACTGGAGGAAGGAGACTTCCATCCAAGGTCCCTGCCCCTCCATTTGTCTCAAACTGAGACAAAGGTAACTGTAATTTGTATTTTAATGTCACATATTCCGCATAACAAGTCTTTTCAAGATTATTAATGACTACAGTATGTTTTTAATGATGGCTGCTAAATAATGGATGGCAGAAAAGGCTGAATAATATTTTCTATTACAGCTAACAAATCTATTGATAGTTTCACTGATATTGCACTAGAAATACAGAAAGAAAACAAATACGTTTAAATATTAATCCCATTAATTATATGAATTTATACTTTCACAAGATACTCTTGTAGAGAGAGAAATATCACAACTGACTTCCAGGATTTTTTTTTTTCAGGAAAGTATGTTTTTATGTTGTTTTGTTTTGTTTTGTTTTGTTTTGTTTGTTTTGTTTTTTATTTCTAAAAGAATAGAACAGCATTACCAAGGAAAATGCATGCTCCTTTTGGGGAAATGAATGTGCACTGAGGAAGTGTCACCATTTAAAAAGGGTTGAGTCCTCCTCAGTAACAGCAGACTGAAACATGCAAACTCTGGGGCAAGAACCCCAAGGAACAACTCACACCAAGAACCAGAAGACATCATTCCACAGACTCCAATAGGCTGACACAGTTACACATAGGTTGAGCACAGGGTATGGGGAAACAATGCATGAGGCAGCCCTACAAGCCTGGAGCCATATAGGTGTTCAGCATGCAGCCAAGCCTGAAGTAATGGCATTCTCTATCGGCAACATGTAGTTACCCATAGATAACTGCCTATAGGCTCAGGACTATTCTAAGCTATGAAAGTCCCATTTCAGAGTTGATTCACGTCATGTTGATGATTAACAGCAAGCATGTAGCTGTGGACATGCCCTGCTGGTTTGCTGAGGTGGAGACGAGTCTGGGTTTTCTTCTCCATGTCGGGTCCTGCAAGCAAAAAGACTGAGGTAACATCTTGACTCTGTTCAGTTGCACAGATAGAAGAAATTCTACCTGGGATACTAGACAAGTACAAGCCTAAGCCATCTTGTTAGAAAGTCATATTCCTTTACCAAAACTTTGTTTACTTCTGTTTTGTACTTGTGAGGTTAGAGTTTGTGAAATTTGGTGGTCTCACCAGTATACGTAGCACTAATGACCAAATGATTTACAAAAGACAGGCAAGCCTGTAATTCAGACTTAAATATTCTTATTTACACTAAATTATTTGAAATATTATACTGAAAAAGAAATAATAATTACAGTGCCTAGGTGATGGAACAAGACATTCAAAAATAGGTTTGCAGCATGTATGAACACATGACAAATGAGAAATGTTTATATAATTTACATTCCTGTTAGTTTTAAAATCACTCTCACCGCTTGACATGACCAGTCTTCAAAAGCTCATGTAATGGTGAGCAAAGCACTGTGTAATGATGAAACACTGGTTTGACATCTCTGTTAAAGCAGAGGACTAATTCTATAATGATCCTGAGTCCAATCCTTACAAGAACAGGCACTAACGAGTGCTGTTTTCCTAGTAGGGTGCAATTAGAAGAACAGAAAGGGGAATATTAAGTAACAAACATTCACTACTTTCATTCATGCCTTCATGCTGCATCTAACCTCTCAAGAAACCCTATGGGAGTACAAAATTAAGCTTCAGCTTATAGGAAATTGCATTTCTGTTTGCAGTTGTTTTAGCAGCAGTAGCTCTACAGCCCAAAGCTGTCTCAGACATCGTATTTATTGGGAGCACTGAGCTTACTTACTTGAGTAAGCCTTTAAAAAAAATCTCTTTCAAGCAACTTCTAAAATATCATTACTTTCAGAAAAGATTACTTACAAACATCACAGAGAAGAACATTTGGATTGGCCCTGTTAAAATGTTGTGTCTTACAGCTATCATTGAAAGAGATGGTCAGAAAGATCAGTAGTTACTTGGTGTTAGAAATGATCACAGAAACACACTATTTGATATATTATGCCTTCAAAACCCCAAAGGACATAGTTTGTGCACCCTTCCCATACAAAAAGACATAGATGGGCCCACGGTGTACGTTTCCAAGAACTAAAACATCTGACTAAAAAACCCTAAAATGAGCAACAGAAGCAAAAGTGTAAGAGGAAATCACGATGTTCTTCAGGAACATGGGAATAAATGGGACTTTATGCAATAAGGAATACAAACCACAATAAAGAATAGAACCACATATTATACATGACAGCCTTCAATTATCAAACATTTAAATAACAGGCAAAAAGCTCAGAGAAAAGTAAAATCAACATGGCCTGACAAAGGGGTGATCTATTGGAGGAACATGGAGCCCATGCCTTCTCTGGCTGCAGCCCAGACAGTGATAACAGAGCTGTGGTAACTGTATGTCATGAGGGCTGGAGGTAGACTCACAAATTTGGCAATAATGTAGACCACAATTTGGCAATAATGAGCATAACCATCCATAATCAGCAGGAAGGAGAAAGTTCTTCCGGAGGACAAATTAGAGCAGGAGGAGAAACTCCTGGCAGACAACAAGCTGTCCACAAGCCAGCAGTGTGCCCTTGTGGCCAAGAAGGCCAATGGTATCCTGGCATACATTAGGAAGAGCACTGCCAATGTCAAGGGAGGTGATCTACTCAGCCGTGGCGATGCTGCATCTGCACTGCTGTGTCCACTTCTGGGCTCCTCAGTACAAGAAAGATATGGAGCTCCTGGAGGGGGTCCAGCAGAGGGCAACAAAGATGATTAAGGGACTGGAGAACCTCTCTTACAAAGAAAGCCTGAGGGAGCTGGGCCTGTTCAGCGTGAAGAAGAGACAATGGAGAGGGGACCTAATTAATGTATAGAAGCATCTGAAGGGAGGATGTCAAGAATATGGAGCCAGACTCTTCTTGGTGGTGCTAAGCAATAGGACAAAAGGCAATAGATTGATATACAGGAAGTTGCACCTGAATATGAGGGAGAACTTCGTTACTGTGCTGGTAACCATGCAGTGAAACAGATTGCCCAGAAAGGCTAGGGAGTCTCCTCACTGGAGATATTCAAGAACCATCTGGATGCAATTCTGTGCAATGTGCTCTAGGATGACCCTGCTTGAGCAGGGAGGTTGGACCAGATGACCCACTGTGGTCCCTTCCAACCTTACCCATTCTGTGATTCTGTAGCTCTTCAAGGCATTCTCTATAAGAACTCCTCTATCTCCCCATCTCCCACCCCCGATTGTAGATTGAGGCTCAGAAGACTAGACTTGCCTTTCCTTCATAGTTCACCAAACACTTCTTACTGGTTTCAGATTTTTATTTCACTCAGGCTAAATTTTGCTACAACTTTTAAGTGAATCACAGAGAACCTTCTTCTATAACCACAACTGGAACATGGAGGCAAGCAAAGATCAAAATACGCTCAGCAGCTTTTTCTCCTGGAAACATCTTTCAGCACAAAAGTCCACAAACATTAGGCTTGAGTGTGAGAAAATTCCCTGAAGTAAGACTTAGGATCCACTGACAGAGATTGTATTTCAGATTGCATCCCACAACAGTATTTTCATTTTCCTCTCTCTGCACTTTACAGCCATATAGCTACAACTTCTACCTAACTTGGATTCCTCGCCTCTAACACTGACAGTAGTGTTAGAGGAGGATCCATCCCCCAGACCCTCTCCCTCACCCATAAAGCTAAGTGGTATCCAGAATACATCTCCAGAAGGAGAAAGAATGCAAGTGAGCACTGCTCAGAAAAATACCATCCTGTCTCAGAAAAGCACTATGTTTTTCTAATTGCTGTGCATTAAACCTCCCTCTGTGGGTGTTTTCATGCTACAGCAGATCTACCTGAACTGCCTTTAAATTGGATACTGGAGACAGTCCAGCAGCAATGAAACACCTCTCCCAAAACAGGCTCTAAATTCACTCAAAACGTAGGAGAAATTAGCCCACTAAGTGCTGCATAGTCATGGCTAGACCCAAGATACCAAGACTGTGGTGGTGGCGATGCTATTCAACATCATTATCACTGACTTGGATTATTAGATGAAACCATCCTTTCTAAGGTTGTGGGTAACGTCACATTTGGGAGAGTAGGAGATATGGCATGAGTTTGGAATGCATGGCTTAGAGATGTCCTTTTCAATCCAAATTTTTCTGTGAGTCTGGGGCACATAGACCAACACAGAGAGAGAAGCTTCCACTTTCTGATCATGGTAGCCCCTGTCAGCATAGCTGCTTTTTCTTGGCAAACTGAAAGTTGGCTGGACAAGCTATATCTACCCACTGACTCTTGTTTGCTGCACTGCAATCCTATTTCACATAATTGAATGATCTGGACATGTGGGAAACTCTAGTTCTGTGCCTAATGATACTGAGGTAATTGGCTCTCATATGGCACCATGAATGATCCTGGCAGCACCAAAGTGCTATTCGGTACCTCCCAGAACTGGGTGTTGGCAAAGAGTAGCAGTGATTGCTTTCAAGATACCATTTGTCTAAATAGCAAGCCTTAGGACTCTTCTGGGCATGAAATGTCCACAGCTGCACAACATTTATTCAGTAGCAACTCTTTAATCTTTCACAGCCTCTGTTAGATGGAACTATTTGGTACAGACAGTTAAAAAGAGGTAAGCAACAGCAGCAACACAGCTGGTAAAGGTGGAGAAACAGATCTATGGTCATAATACTTTTGTTGGGAGAGAGGAGGGTTCATGAAATGTAACAAATTTAACTCAGCCAAAGCATTTTTGGTCTTTTGGAGTTATAAGCTGTAGTGAATCCTCTGAGAGCATAACTGTTCCTCAGAAAATAATAATAAATAAATTTGAGAAACGTTCACTGCAATGAAATACGCTGAAACTAGTGTAAAATCACCAAGTCTGAATAAAGCATATGAGAATATGACATAATGTTGACATAGCATTCTATAGATGACCCATCAAAGGAAACACATGATAATTTACAGGATAAACTCTAATGTACCATTTACAAACAGTTTATTCAGAAAAGTCTTTTCTTTTACTACATCACATGTAGTTGAGAAAAGAGGAAAAACACGGATTAAATCCCACTACAACAGAAATATGCCATTTGAATGTGTCATGCAGAATACATGCTAAGCATATTCAAAGGCTTTTCAACATCCTTTTTTCCCCAAAACAATATAGATAGACAAACAAGTTTATAACAACAGCATATATTGCTTTGCATGATGATTCAGAATGCAAAAGGACTAAGCCCATCTTCAAAACTATTATCTTTTTTTCCCAGGGAGCATTATTTTCACAACTCCAGAAGGCCCTATCTATTAAGCTGTCTGGTTATCAGTATTGTTAGTTCATTGCATGAATAATGAATATGCATTCTTGTCTGAAAGCAAAACTGAGGAAGACAGAGGATGAAATTAAGGACAGAAAATTGTGTACCTAAGGTGACATGAGCCTGATACCACTCTGATCCTAGGTGGCCTCTTTCCCTCCTCTCCTCGGGTCTCTAGGGCAGGATCCACACTGGAAAGCACCTAGCACATTTGCAGTCCTACTGTATTTCCCCAGCTGTAACAACTTCTATTATCTGTGGTTAAGCCATCCAAACGACAGCTCAAGTGCTTTGTGAAATACTAGAGACCAGGGGTGAAGGATGCACAGAGTTGACAACCTGTCAGGTAAACTGTAGGCAAAAAAAAAGACCATACAACGGAGCAACTTTTCACCCACCTTCTGTTCAGCAGGGCTTCTCTTCAGTAAACATGACTGATGCCCCACTAGCTTTGCAAGCTGCTTATGTTTACAACCATCTGTCAGGAGAATGAACTGTGGTCAGGCATGATGGGAGGATTCTGGGCACAGAAGACTGATGAGAAAGAGAGAATAGCAGGCTGTGGTCCTAACCTTTCCAGTGACGTCTGCTCAGTAGAACATTCCTGCTCTGTGCCAGTTCTGCAGTGCCATATTAATCAGAATCACAGAATATTACTCAGAACCACAGAATATTCTGAGTTGGAAGGGACCCACAAGGATCATTGAGTCCAACTCTTAAGTGAATGGCCCATACAGGGGATTAAACCCACAACCTTGGCATTATTAGCACCAAATTTTAATCAACTGAGCTCATCTCAGGATCATATGATATGCATATTCACACTTTACACCATGCACCTATTGGCACATGCATAGCCAAAGATTTTGACATCCATAACTGAAGACATTTGCTTTCAGAAGAAACTTTTGGAACTAATTTTTTTCTTTATTGTTTAGATATTATTTTAGGGCTCTCATGAGATTTTTCTGGTACCAAATGTTAATGATTACATTTTTTGAGGAAATTTAAAGGCAACACTTCTGTCAGCAAGCATGCTTGACTTTTCCCTTAACTGAAAAGATATAGTGATATGACTTTGATAAGTATTTGTTATATCTGATGATTACTGCACTCGCATCTTTTTTTTATCCATGAAATTAATCAGAAACATCTCCCTATGACTCAATATTTGCCAACAGAAACAGATAACTAGAATAAAAGAATAACAGTAAAATAAGAAACGAATGGCACAAGGTAGAAAAAAGTTAAGCAGCTACACAAGCAACTATGAATTTAGAAGTTTATCACCACAGCCTTTGTAAGTCCGACAAACTGTAACCATTCAACTGGACTAATAGTAATTTTTTCAATTTACTTGATAAAAACTAGTAGACATGAATAATTATTTTTGGGTGAAAAAAGGTAGCACTCAGGTCAGTGTCCTGGCTTGGTTCATGGGTTAGAGGTGTGGACTGGAGTGTTCATCATGTATCTCACCAGAACATACAGTTCAGACACCAAATAAAAACTCTTCTGGTAGAGAATAGCATCCAATTCCCTTTTCCTAGCAATCAATGACTGAATTTACAGTGGCAGTTGTATCTGCTGTGTTTTTCGCTCTCAAAACCAAAAGTCTAAAACTTGTTTCCATATAAAAGTTGGAATAAGGTAGTGCCTAATGTATTATTAGTACAGTGCAAAATGTCTGAGACTGAATTCTCAGCCAATGTAAAATAGCTAAACTCTACTGAAGTTTACTGAGATTTATTGCCCACAAGAAAGCAAAGGATCTGGAAAAACACACCATTTCTTTCTGACTTACTGAAGCTACTCATTCTCACCTCTATCAAATATCTTCAAATATTTTGATTAACATTTTTTTAAGTGTGAAGGAATGGATGAGTGAGGGAGCTGAGTAAATTATGAACTATCATTCAGTTTCTGACAACTTAAATCTGACTCAATTCACGTGGAGCAGGTTGATTTCCAAACAGCCCTTCATAAATATAGAAAATAACTATTCATTGTTTCATTCCGGATTCTTCCTCTTCAAGGAATATGTGCTGTATGCTGTATCTTCAGGATTAAACACCTAAAAACAGGACTGCATGGGAACAACAAGTGACATTCCACTTCTCTCTTAGTGTTGTCCAGGCATACCACATCCTCCAAATGGACATAAGAAAAGCTATGGCATATTTAGTTCATAGTCACTCTGCAATCAAGATGCAACTGATGTAAAATGCACTGTAGTTACATTTACAGACACAGTTCTGTATACTGTTGTTTTGCAAATGAATCTCAATCCTTGAGGACTGATATAAAGAGAATCCAGGTGTACCTCCATGCTCAACTGTTACAGTCCTAACAGTTTATTCAGGTTAAGTGCAGTTTAACTACTAAATGCAGAACAATTTCCCCAATTTAAATACCACCACTAGCACTAGGCATAATTAGCAGTTTTAAGGTTCTCTGTATTTAGAGTCTGATGAGTGGTCCTAGCAGGGAAAATTCTTGACCTTTATTCTGCTAGGAAAGGAGTTAAGAAGAGACACATTTCAAGACACATTATTAAATAAAGGAAAATCCTACACAACAGCTTGCAAGCAAGGGCAAATTTCCTCTACTGATTAAAGCAGGTCTACAACATCAACACTGCTGAGTCAGAGCACCAGATTAATTCTAGAAATGTTCTGTGGAACAGCCTGCAGCAATAAGGGAGGTCACAGCTATAGTTATTGTGTCACTCCTTCTGGACTGGGCTCTTAAATAAACCATGAGGATCATTTGTAGCTGTTCTTATCTATACTTTCCTTTCTGTTCACCTTCAAACCTGCTGGCCAGGCTGTGTGGGAGGTGGAAACTTGAACCTGTCAGCCAAAAATTAGATGTAGTTTTTATACCTGGTCTCTTCGTTCCTGTAATCCTGCAGTAGAACAAGCAGACACCAAACTCACAATGCATCCTTAAAGAATTGCACTGTTCACCCTGCCAAAGCTGATAAGAGTAGAAACTGTTCTTTTTCCAGAGAAGACATAATTCTCTGTACAGGTGCAGAGAAGACCAAGAACACCAACCAGGCACCTTGAGAGACACAGGAGGGGTAGAGGGGCATTGATGAAGAAAGCTGCCCCTCTAGCACACCTCCAAAACAAAGCAGTCACATCAACTAGCAACTCAAAGACCCTCCCATGGAAATGTGAGATGCAAAGGAGCAGCCAGCCTCCCACCCTGTCCCATTTTTACACACAGACTTTTCTAAATTTACAGTCAGGAACCTGTTTGAAGGAGTGAAATGAATGACAATGCTACTACCTATCTCTTTCAGTATCTCTGTGCTTGTCCTGGTTTTGTTAATATGGGCAATAGCCCATCTCCCAGAAGTCAAGAACAGAATGTTAGAGGAATAAAGTAGACTGTATGAGTCTACTGAGAAGGAGAAACTCAGACTAGAAAAGTTACGAGTCCGCACATAGTGCCAGACTGATACACACCATAGGAAATACCTTCTGGACAACACCAGAGTGCCATTTGCATGGAAGCCCAGGAAGCCCATCTGCTTTCACAGGCTGAAATGTGAATTCACACAGCCTGTCAGTTCATAAAAGTAAGTTCTTCTCTGTTTTTATGGTGGTTTCTATAAACTCCACAAAGTTGGTCTGACAGCATGCACTCAACAGTTAGCCTAGCTGACTACTAATCAGGTGCATTCTTGAGTTTCTCATCTCATAATATGAATGTGATAAAGGCATATGTCTCTTCCATATAGCAGTCTTCCTGACTTCATGATGACACTCCATCATCAGTGTTCCCATATAACAAGTTCTGGGGCTCAGGCAGGTTTCTAGTGTTCTTTCAGGCTTCTACATGGAAGGTGCTGCTATAAATGTTTTTTAACCGTAGGAACTTAAAACACAGTGCGCACATCAATATATGCTCTATTGCTATCAGAGACTGACACAGTTAATGGCTTAAACATTGTAAGATTACCAAAAGACTTTTGTCCACTGTAGCAAACTGAAAAGAAACAGCTGCTCATCCAGCAAAGCCTACCCCTACTGAATTCTACTTTGAAAGGACCTTCAGATAAGATGAGTAGGTGCCATTGTCCAGCTATTCCAGAGCAGAAGGGTATGTATACTTGAAGCTAAAGACTGGATTTCCAGGTAAGGGAAGAGGCTGATAAGAGGCAAATCCTGGGAGGTGGGATAATTCTTCTTATCATGCCAGTGTCCTCCCTTACATGATGACTTTAGCTGTGAAAACCCCTCCGGGGAGCACAGAAGACTCATGACGTCCTGTGACATCATTCATTGTAAAACTCCCTGCCCCAGGGGAGGTACTAGGCATTCCCATCTGAGCTTGCAGTGTATAATAACTCATGAATTCTTTGAGTTTGTGGGGGGGATGCAACTGCCAAGTTTCATCGCTGAATCCAGCGGTGGTGACTATATATATATTTCCACTTTTATCCTTTCTTTCTCTTCCTTTTGTTATACATTTCCTCAAGTGTTATTTTTATGCTTTAATATTGCTGTATGCTTTAACATTGCTATATTAGACAAAACGGCTACATACCTGTTTTCCTTCGAAACAAAGTTGTTCTAAAATAAACCCTACACCTATATATTTATAAACACAGATCACTCAGTGTCATTTCACTCTAATCCATTCCAAGGGACTTATTAACAAGAACTTGGGTTACCTTCCCTTTCTGGGTCAGGTAGTAACAATTGCTCAAATCAATAAAAGTTAATAATTAAAGGAAGTTCATTTATATATACAAATATTTAGGTTACAAATATTAGGGTTCTGTTAATATTATCTTTAGAGTCTTGCTATGAACCAGGAACAGCTTTGAGGATAAAGCAGTGAAACCTAGATGTCGTGACTCTTAGCTCTATACCTTATCCAATTCTCCACTCTGCCCCTTCACACATGCAAGATGACATATTGTATTTATCCATGAAGAACACCACAATAAACCTTGGAACTAAACATTCTGTGTGCATGATCCCTAAAGAGAGTGAGTAGAGACAAGAAGGTATGTTGAAATAATATCAAAAATGAAGAAACTTATTTAGCATCTTTTAATGCAAGCCTCATTTCAGAATCTCAAAGCCTGGTATTTTCAAAAATGAGCTTTGAGGAGTTTGTGAGCTTTATGTCCTGTGAATCTGATATTGGCAAAATTTATAGCAGGAATATAACAATATTCTGCAAAGCAAAGTCAGTTATTATTAGCCTCTCAGTCTTTTTTTTTCATGAAATAATTCTGCAGTTAAAGCAAAAAGCAAATGCCAATACCTTTCTAGTGCTGTCTATTCAATTTTTAATTATAATTGCCATTCATCACAGAATTAGTTGCTTCTTTGCTGTGCCTGTAGCAAGTTCCAGTTCAAGTACATTAAGCAATTGATCTTTTAATAATGCAGTGAATTGATGGCACTGCAACTTTATCATGGCTCAAGAGAGAACTGATACATCAATGGGAAGAGAACAGTTTTTAAATGCACACTCTGCCCTTTTATTACTCTGTTTCAAATAAAATTCTCTATGAAGAGTAAACATTTTTTTTTTTTAAAGAAGACACAGTTAACCTCTGCAGTATAGAAGGTTTGTTTTCAATGCAAATGGTGGTTTCCATGTTCAGTGCTTGTTTAGTCAAGCATCAAAAGAGACAGAAAATCAAGCGCAAGATAGCGGCACTAAGAGATTACTTATAAATATGAAAAAAAAAAGCTGTGGATCTGTGTGATTCACAGGGATTCTAAATATCAAAGTAATGTTGGCTGTTTTGATATCTATTCTAAGATACTTTTTATCTCCTAATCGATCTCAAGCATATAAAAACTATTTTGTTGCATCAGAAGACTTAAAATTTCCCTGTACGACTCATTATAAACTACAATTTCTTCTTTGTAAAAAAGAAGTCCTCAATCACACAGTTTGCTTTTGCGTTGCACCAGAATTGCCTCTCTCCAGTTGTCACAAATTAAAATAAGAATTTGAGGCAGGACTAATCCAAATCCTTTTCCCTAACATAGCTGTTGGGTGCACTGCGGGTGCATCTTCATCTACGGTGTGAAGAGGCTCTGACTGGGTAGGGCCGGTTTGGTTGACAGAGCCTCTAGCATTGACTAAACAAGCAGCCTTTGCCAAATGCTGATCCCAATGCTTGAAAGTCCTTTCACCCAATGCCTTCTAAGTAGTTTTCAAAAGTCTGTTACACTGTTCAACCTTCCCAGTGGCTGGTGCACGAAGGGTTATGATATATCAACTCAATACCATGCTCTTTAGCCCAGGTAGTAACTAGGCTATTTTTGAAATTAGTTCCATTTTGTTCTGAGGTGCCATGACACCATAGGATTTGCTTTTCAAGTCCCAGAATGGTGTTCTGGGCAGTGGTGTGAGGCACAGAGTGTGTTTCCAGCCATCCAGTGGTTGCTTCCACCATGGTATAAACACATAGGGTTTACCTTGGTGTGTTTGCAGCAGTGTGATATAATTGATCTGCCAGGCCTCTCCATAGCTATACTTGGTCCACCTCCCACCATATCACAGGGGTGTCACTCTCTTAGCCTGCTTAATTGCAGTGCATGTCTCACAGTCACAGATAACCTGGGAGATGGTGTTCATGGTTAAGTACACACCTTGGTCTTGTGCCTACGGCGGTGGATTGGAGGGGGGAACCTCTAGGCTCTGGACTTGTGGCTCATTACCTGGAGGGAATGCTCTTCCCCCCTGCCCCCCGCCACATGGCCCTGGGAGCCCTGCAATGAGCCCACACAGACCACATGGAGAGGGACGAGCGAAAGAGGAAGTTTATTTGGGGGTAGGGGTTTATATGGGTTTCAGGAGGGTCGGGGGATAATGAATCACATGTCTCATGGGGGTCACAGGAATCACCAATCCAGGTAAAGGTAACATCCACAGGAAGGGGTTAACCATCCAATGAGGAGACCCAGGAGTTCTCCCCTGAAACATTCCTGCATAACAGTTTCTGCAGGGGGTTTTGGGAAAGAGACAGTGACTTTACAAAAAGCCAGTAACTTTACTGCAAATCTAAACTGCAACATGTGCCCACCTATAGGTGGCATCTCTCCCCTGATGACCTGAGGCATCATGGGCCCACCAAGCTAGGAACAACTCTCCCTTCTCCTGCCAGTCAAGGTCTGTGACACTTGACTTGGGTAGCTCAGTCTGCCTGTTCCTTGTTAGATTGGCTTTTGAGAACGTGTGCATCTGTATGGTGGATTCTCACAATCAGACTCTCTACCCAGGCCGTGATGTCTTGACACATACTGGAAGCCCAGATGGGTTTCCCTTTACACTGCCAATTGGCCTTCTTCCATCTCTCCTGCCACCCCCACAGAGCATTGGCCACCATCAAGAAATCAGTGTTATAGGAATAGTTTGATTTCCAGAAGAATTTGTAACAGGAAAGCTATGAACTCGGTTTTCGCTAGGAAGACTTTTCTCCCTAAATTGTAACTCTTTCTCAAAGGCAGTTTCAATGCTTTCTCCCTGCCTCCACATAGCGAGAGCAATTTTCAGCTTCTCTCTCTGAAATGTGAGAAGAGAGAGATAGCCCTAACAGACATATACAGAGGCCTAGGGAAGGCAGGGGAGACACGGAGAGGATAACGAGGCCCTTGAGAGGGCAGGAACTTGCCTTTTTTCCCTGGGGCCCGGTGCACATAGCATCATTAAGAAATGGTCCTTGCACCTGAAATAAACCTTTTTGATCCTTCCACTGCCTTGTCATTCTTGGGAAGAACACTGGCATATGTTTTACCTTACAGTGTTAAAGTAAAATCTTGGCCAGTGTTCAGCAATATCCAAAGCCAGCTGAATGGGTGTGAGCTCTGCAATTTGACTTGATCCACCTTGGCCTTTCATAGCTTCTGCAGCTTGTTGTATGAGGCTCTATACAGCTGCTTTCCATCTCCAGTTCATCCCTACAATGCAACAGGAACCATCAATGAAAACAGCATAACGCTTTTCATCCTCTGGTATTTTGTTTGTCATGTGGAGCTTCCTTAGCACATGCCAACTGTTATTATTCCTCTTCATCTGCCAGACCAAAATTCTCACCTTCAGGCCTACTTGTAATTATATCCAAGATCCCAAGGGCGATTAGGGTTCCAAATTCTGGTGTGCTGCATGATCAAGGAAATCCACTTAACTCCATGTAGCATCAGTCTCACCAGGGACTTTCTGCCAGAGGCTCCAGGAAGTTCCATTTTCCGCAGCTGCTTGACCTCTGGTCCTCTCCTGACTGGCCCAAGGGCTACAACATGAATGATCTCCTGTTTGATCTGTTCAAAGGCTTGTTGCTGTTCAGGGGCCCACTGGAAATCGTTCTTCTTCTTAGGTGTTATGAAGTAGAGAGGACTTGCAGTCTGGCTGTATTCCGGGACGTGCGTCCTCCAGAAGCCTACAGCGCCTAGGAAAGCTTGTGTTTCCTTCTTGCTGGTCAGTGGAGACATTGCTGTTATCTTGTTGATTACCTCTGTTAGTGTCTCAGTTTAAATAAGACACAACTGTTTTGCTGGGAATAAATTATGAGGAAGACACAAAACTCCTCCCTCTAAGCAATTATAAATCCAAAGTTAATAGACTCCGATTGAGGAACAGTGTGGGAAATGGAAAATAAAATTATAGCAAGGTAGGAATAACAGCCCTTTATTAAAAGGTATATATGTATTGGCAGAAACAATGAAAGAACACAAGTAAAACACCCAAACAATAATCCTACTCCCAGAAACAATCCCCTTCAAGACAATCGAATAAATCCAACAGTGAAAAAAAAGTTCAGTTTTGCACCCTTTGGGGCAATTATAACCACAGTCAGCAGGAGGCACTGTTGAACCACTGGAGATGTGGAACCTCCAGTTGTTTGAGTCAGTCGGCAGGGGGTGATGTTGGATCACTGGTAGTCGCCACGTGGAGTCTCCCCAGAATGCTGGAGAGGAGCTGGACAATGGATGTCCTCCCCCCTCACCAAAGGGAGAGAGGAGGAGAAGGGAAGACATAGTTCCTAACAGTGGGGAACTCACTCCTTCCCGCTGGCTGAGATGCATGAGATGTGGCTCCGTCCCTCTCCGACGGAAAATCCAAGCAAACAGCTCCAAACTGCAGCATGTCCACAGAAGCGGCAGCCTTGACAGCCCGGCAGCTCCCGCTGCTCAGGCAGCTGCAGTCTCAGAGCCTGACAGCTCCGGCAGCCCCCACAGCTCCAGAAGCTTCAGCAGCTCCCACAGCTCCTGTAGCTTCCGCAGCACAGCCACCAAGAGCTGCTCCAGCAGCTTCGGCCGCTCTCTCCACTCCGACAGCTCAGGTTACCTCCAACCTCCAACCCCCCTCACGGCTTCCAACTCAGGTCCCCTAGACTCCTCCCCCATTTCCCTGGAGACAAGGTGAGGCAATTAATATGGAAATGCAGGCTTACTAAATCTTTCTTCTGGGCCACTTAGTTGCCTAGAAACAGCCACCTTGTCCAACACCCCCTCCCCCAACAAAGTGGGCAGGGGAAAGGGAAATTCCAGCATAGCTCCAAGAACAAAAAAAAATATGACAGTTAGGATCTCACAGTGTCTGTCTTGCCATTTCACTCCCAGGAACTGGATTTCTTGGGCAGGTCCTTTGACCTTACTCCATTTGATAGCAAAGCCAGCTTTCAGAAGAATCTGGATCATATTCTCTTCTTTCTTAAAGACTTTTTCTGCTGCATTTCCCCATACAACGATGTCATCAATGTGCTGTTCTGGAGCCTCACTCTTCCCTAGCGCAGCCTGGATCAGTCCATGGCAGATGGTGGGACTGTATTTCCACCCCTGGGGTAGTTGGTTCCAAGTGTATTGCACACCTCTTCAAGTGAAAGCAAACTGTGGCAGGCACTGTACTGCCAAAGGAATGGAGAAAAATGCATTAGCAATGTCAACAGTGGCACTACTTGACTCCAGATCATACTGAAGCTCCAGCACGTTGGCACAGTGGCACTCAGCAATGGGGTAACTTCATTTAAGCCACGATAGTCCCTGTCAGTCTTCATTCTCCAATGGACTCATGCATGGGCCAAATGGGACTGCTGAAGGGTAAGTGGGTTTTGTGACCACTCCTTGGCTTTGCAGCTCATGGATCATACTACAGATGGGGATCATGGAGTCTCTTGGTGCAGTATTGCTGACGATGCACTATTGCAGTGGTGATTGGCACTTGCTGTTCTTCAACTTTTACCAGTCCCACAGCAGAAGGATTCTCTGAGAGGCCAGGGAACGCATTCAACTTTTTAATGCCTTCTGTCTCTACAGCAGCTACCCCAAATGCCCACCAATGTCCTCTTTGAAACAGTAATTTTGACACCCAGGATACATAGGGCATCTGGACCAATCATGATGGGGTGTCTCTGCCACTTCTTCCCTATCAAGCTTACTCCAACCACTGTCAGCTCTTAAGAATCCCATCACAGCAATTGAAAGAGACTCCACCCCCATATGCCCTGGTGGCATTAGGGCATTGTGCATCAGTGGAAACTAAAGCTTTGTATTCCTGTGGATCTCATGTGCCAGTACATCGAATCCACACAGTCCAATATATGCAAGGTTATCCTGTGCCTCTACCTGGCTAGAGGCAGGGCTCTTCTAATGCTCATTTTGGTAAATGTGGCTTTCTTGCTGTGAGTACATACTGGAGGGCCCTTCCTAGGAATCAGACATTATTATCACTCTGGTTCTGCCTAAGGACTCGCCCAGAGGAGTCTGGGGCTACAGCCATCCTGGTGGGATTGCCTCTGGTCATTTTTTCCTTTTAACTCCTGTGCCTGTGCTGATAAAGCATTTACTCATGTCTTTCCTATGTTCATGTGGGAAAAAAACACAGGTTGCCCTATGTGGTGTACCCCTCTCCCTAGCCAGAGGATGCCTGTTCCAGATAGGAGAGGCTCCAGTTTGCATTGGAGAGACATAGAGAATGCTCTCTTTAAACTCTTCTCTCACTTTTTGTGGTAATTTTTTACTTCACCACATCTGTGATGTCCACTTAACCTTGTTGGGATCACTACTGGATTGTGAAAAGTATCTCTAACAGTGCCATTTCTCTCAGATGTCAGATTCCATCTTCCATGGTCTCCCAGGCGCAAAGAGGATGCCCCTGCAGGTCATCTCTGTAAACAAACCTCTCTCTTAAGCTTCCTAAAAGCCATATCCAGAGATGGATATGCCTTACGAATCTCTGGTTAATACTAGCATCCTGAGACAGGGATTCTAAATACCTTGCTTTGTTACCATCATGTTGAAGCTTAAGGCTATCTGTTGAAGTTAGAGGGGTTTCTCTGGGGAGGGTCCTGCAGGCCGCTCTGTGAAGGCTTCCAGGGCTGAGATTACCCCCCCCGCCGCCCGTCCCTCGTGGCAGGGACAGGCAGCGGGGAGACATAAACCACGCAGCACACCGAGAATGCAGCAGCGAAGAAGAAGAGACTTTATTCAAATCTCCCGCAGCTTATAAAGGCAGCTGGGGGCAGGTGGGGATTGGTCACTCAGCTGGCCAATGCAAGGAGACAATATAATAACCATGGCAACACAGAAACCAATGATAGACGAGTTAACAAACTCCAAACCCCGACACCATCAAGCTACCACTTTTGCCCATAAGATCCCAGACTCAAATCAACCAGGTCAGAATGGGTTCATCCTGTCATCAAGTGATATCTTTCCACAAGTTGAAGAGATTATCAAATGAAAGGGATTTAGTGATTACTTCTGGCTCTGGGTCTGTTATTTGTGACGGTCTTGCCTCCCCATCTTCTACAGGGTGAACTAATTTGGTCTTGTATTTTCTCTTTTGGATAGGGGCAGCTTCTATTGGCTTGGGTTGTCCTTCTGGTTTTCTTACACTCTGAGTTGCCATGGTGTCAGGTGTTTTGTTCCCTTTTCCTCCTAGAGGTGCTGCACCATACCAAGAACCTTTCGGTAGGCAGTGGCCAGGGCTCCACATGCAACCACAAGCTGCTTCTCCATTCCCTCACCAATCTCATCACCTTCACAGGGTCCTGCAGTTGTTCAAGGGTCAACTTCCAGGTCACTGGAGCAGAAACATTGTCCAAGAACTTACCTATGTCCTTCCACAACCCATGCCACTCGAAACTATCCACTCCTGAGGTGGGCTTCTGGACACATTCCTCACAGAACTTGGTCCTACCTTCACACGTAAGAGAGAGCATAATAATGCAAACTGCCAAACATACAAAAAAGTAAGGTATCTTTAACATCTAGATGGAATTTAAGCTCTTCAAAAACTGTTGTAGCAGACCTGAAGAAGAAATGGGTGAAAGATCGGAAAAAAACACTGTCCTGCCTTTCTCCCCCAGGGTGGGTGCCATTATCACTAACCCCCCAAGGATAACAGCTTATATTAGGGTAGGAAAAAAATCTAAAAACACATTCCAAAAGAGTCTTATTGGTATTGAATTTACAAGCCCACAGATCCAAGTTACAAACTGAAAAATGGATATAGCTACCTTGGTTTTAGAACCTATTTTGAAATAAACACCTATGAATGGAAAATATGTATGCAGGAATACATGCCAAATAAATGGACAAAATCGAACAACATGATGTCTGAGCGGTTCTATATCCAATACATAAATGGATTATTAAAAACTGTTATTCTTTTTCCACTTCTCCTCTCAATACCCGATATTGGGAAATGCCAATTTATTGTCTTGGTTTACTGACAATAAGTCTCAGGAGGTGGGACCTCCGATGGAATAGAAACCCCTCCCCTCCTAAATCACAAACACTTTTGAAATTACAAGGTGTTTGAGTGAAGTATGGAAAACCAATAACAATTTTACTAAAAACAGGAAAAACAGAAAAAAACCAAAACACAGAAAACCAAACCAAAACCAAAACCAAATGGAGGTCAAAAGGGGGAGTACCAATGGGCAAAGTGGTGCCAGTGGCACCGGGCAAGCACTGGTGGTGGGCAGCAGTGGCAGCCACAAGCAGTGCTTAGTCCGAGGTGGTAGCGGCAGCAGCTGCGGCCGCAGTGGCAGCAGCAAGCTGCAGCAGGGACTAGCAATGGCAGTGACAAGTGGCAGCAGCGATGAGCAAAGGGAAATAGCAGGGGCTTACCACACACAGAGGGGACATCTCTGGCCAGTGGCCGTGACTCTGATGAGATGCAGGTTGCAGTGGCAGCAGCCAGCAGGAAAGCCTCTGCCCAGCATGAGATGCCATGCAAGTCTGGGTGGCGGGTGACTGGTGACTTCTTCCAAGAGACAGCCCCAGGACACAGAGGGCAAGCTCCAGTCATGCCAGCAGATTTATCCTTCCTAAGCTCTCGTGGTATGTCCCGTGGAGACTCTCCTCCTCCCCCACTTCCCTGCATGGGAGAAGCGAGTGGAGGTGTCCCCTGCACCCTCTAAAACCACATGATGACATGAAAAAATTCAAAAAGAAAATCATCTTCATTCAGTTAAACCATAATACACCCTCTAGCACAACAGAACACAAACTGGGTGTTGAGCATAGAGGCTTCAGTCAACCCTAAAATGAGTCACATGTAAATTTTGTAAAACTGACTTAAGAGAGGAAAGCTTATTTTTTTCTTTTTCCATTTTTCTCCTCAACATGCTCTTAATTTCTCCCCATGAAGCGTATGAAAGTTTTTTTAAAAAATCATCTTGTCTAGTACATAGATGAAAACGTACATTTTAATTATTTTCTTCTTTTGAAACATTTAAAAGTTAATTTTTTTTAGAATTTGAGGAAGAAAATAAAATTTGGACTTAGCCTGACAAGTTCTCAACAGTGAAAGAGTGAAAATAGCACATACAGATCTATGCACCACATGGTTCCTAACAGGTCATTCCCTACAAGCGATTACTTAGCAACAATCTTTCTCCAGTTTTGAGGAGAAGATGAGCCCAGTGGAAGGAGTTCAGTTCAAGCTGAGCTTTTCATAGATTTACAAGCTTAAAATCCCAGCCCTCTACCCAGTCCTTTCACATATGCACAGACTTTCCCCTAGACAGCTTAGTTCAGATGGGTTCCACACAACATGTGGGCAATCATGAAAAAAGCAAACAGTGTCTGGAGATAAAGAATCTGTGTCCCTCAGAAAGGGCTAAAATGTTTTCAAAGACCATTCCTTCAGCTGTCCATCTGTTATCAGACACTTTGTGTCAAACTTGGTCTCAGAACCACCAGCACGAAAAGGCATGACAGACTCAAGTGGATGATGCGAACAAATAGTGACATTTGCAACTTTAATAAGGTGAGCTGGAGAGATTAATCAGCAGCTGCAAGCCCTGCTGCTCTACCTAGTAACTATTTCTATGGCAAAAAGAGTGATCTACCTGATTACTCTGGATTGTGGAAGTAATGTTTTTGCAGCTGTTATAGATGAAGGAAGATGTAAGAGTAGTGTAGAGAAATGTACCTGAAGGCAGGCTTGTTTGTCTAATGTCTTGTTAATTTTCTGTCAGATTTTTATCCAATAAAATATACTACCTCTCCCTCCACTCTCTGCCTGTTACTGCACAGGCCATTAATATCTCAGTTAAATACGGTATTCTGTCTAGATTAGCATAACAAAATATCACTTAAATACTTGACTTCTAGTTTAGCAGTAACCTCTTTCCAACACACTGGGACTGTTTGTCAGGTAAATATTTAATTTGATACACCCCAAAGCAGGAAGTTAATAAAACATCTGAATACCTATCATGCTTTCACTGTGCAAAATTCTTCTCATAATCCTCTTTGCAAAGCTAATGCAATCAGATTACAAGCATCTAATGACAATTTATCCCCAAAACAGGTTGAACAGCAATTCCTCTTCTCTTCCCAAAGCCTGTCCTCTGACATAATTTGGACTGGAGGCAATAAGCACCTAGCAAAGTCACACATCAAAACCCTAAACAGAAATCAAAGCACGTTTTAGCAAAAGGCAAGAGCCAGGTTCTGCCATTCTGCTGTGGATGTAAAATGCCCTATTCTCCGTGAAGCCCCCTTTTATAGTGTTAGGAATACACAAGTATTAAGGTGCCAGGTAGCCTGAATGAGACAAACTCAGTCTGATTTAAAGCCACAGAATATTAGAAACATAAAAAATTATTTCTGTGGTCATTTTCTGGAAAGAGTTACTGGCTTTGAAATTTCAGAGCACTTTGTAATACAATCCAATCAACCCTACATTACAGAATTCATCAGAAACATCTAGAAATCAACTGCCCATCAGAGAAAATAGTTAAACATTGAAACACATCATTTTTCCTTTTCATCTTGCCTAAAACCTCTTCTTTCCTTGGTCTCAGTTTACTCTCTTTTCATTTCATGCTTTTAACTTCCAGTATTGGATAATGAGATACATATGATATTTGAGATTGCTACTTTCTTTCACTAGGCACTACAACTAAATCAAAATAGTGTAGGATCATTTATGATTTGCAACAAGTTGCCAACCTTTTTTCTCATCACTTTTTTTCCCCCTTTCTCAAACTAAAAAAAAATGAGAACATTTTTAAGATCAGTCTGGAGAAATACATTTCACTTTGGAATTCACTCCCTTTAAAAATCACTCAGCTGAATCAAATTCATATTTGAATGACAACAGATTATTACACACAAAGGCACTGAAGAGGAGTTCATTTTCTCTAATCATCCTGCACAGTGAAAAGGAAAAACAGTACAAAAAATTACTTTTACTATTACAGAATTTTTTTATAATAAAAGAAAAGAAATATACTCCAAACTCACGGTTTCAATCTCACACTGCAGTTCTGCTTGACCAACCTGATCTCCTTTTTTATGACCAGGTGACCCTCCTAGTGGATGGGAGGAAGGCTGTGAATGTAGTCTACCTGGACTTCAGCAAAGCCTTTGACACCATTTCCCACAGCATACTCTCGGAAAAGCTGACAACCAAGGTTTGGACAGGTGCACTCTTCACTGGGTTAAGAACTGCCTAGATGGCCAGGCCCAGAGAGTGGCGGTGACTGTTGTTGGCATCAGGTCAATAATGGTGTCTCCCAGGGATCAGCGTTGGGCCCAGTCCTGTTTAGTATCTTTATCAATGATCTGGGTGAGGGGATTGAGTCTACCATTAGCAAATTCATGGACAACACCAAGTTGGGGGGGAGTGTCGATCTGTTAGAAGGTAGGACGGCTCTGCAGAGGGACCCGAACAGCTTGGATAGATGGGCCAAGACCAACGGCATGAGGTTCAACAAGACCAAGTGCCTGGTCCTGCACTTTGGCCACAATAGCCCCATGCAGTTGCAACAGTCTGGGGACAGAGTGGCTGGAAAGCAGCTCAGCAGAAAAGGACCTGGGGATGCTGGCTGACAGACAGCTGAACATGAGCCAGCAGTGTGCCCTTCTTGTGTCCAAGAAGGCCGATAGCACTATGGCCTCTATCAGGAATAATGTAGTCAATAAGACTAGGGAAGCAATTCTTCCTCTCTGTACTCAGAACTTTTGAGGCTACACCTCGAGTACTGTGTCCAGTTCTGGGCCCCTCATGAAGGACACAGAGGTGCTGGAATGGGTCCAGAGAAATGTAATGAAGCCCGTGAAGGGTCTGGAGTGCATGTCCTATAAGGAACAGCTGAGGGAGCTGGGGTTCCTTAGCCTGGAGGAGGCTCAGGAGTGACCTTATCACTCTCTACAACTACCTGGAAAGGAGTCTGTAGCCAGGTGAGTGTTGGCCTCTTCTCCCGAGCAACTAGCAACAGTACAAGAAGACATAGTCTTAAGCTGTGCCAGGGCAGGTTTAGGTTGGACATTAGGAAGAAATTCTTCACAGAAATGGTGATTAGATATTGGAATGGTCTGCCCATTGAGTGGTGGAGTTACCATCATCCCTGAAGATGTTTAAGGGAAGACTGGACATGGCACTTAGTGCCATGCTCTAGTTGATATGGTGGTGTTCAGTTATAGGCTGGATTCAATGATCTCAGAGGTCGTTTCCAACCGAATTAATTCTGGGATTCTGTGGTCACCTAACACTAGCCACTTAAATGCATGTTTACTCTCTTCTCCAAGGTTTCCTCCTTAAACTCCTTCTACAGTCACTTGCAGAAGAATTAACTTCCACTAAATCTCCCTTGGCAGACAAATACAATTAGGCAAGATAAATTCCACAAGATCTGTTAACAAAATCAACTAACCACTTCAAGTCAAACACTACAGTGAAAACAACTGTCCCCAGTAATACTAAACAGGCTGTAACTGAAGTTATAGCAAGTGTGTGGTAAACAGTAATTCTTGCAGGTCCTCTTATTTATTTCTCAGGGTTTCCTGCTGTGACTTGCTGTTTTAAACTTTCTGTTAGCCTGTCAATCCTCTTCAGGGCTGGAAGCTGTTAATATTACTTACCTATCCCAGGATAGTTTGATCTCAAGCACTTTTAACGGATGCATCTGACTCTACCCTGAAAGTCTCTCTTCCTTTCAGCAATTATCTCTCTGAGACAATTAACTCAGTAGTTATACTGAGTTAGCCAAAAACAGAGAGACAGAACATCTGAGGTGAGAGACAGGCTGTGCACAGAAAAGCTGAAACTGTGAGAACAACCAAAGACAGTGTTCCTAAAACAGGCAGTGTCGCAGCTTAGCCTTAACTCCAGCCTTGGCTCCATCCCTATACCTCAGCACCCCAGCCCTCATTTGCACATCTGTTTCATGATTCAGATGTAAAATATCCTTTATCTGGAGATTTATTTTGCAACTAGCATGGGGCCAGAATGAGTGCCTAAGATACAATTTTTCTGAGTGACATTTGAATTGTCATGTACATGGTAAGGGAGCTCACATCCTTACAGTCTTCCTGTCCAATCCCAGGTGGGAATCAGGGGGAGAACAGAAAGAAAGAGATGAGATGTTAAGGAAACTTTCCTGTCTGACCGCTCAGGAGCCACTCTGGGAGTCACACTCGCATGCTTTCACTGCTGTGACAGAAGCCTGTTTGCAGCAGGTGGATCCAATGGCCCAAGAGGTGCCCTGCTTGATTCTCTACACACACCACACTCAACCAGTCAGACAAGTTTCCCTCACCATCTTAACTCAGGGGTTTCCCATTGCAGAGTCTCAGATGTCTGTTCTTGAAGTAATTTAACTGTGGTGCAGCAACACAGTAATAGCTCAGTCTGGGTGCTTCCATGGAGAGAGACCGTGAGCAAAGGAATCCCTGGGCTTTTGTATCCTTACAGTCTATGCACCCATTCCTCACAGTCTCTTCATGCCCCTTACATGCCTCTTGGGTCAGTGGTGATGTTTGGTGTGGGGTCTTCTCATTGTTCACTGGCAGGTACCCATGTCCTTTGTTAGGCAAAGGGTCAGTACCAGTTCACAGCTTATTGCCAGAGTTCCTGTCATTTCCCACCACCCAGGGCACAACCTGCAATTTGCACACCAAGATGGCTGCACTAAGTGTGTTCCTCAACAGGCGTCTATTGTCTCCAAAATGCTAGTCTAACAGAGACGGCTGCATTTAACACGAACGTGAATTTAGCAATTGGCTGAAAAGCCTAAATGGGAAATGTTCAAATTTAAATAACTGGATTTTTTTTTTAGGATCCAGAGTTTCACCTTATTTATTTCCTTCTTTTTAAGGCTCATAAACAGGCTCTTGTCAAAAACTTTGCCCACCTGCCATTGCCTGCCCCACTACACAATGCACACAGTGACTGACCATATGTGAATCATCAGAATGTGGGCTCACTCAAATGCAACAACTGTTTCCCAAAACAAGCTCCTGAAATAAAGGTCCTTCAACTCTCCAGTCTGAACTCTGAATGTTTTTATAAAGGCTAGAACAGCATATGTTTTACGTTATCAAGATACAAGATGCAACGCTTAACAAGTTGAATGTTGACTGTTAGATATCCTTGGGCACTCACAAAGGGGAAAACGTGAACAAACAAGTCTTCTAAGTCCCCTGTGAAGTTTAAGTGAAGGTTTCACTGATTACTCTTAACATTTAAAAATTGCTCTTTTAACTATGAAGGAAGAGCCCTCTTTTTTCCCACAAATAATACCTTTAAAAGTTTTGTTCATCACTGGAATGGATTCAGAATTTTAAGCGAAATAAACATGGTTTCATAATCTAAGGAGTGCCAAACAACAAAATATTTCCCCTCTAATTTATTTCTGTTACATAATACTGGTTTATAATGGATAGACAAGTAAGTGGAAAACATCCAGCAGACCAATTGTCATGACATCTTACTAGATTAGCACAGGGCTTTTTCTTAAAACAATTGTATATGAGATGAGGAAAGTTTATTCAATTTTAATTATTAAAAAAATAAATAAAAACATGTGGCGAAAAGGGACCTGTCAAATTTAATACACTATTTAGCTAAGGTTTTGAGATACTCTGAACTAACACTTAAAAGTGAACCTCAGGACATTTGAAAAAGTTACAATATATCTGCAAACCTGCTGATTATCCCCAAACTAACAAATAGGAGGATTGGAATATTAAACATATAAAACAAAACAAAGCAGAAATATGATTTTCAGGTAAGATCATGCCACCTGAACTGCAATACTTTCTTGAAAATGTATTTTTCCAGAAAGGACAAAAATAACTTCCTCCAGCAGTGTCTGTAGTTTTTTGTTCTCTGTTACAATTCAGACTGTAAGATGACATTCCTATTTGAAAAACAGAACAAGTACAACTATAAAACAAGCACATATTTCCATTCAGGACGCTAAGTTTAAGTTGAGGAGCTGTTTGATCCTTTGAAGATTTATACAGTCACTCTATCTGATAATCTACTCAGCTGCCTAGGTTGTATTTCCCCTTTTATTACAGCTGTACCCTTTGGACAGGATATTAGCATCATACTACCAAATCCTTCTAACATTTTTCATATGTCCTGCGACATACGTAAAGCAGGTATTAAAAACCATTACTAGAACTATTCAGCAGCACTGCCAAAATTTCAAGCCTACGATTTTCAAACAGTGCAGCGCGGGAAGTGTTGATAAGACCCAGGCAGTAAACATACGCTCAACAAATGTCTCAAGAACAGCAGTGTGAAGTGACAGTTCAAGCTAACTTATCACAATGAGGTTATTTTATCTCTCTGTACTGCAAAAAATAATATATCACCGTTGTTCTTAGTAAGTGACAGAATAAGACACTGTAAGTAGTCCACAGGGAGATGAAAAATGTAGTTCAAGACACGGGTTTTGCACGGGTTTCTTCCATTTATCACCAAGGATCATTTTAATCAGTTAGAGGTTTTGAGTAGATACACCAAGCTGTATCCACAGACTACAAAACAAGGCTGTGTGTTGTCTACAAAGAATGCTTTATCATAGCTTAGAAACAAGTCAGTATGAAAAAAGACAGTTAACATATTCAAAGGGCAAAAGGCAAAACAGCGTCATGGTATATTCATTCACAACCATTATTTTCACTGATGACTATAAATATGCAATGAAAATGTTTCTAAAAAGATTATCACCTGGAAGCTTTCTCACCATGCACATTTGTTATGTGAGGAAACTGCCGTGTGATCTCTGATACAGTCACAGAGCTGCATTTAGACCTGCATTTGACCTGACCAATTAGCTACTGTACAGTTCCTCCTAAAAGCTCTACTTCAAAAACATCAGCATTTAAAAATTAATCACTCCTAGTCATAGAAGTTTTTAATTAACTTTTACTTATTTACTTTGGCATTCTTTCACTTTGTGAGAAAGTGTGTCCAAAGTATCTTGCCTTTCCCAGAAAAATCTGTGCCAGTGTCTCCTCAACACTCTTTGTTGAAATCCATCTCCAACATAGACTGAAAAGATATAGTAATGCTATATATATAATTTGAGATAAAATTGTTTTTAAATAACAGAATGAAGATATAGAGATATTAGCTAACAAGTTTTAAACTATTGGAGCAGACAGAACACATTGAGTCTTCATGCATTAGCCAGTCAAGAGAGTTCTGTCTTTCTCCTTGCATTGAAGAGTACTCTTTAAGACTTTTAAAAAAGCAGGATAAGGTATATGATGCATTGAACCCATCATTGTCTCATCTGGAAAAAGCATTATAGTTTGGTACTGCTTACGTGATATAGATATATTTGGGGAAACCATTTAAGTCATCAAGCTGATTTCCTATAAACCACTTGGCAGTCTTGACTGCAACCTGGAATGGTTTTCTTATCATGAAACAAAGCTGAACAGCCTCATAATCCACCCAGTACTGCCCAATCATTTTCTCTTTCCCTTGTTTGACTATTGTGCTGGTTTAAGGGTTACCCAGCAGGGGAAATGAACTCAACTCAAAAGAGAGATTATAAGTCAGAATAACAATTTATGATGAAAGCATGATTATATTATTAATTTATTATATAAATTATTATTTATATATTATTAATTTATGATAAGTATGATTATAGAGACACACAATTGGTTTTAACCCACAAAACCCAAATGTATAACCCAGCACCCTGGGGCATG
>JAWWES010000081.1:49017265-49028099 GCA_035583135.1 Lophotriccus pileatus
TATGTGATCTTACTGGAAAGGGGGTTGTTACAGATTCTCTACAAACAATTACAATTTTTACAAATTATTTCATTTTTGAAAGTAAACATAAAAGATTACGATTTTATAATTCATTACAAGACTGTAAGTCTATAAGTGTGGAAGGTATGAGATTCATAGCTTAACCTTGAACATCTCCAGGTGTCTCATGTCTACTGCTAAATGTATTAGTAATGATGGCTAGCCAGTTAAAACGCTGTTGCTTGCTTGCTGCTTGCTTGCTGCTGCTGCTTCGCTGCTTTCTTAGAAAAGATGTAAGGAGAACAACAATAAAGAAGAAGATGTTATATTACCCTGACTAAACCTTCTGACTTTTCTTTCCTGACCGTCATGACACATATAACGGTAACACCTACACAGCCTCTGAAAAATTACCTAAACTGCTTAATTTTTTTTACTTGTAATAGTGGTTTGGTTAACATGGTGGCATCCCACATTCATTCCATAGGGTTTGGTATTAATGGCATCTTTTTAGAATATGGAATAAAACTGCAGGTGCTGCAGAAGTAATAGGAGGATCTTTGCCTAACTTCATCTCTGGAAATTTATGCTAAAATCTGAAAGTTGATAAGCATCTCATGCTCTGCTCACACACTACTGCTAGAGATTAAGGGTTATAGCTGCCCTTACTAAGCTCTCTGCAGGCTCCTCCTACGTGCAGTGCAGTGATCACTTAGGCCATCAGCTGGTGGATGTGCCGTTGATGACCTGAGGTATCTGTGAAGGCAAATTACACTTTTCTATGAGTTGATGCTTCCCAACTCGGGCACTGCAAGTGCCAAAAGAATGCTGAGCCGGTGAAATGACTCAATTTTAAGGCTGAAGCTTAGAATCAGCATTCACAGTGGCTTCATCTAATGTGGGGTTTTTTTGCTTGGCCATTGCAGTGGGGTGAGAGGGCACATGCAGTTGGTCAAAACAGTTTAACAAGCCAGACACATCCTTTGAAGTCCCTAAAACTCTGTGGTCTGTGTTCTCCCCTTTGTACCACCAGCCAGCAAGATACAAGCCTGGATCTAGCATGGCGTGTATTTTCAGGCTGGATTTGTGCTTCTTACTGACAAAGAGGGCAAAACTATTTAGGGCACCAAGAGACTTGTAAAAGTGAATCTGCTGCAGTGGTTTAAAAAGATGTTGTCACCAGCTGCCTTGTGTGCAGTGCCCTGCCACAGGTCTGCACCTGGGTATCAGCTGCTTCAGTGCCAAGTTCAACCTTTTGGCTTTAAACTGCCAACAGTGGTGGCTTTAAGCAAAGATGCCAGGTTTTGTACTGCCGAAACTGCAGCACACTCCTTACTGTCCGCTCTGTGGTGGAGCCAGAGAGGAAAAAAACTACCAGGATATTAACTCCTCATCAGAGTTTGCCTGCCACACCCTTACTGTTGTCGCAGACACTGGTAAGCAGGATCATAGAAAAGAGAACATTCCTCCTGCCTTATGAGGAACATTTTACAAAAGCTACTTCTTCAGAGGAACCACAATTGTTAAAGAAAACAGTTGCCAGAAGCTAATATTTAAAAATAGTTATTCATAGGCTTGAGGTAAAAGAGGGACTTTTCCTCTTCTATATTTAGAAGGTTTTATAATGAGCATATTTAAGATGTGAGGGGAAGCTTAATCATCTGTTAAAAAAAGCACCCAACAATGTCTGTCCTGAAGTACTGGAGTCCTACTGCATCCATAGCTCATGTGACTAAGGCTATTCATCTCTGCTTCCCTGTAGGGCTCCCATCACCAACTCATTTGGAAGCACAAAGAGAAAAAGCCACCTTATGGCAGTGAAACATCCACCTCCTTAACATGCACATTCTGTCAGGTCCCTTCCCTTCCCTTTTCCCTTCCCCTTCCCTTTCTTCCAGAACTGAGCTTCTCACATTAAAATTGGTGTTAAGATAACACTATTAAAAACCTATTTTGTACTTTAGCTAACTAATAGTGAGATAAGCAATGAAATTTGTCAAAAGAGAAAAAAGTCTGTCTACCAGTCAAATTTGGAAGACTCTTCTCTTTAGTTACCCTTTGGTGAATCTGGTTCTGAATGATACCCCTCCCCTTCCTTTTTCTGTAAGAGCCGATCACAGTTCACGTTTACTGCTTTTGATTCCAAATCCTTCCAACTCATGGGTCCAGAATTCCCAAGATTTTTCCTTGATTGACATGAAGATTTCCCAGCTCCCAGGCTCAGATACCCTCTCTGGCTGTATCGCAGGGGGACAGCAATTTGTACTGGGGGTAAGCATCGTCCCTGTGTGTATCATTCCAAAAGAGAGGCGGATGGAGGCTTAGATCAAGCTGACTGACAGAATCACTTAAATAAATTGAAAATCTTCTCTCCCAGCAGCTCAATATTCTGAATCATGCATTACCAAATAATCATCAGCACAGGATTAGGGATGCATTTACATTACGTTACCAAAGCCTATATTAATAACCAAGTATAAATAATTTCACAAAAACCCAATCTCACAGCACAGACTGGAGACCAGCATCTGCCAAAGCACAGGATCCCATGGGAGCACTGACCATAAATCTGTAATTCCATAACTCAGAATTATATTGAGATGACCAGACTTCAAAGGGCATAATGGCATCAGCTCCTGATGGGGGTTTTAAATCTTTAGTTGAAACAGAATGACCACCTTTCTTGCTTTGCTCACTCTCTAGTCAATAATAACAATCATAAAATAACGTAATTTTTTTTCTTTCTTCCACGTGGGTTATTTGCCAGAATACCATGCTAAGTTAAAAACAATGCAGTACCAGAGACTGTTAACAGCAGAGGAGAAGAAATGGTAAGAAGTGGGTGAGGAAAGAAGGTAAGATTTCAGCTGATACTTAAAATTTGATGTAAGGTTTATGTGGAATTTTTAAAATACAAGGGAAATAATTTTAAATTGGGCCCTGAACTACACAGAGACACCCTGAAATAATGAGAGGTTGAGACAGTCACTTGTTCCATTTTAAGAAGATTAGAAAAGTCTGTGAGCTCTGAAGTATCAGTATGTGTGGTATAGTCACACAGAGACAAAAAACGTTCACAACTTGAAAGAGGTACCATGATTTCAGTAGAAATGGAGACAAGAAAGCTGAGAAACACAACAGGTCACAATTAGTAAATAATGTATGTAAATAATTCAAAGTCAGAAAAGATCCTCTGATTTTGCCCAAGGACAACACTCTTAGTAAACTTTAGTTCGTCTGGCTGACTATTGGATTTCACCTGTCTAACTACTGAGTTTTCTAAAGAACAACAAAAAAGAAACAGCTTTGTTGCAGGATGCTCGGGCAGTGAGGGGAGAAAGACTTCAAATCCATAGGATTTATATGCAAACTCCGTTTATTCTAGCATAATACTCTGCTTATATTTCATATACTCATACATTTGTATATATCAAACACCTGTCCACCACCGATTGGCCTTATGTAAAAGACTACACTTCTCTAGGTCCACCCCACAACTTCATGGGAAAAAGAAACTGTGAAAACCAAGAAAGGAATAAACAATATTTGTGACCTTGTTTCCAGCATGCTAGGAGATATTCTCCCACACACACAGCAGCTGCGTCTAATCTATGTTTCTCTGGACAGCAGCTCTTCAGGTATTAACCATTTCCCAACACAGCTTCATCTCCAAAAATGATTGCAATCATTAGGACATGTGAATAATCAGTAGACATGTCTTGTGCTGCCTCTGCTTTGCTGTGACTTTTTGCCATGACAGAGCTTTTACCTGTGGCTTAACAACTAGTTTCCTCCTTGGTCATTTAGTTTCTAATGTGTGTACTAAGTACACACATGAAGCATAACTGGAGAAGCAATGTGTTTAAATTCTTCTTACAGAAAAGTCTCTGTGATAGCACATTCAGTGAGGAATTTCTTCTGCAGCACAAGCTCAAAATAGCTGAAATCCCTTCTCTATATATTTAGTGAAGAGTGGACAGAGTCTAGAGGTATTACAATTGGGTGTTATGAATACGATCCAAGTGGACTGATGTTAACAACATTATTATACTATATGCTCTCATGAGAGCTAATGACCTTAAATGGCACTAAAGTCCAAATTCCTTTGTTGTAGTTCACACAGTCAAAGTGCTGGGTACCAATTCCCTAGCAAAGCAGGAATTCCAGAATGAGGAGGGGGAAGGAAGAAGGGGGAATGGGGGATGGTAAGAAGGGAGTTACTCTTGAGATTTGCTCCTGCAGACAAGACTACAATTGACTTGACCTGTTTGGCACTACAAACTTGACCCATGGCTTGATCTTATCTTCCAAGGCTAGTGTAAAAGCAGCCACCTACTGACCTTAGGCAGAACTATATACAATTATAATATTTTTATTCAAGCAGTAGTGTGAGAGGTGTATTGGTTTAAGGTGTTTTATTTTTCACTAACATAAAAATTATCTATGATCAATTGGCATGGTTTTGTTTAGCTTCATTTCAACAAGGGCAATCATGGCTTGATCAAACTTTGAAAAACACCATTGGCTATCAGAAGAGGCAAAGCAATTTCAGTGTATCTTTCCATGGCACAGTACACGTACCAAATGAGAAGAAAAAGCAACACAGGAGAAGTTTACTTAATTGATCTACATTAAATACTGTATGTATAGGATGGTTTTGAGCAAGACAGTCCGAGGTACAAGGATCTGCAAGGGGCAGAGGAAACACTGCATGGACAACAAAGTGCTCTAGCCTTATATCCAAACAAAGTTTTCAGTAACACCAAATCAGAAGGACAAATTCAAGTTCACTACTGAAATGGCTCTGTTTTGGACAATAGACTTGACTGGGCTTTTAATGTATTGGCTTCTTAACTACAAAAGGAGTCAGCAAATGTTGTTCTAAAAACTTCTAAAAATATTATTTCATTCACGTAGATTTTGTATAGAGACAATTACTGAACCCTTGAGGTTCTTTCTCTATATTTACTCAGTTTTCCATAACTCCTCATGTAAAAGACCAAACAAAACAACTAAAACCATCAACAAACAAAAAAACTGAATCCTGCTATTGCACTTGGTGTTGATTCAATATGAAGGAAAATAAGTCTGCTTTGGAAAATCTAACCCTTGGAAAGAATATGATCTGCTCATTCTGTACACAACAAGCAAATTCTCTTGTGTTTCATAAACATCACATTCTCAAGAGAAGTGTGGGCTCATAAAAATCCAGTTACAGGAAAGTACATTTCAGGAAAATACAGTCCTAGGATTTGAAAAGATTATAGAGCAGTTCTTAGTATTCATGCTTAAAAAAAAAAAAAAAAAAAAAAAGTATTCAAATCACTGTAGTGTACAACCTTCACACATTTACTATTTGAAAAATAGGCATATAATTAGCCTGAGTTTTACTTTCTAGCTGGCCACTACAGATGACTTATGAAACATTTGGTTTTTAAATAAGTAGAGGTGAAAACCTGCAAAGAATAGGATGGGTGGTACTTGAATATGCCTACTCTGTAGCCTCTTGCACTGGAAGACACTGTGGCATTTAGTGCACGATGATACTGGAGAGGCCAAGAGGGGGAAGAATATTTACCCTCACTATTCTGAGCTTCACATTGTATTTACATGGCAACACTGACCTCAACAAGTGGGATGCCACTTCCTTGCTAATGCAGTGTCTCAAATGAAGGAGGTACACAATCTTTCCTGTAAGTTCTTTAGCGATATCCTGTTTGTTTCCCTAAGAAAAAAACTGTACACTCAACAAGGAGTGTACAGGGGAAGAGTTCCTCTGGGAACAAGAAAAAGCAGAATTTTGCAGAGCGCTTATAAGGGCAATATTGATGTATCATGTATATTGGAAGCACATAATACTGTTCAGCAGGAGTTCCATTCCCCCCAGTTAGACCCTGAAAGCAAAAATAATGTACAGATTCAAAATTTATTTTAATCACTGCTACTGTGTAAAACCAACATATTCAGATCCTGCAGGAGCCAAACAGACAGCTGTCCAGCTTGTTTCATGCAGGGTGGCTCTGTGATGAGTTACAGCATGCATGACAATGGGAAGGGGGGAATCATTCTTCATACCCTGGATAAAATACCAAGATGGGAAACACGGACTGGAATTACATCAGGCCAGATGAGCTGTGTGCATGAAGTCACCAAACAAACCTGCAACTTGCTCTAAGCTCTATTAAATCTATTTGTTGTTATTTGTAAATCTAAATGTTGCTTGTTATTGTCTCCCCCACTCGCTTGTTATTCCTCCCCCTCCCCTCCCCGAACACAACCTATCCCTTCTGTCTGCTAGCAGACAGCTGGTGTGACGCAGAACTTTAAATCGCGTGTTTTTGTGCCAGGCCCTTTACTGACTCTAGGTTACAAACCGAAACATTTGGATTACTGTTGAGCAAGCCTAAACACTAGGAGAAAAAAAATTACACAGAGATGCAGTGTGCCCTTTCCAAAAGAAGGTTCACTTCCTCATCTCCACCTCCAAATCTCTCCCTCCTTCAGCATGCTGGTATGTTTTGAGAATTATTCAAGCCTTTTAGCAACACTACTTTGTGTAGTGACTTAGGACTGTTATTGTCCTGACAGTGCCTTCTCATAAGCAGACCAATTATTACATATCACTCTTAGGAAAACGAAATATTTAAATTTCTCATGAAGAGCCAGTTTGGGTTTTTTTCTAGACTACTTAGAACTCTGTGTTTCTCCAGAAGCAGGGACATTACACAGGAAAGTAATGTGAGCAATAATGGGCTTCTGGGGTAGCCAGTGAAGGCATATTTGCAGAGAAGTGCTTTCACAGAGGCTCCTATCCTCAAAATTACTGGTTGCAACAGAATTCATCATCCTCAGCAGGCTGCCTGCTGCTCTGTCCACACCAATTTTGTATCACTACGTTATTTTCTGTAGAGTAAAACAGGTTGTCCATCTTTCCTTCTTCCACTCCCTCGATATGAATGACACAGGCATGACGGCACACAGCTGGCTCCACTGAATTAGGTATGAGGGCAGAGGGAAGAAGTGAGAAAGAAGGAGAGAGAGAGAGAGAGCGAGAGAGACAGAGAGAAAGAGAACTGGGATGGGCTGGTGGGAGGATGGGAACAGGTGTAGAGCACATACACAGAAACAAAGGAGGCTGTGCATGATTTCTATTCCCTAAGGCCCTGCTCCATCCTGACACCACCTGTCTCTCAAGTATCTAGATGGCACAGCAGCCATGAGGGGAAGGGGTCTTCAGAAGCCTCAGAGATAAAAATGTATTTAGTAAGTATATCCCGTCCTTTCCACATACCAGGTGCCACAGTCGAGACAGCGACTCTAGCTCTCTAAGTTTTGGTTGTGGTAAGGGAGGAGTCAAATTCCCTGCCTCTGGCCCAGAAAAGGAGAAGATCTGCTTTCACAGGGTTAATGGGTCATTCAAACTGAAATTTGATATTTCATAGACTGTGATGCTAGGTGGGACCATTATGATAATTTACTCCAAGTTATTCAGCAAATTTGCATAATTCATGAATTTCAGTCTTCTCTGTTTGCAAGAAGATATTTTCATTGCAGTGGAGCTAATTAGAAACAAGTCTTCTAGAGATAGCTGACCATTTATACAAAAGCCTTTCTCTGAAAAGCACTTTAAAGACACTATCTGTAAGACATGAATTACCTCATCTACACATCCAAATTGCATACAAATCTGTAGGCTCTCTGCACATGTAACACCAGTGCAATGAGAGAAAGAAAACAGAACCCCCCAGGCAGCTTTAATGGAAACAGTTCAAGGAAGAATTTTGACTGGTGGTACAACAAAAATGTGGCCAAGATATCAAAGAAAGTTCCCCGATACTCTAAAGAAACAAAGCAATGGCCTCCTGAAGAGGAGACCCTTACTTGTCTCAGTGAAGACATGCTTAGAAGGTGACACAGAAGCAGAGGTGTCCCTTGCAGCATCCAAGTTTTCCTTCAAGGTCTTCAGTAGAACTTGAGTGAGGCAAAAAATACTGTGCTACAGAGGGGTAGCACTTTCAAGTGCTTTTAAAGGCAGCCCTTGTCCCTGTCATTCTCAGCAGAACTCAAACTCCTAAATGACTTGCATATGTTGTGCTATGAACTATTTTAATGTGGAAATAAATAAATCTAACAAATGTTTATGTGTAGGGATCTGAAGAACTCAAAGGACTCTCTCTTTCCCTACCACCACTTCTTTTTTTCTTTTTTTTTTTTTTTTTTTTTTAATGCTCTTTCTGGTTGTCCTCTCCATACCTTTTATGAGTCAGTATGCTCTCCTGCAAATGATCTCCCAATTCTCCCCTCTCAGTCTCAACCCCTACAGCTTCCTTACTTTCACTTTTCAAGCAAGTTTGAGCAAACAGAGATCTTCCATCTGGCTGTTGCAGTCCCTGCTGCATCAATATGTGTACAAGAGCATATCTGAATTGTGTATTCAGACTCTGTGCTTAGCAGACACCAGTAACTGCTTATTGCTAATGAATTCCAGAAAATCAGCTGTTCCACAGGAGGCATGGAGGAAGTGTGATCTGAACATCATTTACATCAACCGTCTGAACTGCTCAGCCTTGCAAGGAGGTTACTGCTCTACTTCTGCTCCTTGGCCCTGCCTGCCATAGCTGTAGCTCAAGGGCACTGTATAGTCTTAGCTGTTAAAATTGCACTGATCTTACGTTGTGTTAATCTTGGTGTTGAAATAAGATTTGTATCAAGCCAGGATTCACGCTGCAGACGGATGCTGTGCAACTTTCTGTCTCTCTATTAGTATAACAATTCACTCCTAAATGATGACACAGACTTAGTAACAGGCATTCAGAGTGTCACATTAATACTAACAAAATAACTCCACAGCTTGGACAGATATGGAAATAAAGCAAAGAACTCATGATACATGTCTATACACATCTTAATAACTAAGCTGTCTCCTACATTTCTCTTGACAAGAAAGATCATGACAATCTTCTCCCACTGCATGTCTAAGCTCACATGAACTTCTCCTTTCACACATCACCAAGTGATAGGCATGGAAGTTCTCTCAAAGAAGGCAAGCCAGACTGCTGTGACATGAATTGGAATCTTTGGCAGACACATAGCCTTTCAAACCTCTCATTGATAGCCATATAGATCTCCAAGAACTCTGCAAGTACCTTCTTGGCCAGTAAAATTCAAAAATCCCCAACATGGACCTTACCAATTGTTTAGAGGAATATGATTTCACTGAAGTCAGCCAGTTGAGTTTATTACAAAGAATTTGAGCTGCACTTTCAATGTATTGCAAAATTTTAGTTGTGGTTTGTTTATATTTATAATCAACTTCAAAATTATTCTGCTTTTCAAATATCCAAGATAATTCCTGAAAAAGTTTGGCAGAGGTCTGGGTCTACTGGAGAAAGCACTATTGTTTAGCTACGATTCATATTTAAGTACAACACTGGGCTCCTTGCTGTTGGGAGAAAATTTTTGCACCATCATGGGACTTAGAAAAACTAGAAAATAAATAAACAAAGAAACAAACAAAATGCAAAGAAAACCAACAAAACAAGAAAATAAAGAAACAAACAAAAACCCCACACAAGCAAAAAAAAAAAAAAAGATGGTCCAAAGGCCAGGAACCGCATTTTAATTTTATCCCTGCAAACACGCTGGTATCAATATCATTCTTTCCAGTACAGCACAATTCAGAAGATCAAAAACAACCTTACGAATCCAAACAAGCCCTTCTAGAAAACTACTGTATCCAAATCCCATATGGTTTGAGAGCAAGTTGCACTGTAGAGGTATGTTTCACAGTTGCTACACTGTTTTAATGTGTCAATCCTTTAATGTATCAACAGTGTTTTAATGTGTCAACCCTTGAAACTCACGCTGCTCTCACCTACCAGTCAGGATCAGAGTCAGACCTTTTCTACTATTTTGAAGGGGTTAAGTGATTTTTTGATGGAACAAGACAAGACCGGAACTGGAAAATTTCATATGAATTGCATGAAGAAAAAGAAACACACTAAATAAAAATCCTTTCAAGGGCTGAGTTGGATTTAATTTAGTATTCGAATCCACCAAAATCTGACAGATTAGGAGATGAGCTCTCCCCAACACTCATGCAGAGGATTTTTCAGTGATGTTTTCCACTGGGTTTTAATTCTTTGTGTATAGACTCCTATCCCACTGAGACAGTTTTAAAAAAGAATTCCAGAAAGAGGCTCTTAACTTCACTTGAGGCTTAACAAATTTGTCTTCCCTAAAATAACTTTTTTCATATCTTGCAGGATTGCAAGGTTTATATCAGTGATATTTGAAAAGCACTGAATGTAATATTACAATGACATGTTGTGGTGGTCTTTTTATGACTGCTGAAATAAGGTTTTTAGGCTGCAGGCATTTAATTTGTACTATCCCTTTTTTATGATTAGGGAAAAAATAGTTTATATTACTTCTTAGTCAACATTTTACTATTAAACATGAAGTCTTCTCTCTTTTCTTATCTGCAGTACCCATCTATTAATTTAACATTCAAATGAAAGTCACTCTGTGAACAAAGTAACAGAAGGACTGTGGTAAAATGCAGTCTACTAAAGTACTACAATTCCAAACACCATATTTTTATTAACTTATTCTAAAGGTGCTGTTCTGATATTATTTGAATATATTCACTCTTCTGTCCATGTGTCAGGCATGAGATTAGCAGGTAGCAACACTTCTTCTGTTCCCATTGCTCCTTCAAAGACTATACTGCAGGCAGTATAAAACAAGCTCTTACAAGTTGTCTCCGTTTGAGTGGGACACAAGTGTTTTGTTGAGACCAAACCACAGGGGAGACCCAAAACTCCTCCCCCTA
>JAWWES010000081.1:49031049-49056646 GCA_035583135.1 Lophotriccus pileatus
GCTTAATTGTGGCCATTAAGGCTTGGAGGAACTCGTCCAACCGGTTCTCCTCCCCCACTTGAGCAAGGGAAAGAAAGCGCCAAATTTTCCAACTTAGTTTTAAAATCACAAAACCATGACACAAGTCTACTGGTAAAATTGAGCCCTTTTTCACACTACACAAAAAACAATATTATGGATCAACAAGTTTCTGACAAACTTTAAAACTCATCGAGACATTCATATCCACAGCTCACCCAGATTAGGAATGTCTAGGCCACATTGCTGCCTCTAGCACATACCCAACACCTACTTGGTGACTAATGAGACCTTCTTAATCCTTCTAGGAACTGTGAACCCCACAGAAAAAGTGAAATTTGGACCTAAACACCTACAGAGAGATTCCCTGACATGGTTCTTTGACATATAATACCTGTATATGCCCATTAGGAAAACCAAATGAGAAAAAGGGTGGCAGCAGCTGCATTTAAATATGGTTGAAGGCAGCTTAGTTCTGCTCTCAGGGCAAACAGGACTTCAGTTCAAACCCAGACACTCAGAAGCTTCAGGAAGATTGAAACCAAAAACGAAGACCAGCCTGCATGCATCTCTCACCTCTGGAAACAAATTAGCATATTCATATTTTCCACAGATTAATTTACACATCTCCTAAAAAAGTAGTGCTTTCTGGTGGTCTTTTTTAATCTCAGTTATCTGCTTCTAGCTAAAATATTAGGGGACAAAGCTCATTGTGTAGATTGTGCTTCTGGAATTGAAGAGAGTTCTGTTTTCCTGTTTATGACAGCCACATAAATAAAAATGAAGCAGATTAGAGTACTGTCACTGGTAGAACCTGCTGTTCCTTATGTGACATTTTTCCACTAAAGAATCCTAAAAATATTGTAAAGCACATAAGACAGGGAAACAGGTAACTGAGTAGTGGCACTGACACTTGCCAGATCATCTTCAGTCACCAAAGTTCCATGTCTTCCCAGTGAAATAAATTGCTGCTTCATCATTTACTTTAAGAATAAACGCTACATAAGAAAAAATCTTACATAAGATCCATCACTGGGACCTCTTCACTGTGGTAGGATGCATGGTGATTTGCAGAGGAAGTGGAAGACATGCCCTAAATGTTGAAATATTGTTTCAGATCTTCAGCAAAACCATGAAGTTTTCTAAGACACTGCTTTAAATGTGTTTGTCTTTGCCAATCAAATTTCTTAGGGAGTTCAGTGTCAAGTATCCCATTTATGTCACAGTTCAGAGATTGCTGCAGTTTGTAATCATAGAATGGTTTGCATTGAAAGGAACCTTAAAGATCATCTAGTCCAACTTCCCTGCCATGGGCCAGGTTACTCAAAGCCCTGTTCAGCCCTGCCTTGAACACTTCCAGGGATGGAGTATTCACAGCTTCTCTAGACAACTTGTTCCAGTGCTTCACAACCCTCATAGTGAAGAATTTGTTCCTTGTATCTAATCTAAACCTTCTCTCTTTCAGTTTAAAGCCATTACCCCTTGTCCCACCATTACATGCCCCAGCTTTCCTGTAGACCCTTCTTAGGTACTGAAAGGGGGCTATTATGTCTCCCTGGACCCTTCTCTTCTCCAGGCTGAACAACCCCAACTCTCTCAGCCTGTCTTCATAGGAGATGTGCTCCATCCCTCTGATCATCTTCATGGCCCCTTCTGGTGCTCCAGCAAGTCTACATCCATCTAATATTGGGGGCCCTACAGCTGGACATAGTACTTCGGCTGGGGTCTCACAAGACCTGTTTAAGACACTGATTAATAGAATTCTTTGGCAGTCAGCCCTGAAGGATAAAGGAGTCCAGGAAAGCTGGATGTGCTTTAGAAAAGGATTGTTAAATATTCAGGCTGTTCCCATGTGTAGAAAGACAAGCTGTCAAGGAAAAACATCAGCCTGGTTAAACACAGAACTTAGGCTGGAACTTGGGGAAAAAAGAAAAAAAAAAAGAGAATCTACCACCTCTGGGAGGAGGGAGTATAAGGATGTAGAATTCGATTTGGCTGCTACAGTTAAAGACAACAAAAAAAGTTTCTATAAATACACTGGAAGCAAAAGGAGGTTTTTTGAATGCAGAGGGTAGTATAGTGACAGGGGAAAGGCAAAGGTACTTAATGCCTTCCTTCCCTCAGCTTCATCATCAGGACCAGTTGTCCCCAGAATACCCACCCCCCCTGAACTGGAAGTTTGTGACAGAAGGAGATGGTTAGTGACCTTTCCTGCCAGTTAGATACTCATAAGTCTATTGGCCCTGATGGGATCCATCCAAGAGTAATGAGGGCAAAACAACTTGCCAAACCACCTTCAGTCATCTACCAGCAGTCTTGGTGTCCTGGATTCAGCTAGGATAGAGTTAATTTCTTCTCAGTAGCTGTTTCAGTGCTGTGTTTTGAATTCAGAATGAGAACGGTGTTAATAACACACTTGTGTTTTTTGGTGTTTTGCTGAGGCGCGTTTATCTTAAGTCAAAGATTTTTTATTTTTTTCTTTGCTTGTCTCATGCTCTGCCAGTAAGGAGGTATGCAAAGGAACAGGACAGGTGAGCTGAAATAACCAAGGGGATATTCCATACCATATGATATCATGCTCAGTACATAAAGTGATGGAAGAGGAAGGAAGAGAGGGGATGTTTGGAGTGATGGCAATTGTCTTCCCAAGTAACTATTACATGGTGGGGCCCTAATCTCCTGGAGATAGCTGATAGCCTGCCCATGGAAAGAAGTGAATTAATTCCTTGTTTTGCTTTGATTCTGTGAGTGGCTTTTGCTTTCCCTGTTAAACTGTCTTTATCTCAATGTATGAGTTTTCTAGCTTTTACCCTTCCAGTTTTCTCCCCGATCCCACTGCATGGTGCTTGAGTGCTGGCTGTGGTTAAACCAAGACACCTGGTTTACTGGAGAAGTTCCAGCTGACTGAAAATTAGTAAGTGTAACATCTATCTACAAGAAGGGTTGGAAGCGTGATATGGAGAACTACAGGCCTGTCAGGCTAACCTCAGTTCTGGGCAAGGTTATGGAAGAGCTCATCCTGAGCACTACTTGTGAGACACCAAATCTCACTAGATTATGGGTCAAATCAACTAACTTATGTGTGTTGGGGGAGGGGCCAAGTCAGAATCCTCACGGTCAGGGCTGCAGCCTCACGGATGTCATGTGGCAGAGCTGCCAATCAAACAGACCTGCCTCATAGCCCACCCACATCACACCCTCTGGAGCCTCTGACTGGCTCAATCTAGCCTGGGAGTGGTCAGTGAACTGGATGTCCTGCCTGGAGGGCCAGACCACATAAAGAGAGGGGAACAGAACTTTCTCTTCTCTGGCTGTCACCATGTGAAGAATTCTTGGTGGTAACTATTTTTCCCTTATTCTTAATCTCTTTCTTTATGCCTTTTCTCTTTTTCTCTCTCTCTTTACTCCTGTTTCTTCTTTTAATCTCTCTTTACGCTTTCTTTCTTAATTTCTTTTGCCTAACTGAAGAGTTCCATTTTACTAAGTTTTATTTTACTAAGTTTTGTGAGGGTAGTGGTGTTCTGGGTGCTTTAGTGAAATGCTTCTGCCTTACTCCTGTCAAACTTTTGCCAAAATGCATATTTTCTCACTACATTAAAAGAAATCTCTTCAGGAAAAGTGTGTGGTTTTTTTCTCTTTATGTGATTTCAAGATTTTGAAGAAACAAAGGCTCTGCAACAGTTTCGTGAGAACTCCTAGAGCCTTGAATATAAAAGTAATACTCCCAGTTAAGCTTGAGGCTTTGGGACTGGGATCTTACACCATTACATGGTAAATGCAGGACAACCAGGGGATCAAGCCCAGCTAAAGTGGATTTACGAAAGGCAGGCCCTGCTTGGCCAACTTGATCTCCTTCTACAACAAAGTGACCTGCTTAGTAGAGGACGGAAAGGCTGTGACGTAGTCTACCTAGACTTCAGTAAAGCATTTGAACTGTCTCCCACAGCATCTTCGTGGGAAAACTCTCTGCTTGTGGCTTGGACAGGTGGATTCTTTCATGAGTAAAAAAGTGGCTGGATGGCCGGGCCCAGAAAGTTGTGGTGAATGGAGCTAAATCCACTTGGTGGTACCCAGGACTCAGTACTGAGGCAGGTCCTGTTTAACATCTTTGTTGGTCTGGATGTAGGGGATTGAGTGTACCCTCAGGAAATTTTCAGATGACACTAAATGAGGTGGGAGTGCTGACCTGTTTGAGGGTTGGAAGGTTCTACAGAGAGACCTGGGCAGACTCAATCAGTGGGCTACGGACAACCGTGTGAGGTTTAATAAGGCAAAGTCCTGGGTCCTGTACTTGGGTTGCAGCAACCCCATGCAGCGCTACAGGTGGGGGGGTGGAGTGGCACAAGAGCTGTTCAGCAGAAATGGACCTGGGCATGCTCATTGACAGCCAACTCAATATGAGCCAGCAGAGTACCCAGGTGGCCAAGAAGGTCAATGGCATCTTGGCCCATATCAAGAATAGTGTAACCACCAAGACTAGGGCAGTAATCATCCCCCTGTACTTAGCACTGATGAGGCTGCACCTGAAGTCACTTCGTCTGTTCAGCCTGGAGAAGAGATTGAGGGGAGACCTCATTGCAGTCTGCAGCTTCCTTGTGAGGGGAAGAGGAGGGGCAAACACTGATCTCTTCTCTGTGGTGACCAGTGACAGGACCAAGGGAATGACTTGGAGTTGCATCAGGAGAGGTATAGTTTGGATATTAGAAAAACATTCTTCATCCAGAGGATGGTTGGGTATTGGAACTAGCTCCCCAGGGAAATGGTCACAGCACCAAGCCTGACAGAGTTCAAGAAGCATCTGGATGATACTCTCAGGCACATGGTGTCATTCTTGGGGATGGTTCTCTGCAGGGTTGAGCTCTACGATCTTTGTGGGTCCTTTCCAACTCAGCAATATTCTGTGACTCTACATTCAATTCTTGGCTCCTCATTTAAAAAGGACATTGAAGTGATGGAACATGTCCAGCAAAGGGCAACAAGGCTCATGAAGGGTCTAGAAAACATGCCTTATGAGGAACAGCTGAAGCAGCTGGGTATTTAGTCTTAAGAGGAGGCTAAGGGGGACCTCATTGCTCTCTACAACTACCTGAAAAGAGGTGGTAGTGAGGTGGGGACTGGTCTCTTCTACCATGCCTGCAATGAGAGGATTAGAGGAAATGGCCATAAGCTGAGACAGGGGAAATTCAGATTAGATATTAGAAAAAGTTTTTCACGGTTAGGGTGGTCAGGCACTGGAATAGGTTGCCCAGGGAGGTGGTGGAATTACCATCCCTGAAGGTGTTTAAGATGTGTTTGGATCTGCCCCTGGGTGATATGGTTTAGTGATTTAGGGGTTGCAGCAGTAGTGTTGGGTTGACAGTTGGACGTGACGATATTAAAGGTCTCTTCCAACCTTGGTGATTCTATGAGAGTAGCATGAGGAACAACTACACAGAATGAAGGGATTTATTATGTATTTAGCAATTCAACACTATAATCCCAGCTACTGGAAAGAAGGTTAAAGTCCATTTTCCCTCCTCTCCCTGTACAAAGCTTAAAGCACTGCAGAGGCACCAGCAGTACTACTGTAATAGCAAGAAACAAAGGTTTTATTTTTCTGCATAAAAGCAACCAAAATAAAAAACAAAAATATCTCCAAGCTGTTGTAAACTAGTATATCCCTACTGAAAGTCACAAAGCTCTTTGGATATATGCCACTGCATTCTTCAGTGTCCTCAGACGCAACACCTAATCCTAGTGTTGAAAAGGGGTTTCAGTGCTTACTCTGTTCTTGAGAAATCAGGAAGCAACTGAAGCCACTTTGTGAAGTTTTAAGGGTTGTAGCCAGCAGATGGGAGTTCAAGTCCCACAGCTAGGGTTCCAAGTGCTAAAAGAAGAACACCCCAACATAACCACCACTGCCTTTACCTCACTAGAAAAACCATCAGCTTGAAAAGCAACCATGCAATCTTGAAACCATGTGTTTTGAAATAAGGTCTCCAAGCTCTGCTGCCAAGAGTGAACAGTAATGGCTCTCACCTAATCTTAACTGATAAGTTTTGAAGAGCAGAAGGTTTCGATTTTAGCAGAGTTATTAGCAATCACTGGAGACTAGAAGGTGGACTCATATGTAACTCCTATATACACTGTCCAAGCCCAGAGCTGAATAAGCCAAGTCTGAATAAAAGACTGTCTTCTGGATAGGATCCGTGGAGCATGGAAAACAGAACAGAGCAAGAGATTCAAGATACTTTTTCTGGCAGCAGCACCTATTAAAAGCATTATGCAAACAATCCCTAAAAACCAGTTTCTTGTAGGCTGATCACTGCTTAGGAAAAAGAAAACTGATCAAAGGCAGGCCTCACGTGATGAAACAGACAACCCTGCCCAGCAGCAGCCAGGGAGATCTGCTCCTAAATTAAACATCGACTCAGCAGGAGCGCATGTATACACCAGTGGTGTGCAGAGGCAGCTGGCAACCCATCAACAGCCAGGGAGCGAGAGCTCCTCTGTGCTTGTGGGGACAGGGAGGCACAGGGTGGTGGGGAAGCACCACTTGCATCCAGTGGCACTCCTGGGAGACAGGCAGCTCTCTAGCAGTCGAAAGGAAAAGCCCTATTAGATATCCCTAATGGGACTGAAGCTGTTCCAGTCTGATTCATTTATGATGTTGTTAAAATTCTGAAGCAGGTTTGTTCTTGGGAGGCCTCTGGAAATCCTTTAGTGGTACCTTTGCCCAACAACAGCTTATTCACAAAGCTTTCTTCAAAGCTTACAAATAATAAATCACTAAAAGATTCTTTTTGTAAGCTGTGATTAAACCTAGATTGATATCTAATAGGTCACGTGTAAAATACAACATTTATTTCATAAATCTCTGGTTTGAGACACACAAAGATTTTGCCACAGATGACTAACTGCCCAGTGAGACAATTTATCCCACTCCCTTAAACCTGAGAAAACACTACAGGTCCACTGATTTGTTTCTCACATAAATTACTGCACAGAATCATTACATCATTAATACATATATGTCAAGTAAAAACATTTCAGTATACTTATTGCCTTAGTATTTTAGCTCCTTCTTAAACAGTTAAAGCAAAAGGAACTTATATATGTCCTAACAACAACTGCCTCACACTACTATGCTTAAAAATCAACCAGGCTGTCCTGACTAGGAAACCACATCTTGGAGAGATACAAAGAGGAAAAGAGAAGCAAACCCTTCCCCTCCACTCCAGAGACAAATTCAGAATCGTCTGGTTTTCAGAGCAACGTATGATTCATGTTGCAACAGACACCTCACTTCAGCCTCACAAAAAATCTGTCCTTCCCTGCTGTCCAAAAGACCTCCCTATACCTTGAAAGTACTCCATTCCATGCCCAAACCTCCAGAGGACAGCCATCCTGCAGGACAGAACAGACTCCCCAGGTAAGCAGTCACAGCACCAAACCTGACAGAGTTCAAGAGGAAGATGCTCTCAGGCACACGGTGTGACTCTTAGGGATGGTCCTGTGCAGGGGATGAGTTGGACCCAATGATCCTGGTGGGTGCCTTCCAAAGTCAGTATATTCTGTGCTTCCATGACAGAATATTACCAGGCTCGTGGGGAAAATAAGCCCTCACTAGACTTGCTTAAGCAGAAAATACACTACATTATAGGGGCATCTGAAAAGAGCCTCAACTTAACCACCCCTCTGCAGCAGCCTTTGGGTTTCCACTGCCTTCAAACCAAGCAGGCTGGGATGGAGTGAAAATTAAAAGAGCCCACTTCCCTGCCCTCTAGAAAAGCCAGGTATTGCAAGAGGTGATGGATATTGTTTTGTCCACAAAATCATTGTCAGTAATACACCAGCTAGGACACTGGGGGTGAGAAGGTACCAGAGTTGTCACAGATGAAGTCCTACCAAGGTGTCCAACACCATGCCTTGCACCTCAGACTGTTTAAATCATCACAACCCTTCCCATTTAAGGAGAGGTATCATGATCAAATTACTGGGTATCTGGATATCTGTAGGCTGCAGACTACAGCTCCTCAGGCATCTTCAGCTAGCACTGTGCCCTCTCTCACTGCCTCTGTAAGGCTGCTCTGGTAGCACTGTTGTGCCTTGCTGTGCCAAATTCCTGCATGATATGGCTGTCAGTGTACTAGCGGCAGAGGAGAGAGCTGTCTTCTCAATCAGTATTTGAGCTCTCCAGGCTGATGCATCTTATTTAAGGTTTAATTAAGGGGGTTGTGCACATCTAATAGTCCTTCTTACATGTATAGGCATGCATAAAAACAGACAAAAAAAAAATATGAAACATGATCCCAAACCTCAGTTTGCAAACAGTTGTGTGTGTATATACATGAACTAAAAGCCGCCATAAAATAACTGGGAGTGGAAAATCTTCTACAGAACACATTTCAGTTTCCATCTTGTGATCAAGAATTCTACAAAAAAAAAAAAAAATCTCTCCTCTTTAGGCAAAGAAACCTTGAAACTCAGAAGGAGAAGAGATGTTTGTTACACTCATGCTCACTGCTGACAAAGAGGGCTATACTGAAAAGCAGCCTGAGGTTTAGTTATTACGCATCTAAAATAAGTCTTCAAGTTTTTCTAACTTTTCAAAAGGTAGAAGATATCAGAGCTTGTGCTAACATCAAAAGAGATCCTGAACAACAATGCTGCTGAATAATTATCTATGAACTCCAGGTGGAATCAAAATCAGCATGCTCCTAAACTCCATGTAAGACAGAAATTCAAGGAATCCTAATACTACATCATGGAACAGATTTAAAAATTAGAAGGTTTGTTTTGTGTGGCTCTTCTATTTGGAAGGCTTACAAGACAGCTGTTACCTGCTTTGATTAAGTTCCTTCACACAACAGGCTTTCTGGAGGGATGCCTTGAAAGAAATGCATATTCATGCATCTCTCTTAGATTACTTGGAGTCACTCACAAGTTTTGGATACGCTTTGCAATGTATTCCATCATTTCTCGCACAAAATAACACTCAAAGAGCAACTCAGGTTTAACTTGGACCTATTTGTTTTCAGTTATTAGCCTACTCTTCCTTCATTTTGTCACTTCTGCTGTTTCCAAGCCTTCTTGTTTCCTTCTCCCCAACCTTTCCCTTGAAGGCTAAAATTTTAATAACTCTAGCATGTAAGGCTGAAGAAAAGTAAACAAACACAAACAGTTCTGAACTTAGGAAGGTATGTAGCTTAACACAGCAATGTTCCTCTTTTCCTTGGATGAAAACTGATGGACAAATAAATGGTTTGCTGCCAGTAAAGGATCTCACTGCTGATAGATAGTATTTTCCATACTGAGAATCTGAAAAAGACATCAGATATTGCTTCTAAACAAGCTAGCAGACTCTACAGCTTTTTCTGCTCTGCAATGCCAAGTTCTTTAAGCACAGGTGTTTTTTTTTTTTCATTCAAGTGGCAATATCCAGTCATTTCATGGCAAGTCAGGTTAAATATACAATCCAATCAGTGGAAGATGAATTTCCTGCCATTACAAATGCTATTAGAGATGTATTACAGTCGTGCCTTCTCTGCCCATTTTGTCTTTATTAATCATGTCAGTGTTAGAAATGGTGTACATTTATAGTGGGGAAAAAAGTCTTCTCTATGTGCCATCAAAACCAGAATTCAGTTAAGTACCATTCAGGCTACAACAAAACTTTTGTAGTATAACACCCAAAGTAATTAGCATCTCAGTAACTGCCTATATCTTAAAATGCTTCACTAATGACATTTCCACTTGAAAATGTTTATTCAATGTAAGAAGCAGTTCAATTTAAAGAAGTAAATTGATATTTTGCTAAGATTAATTCACTGTGTTTATGGAGAACAGGTGTGGAAACTCCTGGGAGATTCTGAATGTACCAGCAAGAAAGAAAAAATAAAGTACTTACAATAATTTTGACGGAGGAAATTGGAAGAGACAACAAAAGAAGTAATACTTACAAGCCTCGGAGACGAAGCCAGATTTTCTCTATTTGCTCTGGCTGTAGGTATTTCAGAGAGTTGCTCTCAAATTCTTCGATTTCCTTAGTCGGTGACTCCATAGCTGCAGATTTTCTCTTTGGTTAAAGCTCTGCGAGGACGGTTGCTGCCACTACGCATGCACAAGCTCCACCTTCAACACCGTCCGGGAACAGCTAACATTTCTGGCAGACACTCTTCCCCCCTCCCTGTAAACGGGGCTGCGCGGGCAACCCCCGAGCACTCAGGTGTACGAGGGGAGCTGCTGTGCCATCGTGCAACCATCCTCGGGCTGACCGAGAGAATCAAAGGCTCATCTCCAGATTGCAAACCCAACACGGATTTTTTTCCCTTGTATTTTTTGTTTTGTTTTGTTTAGTTTAGTTATTACAATAAGCCAAGGATACAATCCATAATACCAGTTGAGGGATCTGTATCGAGGGAGGAGGGGAAGAAAATCCCTTGCTGACAAGTGAGCTGTCTGCAGGGGCAGCTATGGGGAGTCGGGCAGCTGCAGGAGTACCCAGGGCTGCGGCACTGCTGTACCAGGCTGCCTGCCGCCTTGACAGTGACAGCACACAGCCCCTCCGGTCCAGCCCCCGCCAGGTCAGCCTCGCCCTCCCCGCCCTAGCATTATTTCTTTTCCACTTACCAGCAGCGCTGCCGACGGGCTTAAAACCTGACAGCTGAGGAAACAGTCGTCTGTCAACATAGCCCAAGAACTGCTTTCCTCTCTGCCCCCCTCTTTGCCTCCTTCTCTCCTGTGCTCTGATTAAAACACCAAGCAAGCCAAAGCATTAAATTTATTTTTTTTTTAAAGGTAAATTACAGAAAGTGAGCAATCACTTCTGGTAAACAGCCATCTACTTCATTGGAGTCAGTCTGCTTTGCTGAGTGACACACAGCAGGGGCTGTAAGGCTTCAACTGAGGCCAAATCCAGTTTCAAAATGAACAAATCAGTAAAGTGCCATTGCTTGAAGCCCCCCGGAATATGGCAGGGGAAGTCAGAAGAGAGAACCAGCCCAACACATTAGTCACAGATGTATCAGTGTCTTTCAATAACGGGTTTGTACAGTGGAGGTTAAAATAGGATGCTTGCCTCTGGGTCCCCTGAAGCAGCCTGGTACAGCAGGGATCAAGGTATGGGACAAGCCTCTCTATACCTGCAGTGTTCATGCTCTGAGCAGCAAGAAGAAGAGGAATTTACTTCATTGCACCAACCCAATCAATCATCTCTTAAACTGTGCCAAGATGCCTGCATGCCTCTCTTTAGTTAAGATTATTGATGAGGTGCTCTCAGCCAAAGCCAGCAGAGCAGAGGGAAAATAACTGTCAAAATGTCTCTACACATTTTGTTACATTTTGCAAAAGTTGTCTTCTGAGAAGCAGAGCCTGCAGAGAAGGAATTAGCACCTCAGGCAGTCACCTCTTCCTTGCCATGACATTGAGTCATATCCCTGCAACGCCCTGGCATCCAGGGCAGGTCTCTAAAGTACTTGATGTTGCTTTTCAGAACACTAGGTGTATAATGCCTGTTTTCCTTCTCATTGCTAAGTGCTAAATTGTATCAGCCATCACTCCAAGCCGTTTAAATCCTTTCCCAGGAGTAGTTCTTCAGGAGTTACCCAGTTACAGTGCTGCTGCAATTGTTACCCATCTTCAGCTGTCTGCAGTTGAGCGAAATTCTCAAATATAACCAGCAATTGGCTGAGTCAAGTTGGTACACATGCAAAGGGAAGAGACACGTTTTGAGGGGTAAAAGCATGAATAATTCCTTAGTTGGTCCTGTTTCCCCTGTGCATTACAAAGGACACCCCAGTAAGTTTGCTCCAGGAACATTTTTTGAACGATACAAAGAACTGCACAAGCAGTCATAGCAAACCATTTTCTGACAAGAGTGAAGATGCATAGGCATATTGTCTGCTTGTATTCCTCCTGTAGTGATAATGAAAGGCAATATTATTCTTCACTGCTTATACTACTTTCCATTACACCGATGCCCACTGCTAAATCTGTTGCACGCATCAGTGGTTTTTGGTGGTGAGTAAAGCATTTACAAAATATGTCTTTCTTTCCACTTATTTGATTTTAAGGTACAGAGGAAATAAAATGGGAAAATGGGAAAGTGAAGTATTGGTATCCCCATTTTTGAGTTCAAGTTTGGGATTCCCTTCCTTGTTTTAAGTCCTGTTGGTCTGATTTTGTGATAGCTGCCAGCAAGATAGCAAATACCAGGACAGTGTGACAGTAAAATGTTATGAAATTATGAACTTGTGCCAGAAGTATCTGACATGAATATATATTATCTTGCTTGCCTTGTCCTTAAACTGACAGGTCACCTCATGGTGACAGAGTAACTTCCATGAAGTTTATCGGCCAAGTAAGCAGCACTGCTTCAGTTCTTGCACTCATGTTGCTGCACTGAGGCAACAAGTGGCAGGCAAGACCAGCTCTGAAAGGCACAAATGCCATCATCTGGTTCACTCCATTTAAAGTTCTTCACTATCATGACTATCATTTGATGGATGCATCAGTAAGTCACCTCCTGGTGGATTAGCTCATTTCTCCAAAGCAGAGTGGAGTTCCGATGAGCAAAGGTCCAGCTGGTTGGCAGAAATGTCTGTACCACGGCATGCCCCAATGTATGGCTGGAGGAGCACTGCACAAACTTTAACCCACTGTGCTGTATCCTCCCACAGCTGGCCCTCAGGAAACACAGGAAGGTTCCATGACACCGCTGTTGCTTTCAAACAATGTCTAGCTTAAGTGAGAGACTGGATTTCCTTCTGTTGCTCTGTTACCTGGCACAGGGTCCTGGACAGGATGGCTTCTTCCTGATCCCTGGAAGCAGCTTTCATGCCTCCTCCACTTCACTGTGGGAGAGGACCTGGAACATCCATTTCAGATGTTTTTTGCACACTCCCAAGGGCACTAGGTCAGCTATGTCAGTAATAGCAAGGGGTGAAGAGTAACATGGAGGTCCCAGGCAGCCTACAGCTCGTCCTACACTGGCTGCCTCCTTCATTACAGCACATAGATTTGGGCAAACGTGGGCTTTGCCCTCTTTACCTCTACTTCCTCAGTCCAGGCCCATAGTGGCATTCATGTTAAAAGCCTCTAGATTGAGTCCTGTGCAGGAAGGGTTTTAATTTCTTCCAGTTCTACATGACTGTTAATGTATGACTCTGACATGCAGCAGAGAGGTATTAAAAGGCAGCTAAGGAGAGTAGGATCCACAATGCACCTCCATGAGGGCAGGTATCATTGCAAAACAGTCAAAATACCAGGGCATGCAAGACTAGATCTGCCTTTCTCAGGGTGGTTGTACAGGTATTTCATACATGAGTCCAAGGCAGAATGGTGAGAGCCACCTCTGACATATCATGTGGTTGTAAATTAAGCTCTGTCCCCAGGTTAAACTCATCAGCAGCAAACTTGCTTAAAGGTTCCTATAGTTCTTTTATTTTTTAAGCAAAGACTAGGAAAACAGTGGGAATCTTCAGAGACCTCCTTACTTTCACTAGAGCTAAGTAGGTATAGCAGTAACATTTAAAAAGCCCTCTGAAGAGCATCCAAAAATACTTCCAAGACAGCCTGTCTGACAGAAACAGCACTTCAAGTGAGCATGAGCAACTGAAGCAATAATTTCAGAACAGCAAGTTATCTGAAGTCTTTGCTGGACTGCAGCAGAAACAACTAAGATGCCCCATGCTGAAGGGGTCGCATGAGGAGCTGAGGAGTATTGACATGTTGCCTATTGCTATTTCTACATGTTGCCTGTGTGAACATGCATTTCCTTCCATTAATTAATCTCATTTGACAGAATGAAACCTTCAAGCATTGGAACAAATTCTATAATTAGTATGACTACTAAATATTCGTCTGTCCATGCATAAATATCCCAGAATATATTTTATTCTCTTAACACTAATGCCTCCAACCAAAAATGCAGCAGAGTATTTGTCTTTGTTTTATTATTGTACATCTGAGTCAGGTCTCTGAAATTCAGTTATGGCAGTGTGATGAGTGGGCCAGTACAATATTCAAAAATATTATGATAATGCTATACTCAAACAGTTGTAAAACACTGACATTTCTGCTAATTCTGATAATGCCAAAATAAGCTGTGTGGATTTTTTTCCTAACAGGAAAAAAATGGTTCTTGCTCCTTTACAGTTAAGAACAATTTTTTGTTTGTTTTGTTTGGAAGGAGGTTGGGAGGAGGGAGAGCAGCTCAGCTCTATCACAGGATTTCATTTGTCCTATTTATTCTTCATATTGAAGTATAAGTGAGTGATTGGGAAATATTTAGGCATTGCAGCTGATTTGCATGAGTGAGGCATGTTAGTTTCAGATTTTTGTTGCAATTCTACTTTTTAGTTTTCACAGATATTCACAGAATATTCTGAGTTGGAAGGGACCTACAAAGTTCAGTTCATAAGTTAATGGCTTCTATGGGGATTGAACCCATGACCTTGGCATTATAAGCACCCTGCTCTAACCAACTCAAGTACTACTTAAACAGTAGTTTGCAAGTGAAATTTAACCCTTTTTTCTGCCCAAGATTAGACTTCAGGGCTTGATGGCAACTGACCCACAGCGTAGCTGCTTTAGTACCACCATATGCAAGGGCTGGAAGGAAAGGCTGCAAGGGTTAAACTTAGCCAAGGTGTAGCAATCAAAGAGACCACTAATTACCTTTAGTTACAAGCAATCACCTACTTCCCTCAGGCAATTGTAATTTCTATTGCTGTCAATAATTAGGGATAATTTACAGGTCAAAAAGTTTCAAAACCAGTGAATCAGGTATGTATCGATACAATAACATTGATATATTGGGACATAAGATACTAAGAATACTGCAGCATTCCCTGCATCTTAATAATGTGTTTAGCCTTAGATTCTCACTGGGAGTAGGCATACTTTGGGGAATTTCAAGCAGGAGTATTAGAGGAAGGCAAATTTTAGCTTTTTACATCAGAAATAAAAAAAATTTACAAAATTGACAGTAAATGATCAGCACCAAAAAAAGTAACTGATTAACTTGGTGGAAAAGATGCTGTTCATTTAAATTTCTATTGAGTCAAGTCAATTAAGCTGACAGGCTTAATTAAAGGCTCTGGTGACTAGCAAGAAATTTTATGTCGAATACTATAAAAAATATTGTCACCAAGACAAGTGTATACCTCTTGTGGTCTGTTCCTAAGTTGCTCAGTTTCTGTGAAGGCAGATTTAAGAAAACTTGCAGAAGCCATCTTCAACTTGAGAGGCTGATGACACTTGCAGTTATTACTTAAACCATGTGTAAGAGACAGTTTCATCTCTCACTCCTTTGTTTTCACCTTGACTGGTTCGGTGAATAAAATGGCAGACTGTCTTTAACTCCTGGCAGGGCCGTCTTCATCACCCTGGGAGGACATTTTTTTAGACTGCTTGCCATCCCCCCCTGGAGAGTTTATTGCACGAAAACCTTTTCCCACCTTGGCAGAGCCAACCTGCCCAGATAATGACTGTCTGGCCAACTGGCAGTGTGGAGAAATCCTGCCCCAAGTCAAGCCAGACAGTGAGTGTCAACCATGGGGTATTTAAAACTGTGCCCAGCATTTCTATTTGGTCCAGTTTGGTTGGTGTTTTAATCCAGTCTTGGCCCCACTCCTCGCTCTGACCTGCTTGCCTCTGTCTCGCCTGCCTCCGCCATGGTTGCCACCTTGTGTTGCCTCCGTCCCACCTCTCCTGCTCACTTGGAGTCCATCTCAGCATGGTTGCCGAGATCCAGTACAACCAGAGATCCAGGTTCCAGGGCACCAGGACACCCGCAGTATCGTATTGCTTTGTTAGGTCCAGGATAACCGGCATTCCAGTCCACCAAACTCCAGTGTTCCAGTTTTGCTCCGATCCTGTCCCCACTCCTCACTCCATCCCGCTTGATTCCGTCTCGCCTGCCTCCATCCCACCTCTCCCACTTGCCTCCAGCTTGGTCAGGTTTCAACGCAGGGTCCAATGTTGGCTGTTGACCCCCACACCTGCTTTTGTCCATCTCGCCTGTCTGCCGCCATTTCCACCTGCCCATCCAGCCAGCTCATCACCTGCCTCTGCCCGATGGTCCTTCCCAGACTGTCTGAGGTGGTATGCACCCAGTTTTTCCCTCACTGGTGGTGGCAATCCCTTTGTAATTTAATTTTGTAGCTTTTCCCTTTCCTTATTTTCTCCCCTTCTCCTCCCCCCTTCCCTTGTTTTCACCATTTATTTATTGATAAAAATAAAGTTCTTTCCCTGTTTGAGACCTTAACATTTGGCTTTTCGTGCCTTAATCTCATCTTTGTAGTATCCCTTTAAAGAGCCATGTTGCAGCCTCTAACCAGACTGTAACACCATGGCACTGTGATAGCGACATAAAAATCCCTGTTGTACTCAAAGCACTGCAACTTTGACAAAAGCACCATCACTCTTGAAGGGTATTTTTAAAAGTCTGGGTTTTTTTAATGCTCTCCACAGCACTTGAATACATGGCAGTTTAGCAAGGAGGCATGAGAGAGGAGTGATGCTTAAGAGAAGAGGAGCTTTATAAAATGCTTTGCAAAAAAAACAAATGAGGAGAGTTTGAAAACTCAGCTATGAAAGATCTAGGCAAAAGAGGTTAGATGTGAGTAGTAGTCAAAGCAACTAATTACTTAAAAGAAATATCTAATTAGAGGACTAGCTTTCTAGTCTTTCCCTTTTTGACAAACAGACATACAATGTGGAAAATCTGAGGACCTGAAAAATCTACAGAAGTTTCTTACAGAGTTCCCTGCTCCAGGTCATCCTTCACTTTTTCAAAGGGAATGAATAAATACTGAAGTTAATTTAAAACAAGAATGAAGTTGTCTCAAAGGGTTTTTTAATCACTACTTATATGTTCGAGCGATGGAAGTGGAAGTTTTTTCACTTGTCTGTCTCTCATATACGAAGCACATTATCTTACAAAGGCAAATACTGCCCCCTCTATTATGAAAGTGTTACATTTGATACATACAGATTAACAAGAGTGAAGATAGAAATTATTGTACATCATATATTATCCCATGTGGAGTTAGAAAACAAATCTGTTATGGAATATCTGTGTGTATATATATATCATTGAATTTTATCAACTTAAAAGTGTATGGAAGTCATGTATAAACCAGACCTCCACTTTCCTCCCTTTTTTTTGTCTTCTCTTTTTTGGGAGTGTTAAAATCTGCCCAGTTTCTGTTCAGAGAGAAGATCGAGGGGTTGTCTTTTTGCACTACCATTTGCTTTAGGAGGGCAGTACTTTCAGTAAAAAAAGTCCAACAACTTTTTCCAACAAAAAAGATTCTGGAGAAAAGCAGAAGAAAATGAATTAATTCCAACTGACTTCAGGCACTGCAATGCCAAAGTTAGGGCTTGCTCATCCTATGCTGTCTGGCTAGTCAACAGTAGAAGCTGATGAGGTAAATTAAATTGTCCCTTGAGCTACTCAGCTGCCTCTATTGAGAAGGAGCAAAAAATAACATAAGATTAATCTGAATCCAAATCTCTGAGCCTGTAGCTTTATTCACTATTAAATGTGAAGAGAGACTAGTCTTGTTTCCTTTTCATTTCTCCACTAAGATAAATCATACATATTAAGAATAAATAAATAAATGAAACCAGTTCACAAAAATATTGCAAGATTTCACAGGAGTAGACTTCTAAATGTTTTCTGGGCTGCAAAGCATTTGGTTCAGTAAAATTAGAGAAGCACTGAAAAAACAGGAGCAAAAGAGACTCTTTAGCTTAAAACCTTTCTCTTCAAGCCTTGCTCAGCATCAATACTCCAGTTAGCTGAAAAGGTTTATGTTTTCATTCTAAGACACTGCAATTCTAACAGTACAAGTACCTGTACACCTCTGCCAAGTCTTCTCTTCATTTGTACCTGCCTGCCAACAAATTATGCTCTTTGAGGATGAGCTGACTGTCTCACATAACCACTAGAGATCACTCCTCCCCTTGCAGTATTTCTGAATTAACTGATGACATTTTAGTCTCTCTTCATTCCATTTGTTTTTTAAATAAGTATGAACCTATGTATTTATAACCTGTACATAAATTAAAATTGCAGGCTTTCAGATTCACATATTTTTAAATGCTGAAAATCGGTTTTCTCAAATAAAGCAAAAAAGAAATTCACTGTGTACTAGAAGGTCCACTGGAAGAAACAAAGCTGAAAATCTGGCCACATACTCAAGTGGAACTACACCAATTGCCATTAATTAAGGATCTGGCCTGTGGGAACACAAACTGAGTTTGAGTGAACAATTCCTGATGTGCTCTGTAATTTTTGGGTGTGCCTTAATCTTTTACATAGCTTTATAGCTATAGCACTTTGGTTCAGCAAAGATGGCGCTGAAAACCTGTGGGAGTTATTGAAGAAAAATTCCTTAATGCCTGCATCAAAGGTCACGTTACTACTGACAAAATGCCTTAGTCCAATTAAAAGCTATCTGTAGCACCTGTTTATACTTAGTAACCAATTATATGTACCTGAGTGTTCTGATGCTCTGTACTCTGAGAAGAAGGGTATAAAAACTATTGTTTTCCTCAATAAATCGGACATTTTGCAAGATCACATTGATAATTCAGCTTATGTTCCTGTACCCTTCCCGTCAACAATACTGGCCCACATTCAGTAATTAAACCAAATGAAATATGCTGTCTGTTATGCAACTAAAGCCTCCATTTACTTTATTTGCAAAAATAGAAGTGATCTTAGAAAACATATTGATAAATACTTGATTCTCTTACTGAACATGCTGGTCTCACCAGTCAGATTTCATAGTACTGTGTCATGCCTAGTCTCCAGGCCTTCCTCAGTTCTTCCCCTCTCTTTTTAGACAGACATGTAATTACCCACCTTTTCCTGCACCTAAAAGAGCAGAGAAGCCAGCTTAGAGTTCTAAGATTGAAGCATGGTCAGACACTAAAGCACCACAAACTCTGTCACACTATTAACAGTAACCAGTTAGGAGTGTGTTAGTGTTGATCAACAATCCCATGTAGTCAAAAGTCTCCCCATCGCACAGCTTTACACAAAAGAGACAGGTTCACATTTTATCATGCATAAGCCTGTACTCTTTCACAGAGCCCCCAAACCCAGCACTGCTGCAACTTTTCCTATTATGTTCCAGAGTACTGGTCACCCATAATTTTGGACCGTTTTATCTATAAAATGAAATTGTTTTCCAAGGGCTTTTGTCAGCAAGCTGGGAACATGCACGAAATATCTCTACTTTTGCTCTGTATCTGGGCAACACTTCAGTTGTGTCAGAGAAAAGAGCTTTCTGCAGTGTCTTTGCAAACATTTGCAACAAATGCTTCTTCTCTGATGTTTTAAGAATATTTCACCATCCCAGTCCTTTCTCACCTCTCTGTTCCATCACTGAACTGTGACTGTATACTGTATGTATACATGTATGTATGTTTACTGATGCAGCTAATGGTATAGGGCATTCATTTTGTATTTGAAACATCAGGCCAATCAGATGTTTTCACACAGCAGACAGAGAAGGCATGCTGACTATTTTTATTTGCAGTGACCAAAGGCATTTAGAATTTTCTTAATAAAAAAAAAAAAACAAAAACACCAAAACAAACAAACAAACAAACAAAATCCAGAAGAACCAGAATAAAATAAATAAAAATATTTTAAGGCAGCTAGCAGCAAGTCCAGGGTTTTGGCCGGCTACAAAAAATTTATTTTCATAATGATTCCTATTTACTAACCTTGAAGTGACAGCTAACAGAAAAGAATCCTAGCAACAAAGGTTAGGAAATTTTTCAGTAAAATGATGAATTAGCAAAGAAGGACCTTCTGAAATGCAACAAGGTGAGCGCAGGGTTCTGCATCTGGGGAAGAATAACCCCATGTACAAGTACACGCTGGCAACTGAACTGCTGAAAAACATCTCTGCAGAGAAGAACTGGGGGTCCTGGTAGACAACAAGCTGTCCAAGAGCCAGCAGTGTGCCCTTGTGGCCAAGAAGGTATCCTGGGATGCATTAGGAAGATCATTGCCAGCATGCTGTCGTGGTTTAGAAATGGTATTCTCCAATTTAGCATGCCCACTAAAACCACGTGCCACTTTCCCTATACCTCCTCCAACTAGAGGCAGAAAAGGCAAAGATCACAGGTTGAGACGATCCACATGTAAAAACTCTCTGATAATAGACAATATGGGATGGCTCCCTCTGCCATGTTTCCTGGAAGAGTGTCCCTTTCCCCCAACCCCAGAAATTATGTGAGGTGATACAGAATAACCTCCAGGTCCCAGCCATACCCCTTTTGGCTTCTGCAAAAAATTACCCCAGTCTTGGCCAGAACCAGGACACGTATCTAAGCAGATGATCCTGCTGCCCTAGTCAGCCCTGGCGAGGCTTCAGTCTGGAGTGCTTTGTTCACTTCTGTGCTCCTCAGTACAAGAGAGACATGAAGCTCCTGAAGCAAATACAGCAGAGGGCTACAGAGACTGATTAGGGGACTGGAACATCTCTCTTTTGAGGAAAGGCTGTCAGAGCTGGGCTTGTTTAGCCTCGAGAAGACTGAGAGGGGACCTTATCAAGGCATAAAAGTATCTGAAGGGAGGGTGTCAAGAGGATGGAGCCAGGCTCTTCTCAGTTGTGCCAAGCAAGAGGACAAGGGGCAATAGGCATAAATTGATACACAAGAATTTCTTCCAGAACACCAGGAAGAACTTCTTTGCTGTGCAGGTGATTGCACACTGGAACAGGTTGCCCATAGAGGTTGTGGTGTCTCCCTCACTGGAGATATTCAAGAACCATCTGGATGCAATCCTGTGGAATGTGTTCTAGGAATACCCTGCTTGAGCAGGATGGTTGGACGAGATGAGCCCCACTGGTAGTCCCTTCCAACCTTACTTATTTTGTGCTAACTCCATACCAAGACACGAATGAAGCTTGAGTAGCCTACTGATGTCTTATTCTTCACTTTTTCCAGGGCTGCTTGTAACCAAAAGGTGATCTGACTACACAAGTATCTAGGGTTAGCATTGGGTTAGATCTGCCATTGCTGAATACCCTAGCAAGGATGATCATGACTGCCGTATCACTGACCTGTTATTTAGTAAGTGACAGGACTGAAACCCTGTCTACATAGAAACATAATTTTAAAGCTTTTGTTGGGAACTCAAAAAATCAATGTTGTACAATTCTTTAAATCACTTAAAAATCACTCTGAAGGCGCTTAAGAATCAGTGATATAAAAGTAATAATAATTTTTAAAATAATATTAGTGTATCCCATTTACTGAAATGATTAGTTGGAATTATGCATCAACTAGTGTTCAGGGAATAGAACACAATGAAATAGGTTACAGAATTAACAAAAAGTTACAAGAAACCATACAAGAGAGTTTATGTACCTATAAAAAAAATAGGTTGCAGCTTGATACAAATCAGACAGAGATAAATATTTTACTTCCAGTAAAACTTCCTTAGCAAAATATTTTAGGCTGAAGATGCTGAAAACAACAATATTAAGAGATTCATAGCTGAGCCCAGATTTATCATTTCCCTTGTAAATGTTTAGAGGCAATTACTTTGTGGATGCAAATATTATGCTGAACAAGATGCTTAAGATAGAATTTTTTATTGGAAAAAGGGTTGACTGTAAAGATTTCACCTCTGGTACAGCCCATCACCAGGTATCAGAAAGATGCATAAGAATGCGTTAGTGTTATACTACCACTTTAGAAAATAATTTTTCTGTGTGAACAAATTAACATGAGAGGAATACAAAGAATTAGAACAGAATACAAAAGAAGGGCAACAACATTTCTAATGTTTCAAAATTGCTAGCTTCTTTTGTGTTGCTTTTGCTATTCAGCATAAGGAAAGGTTCTTTATTCTCATGTCTGTTCAATGCCTCTAAGGTCTGAAGAAACACAGTGGGTTTTGAAACTCTGAAAGAATCAAGTTAAAATAAATGCCATCACTACCTGTTGAGCATCTTTTTTTTTAATTTCTTCTAAAAATTTCAATTTTACTGTGAAAAAAAAACACTGGTCTCTGGCATTAGACCCCTATGGTACAAATTTTGGATGGACATGAAAAACATAGCTAAGCCAAAATATATCTAACCCTAGCATGGCACAGAGAGTGAGTGTCAATTTTCAATCATGCTGGTACAGATAGGTTTCACTGCAGTCCCACAGACTTCCAATTTCTGTTCCAGTACAGCAATGTTCCTGGAATGGAATGACCTCTAGCACCACTCTTCAGCTCCCTCAATTAATTCACAATTGCTGAAAAATGATCTTCAGCATGTCAGCGTATTGAGGTAGAAGATCTGGATATTTCAAGTGGCAAACAGTAATCTCAGTATCTGTAAGTAGCCAGATCAGTGGGTAATATGAGCTTCAGGAATCAGCACAGCCACTATGGGAATTCCTGGGTCATAATAATTTCCACTTCCCAGGGAGGTGGCTTGCGGAGTCTGATCTTGCAAATAGAAAACTAGGTGGGAGTGTAAAGTCACAGTCAAATAGTCTGCTTTAGAAATCACAATGAGGGAGAACAACATGAATGGTATGTTCATTAACCAGTCTTGTTTTAAGAAATAAAACCAGCCTCTTGAAAACAGCCTGCTGGGGAGTCCTGAGGCCAGGGAGTCAGTGTGAGGTGTGGCATTTGAGGGACTGTGTCCATTTACATTCACATTTTGTTGGCAGGAATGGGAGTAATATGCTGTTTTAGTACCACATGTCAACATAACTCCAAACCGTCCTACCACATGCACAGTGGACCATGGCGGGCAGTAACAGCTCCCAATAGCTCCTATACCCCAGATGTCCTTCCCCTCAGCCTGACTCACCATGATCCTATCATTCTTTAACTTCATTTCCATTCCAGTTCAGCACTCTATAGTAATAACAAGTAAGAGATGGAAGCTGCAACACATCTACAGCTCCAGATCTTTAAATATGATGACGTGTATTTCCTGCAGTAATCACGTAGTGCTGCAAGTTACCTCTGCCTGATCTAAACCAGAGCTGGCAGAAGAACCTCTATGTTCATAAAGGAGATTTTGTTTGTTTCTTTCCAAGATTCAGTTCAAATCAGAAGTATTATATTCCACACTTTTGCTATGTTGGAGTGTTAAAATTCAGGGGAAAAAAAAAAAAGAGAAGCGTATATCCTCTAACTGCAATAATATTAAGAGGGGAAAAAGAGTGAGTGACATCTGTATTTTTCAAGAGTAAATGAAATACTCTACATCTACTAGGTAATCCACCTAGCTCAAGGGAAGCCAGCTGATGTGATCTTTTTGGGTTTCAATAAAATTTTGATACTGCTTCTCACAGTATCATTCTGGACAAAATGTCCAGCCCACAGCTGGATAAACATGTTGTGTGACAAGTAAGCAACTGGCTCGTGGGTCAGGCACAAGGGACCCATCACTAGTGGGGGTTCTCCATCTTAGGCCCATTTCTCTTCAACATCTTCATAAATTACTTAGATGAAGGACTTGAAGGGATGCCAAGTACGTTTGATGATGATAGTAAATTGGGAGGAGTCATCGACTCTCTCAAAGGCAGGGAGGCCCTACAGAGACACCTTGACAAATCAGAGGACTGGGCAGCCTCAACTGTATGAAGTTTAACAAAGACAAGTGCCAGATTCTGTACCTGGGAGGGGGCAACCCTGTATATACGGACAGACTGAGGAATGAAAGGTTGGAGAGCAGCTCTGCAGAAAGGGGTCCTGGCGAACATCAAGTTGAATATGAATCAGTAGTGTGCCCTGGCAGCCAGGAGGGCCAACCATGCCATAGGGTGCATCAGGCAAAACATCACTAGGTGGTTGAGATAATCGTCCCACTCTACTCTGCCCTGGTGCATACAGTTTTGGGTGCCACAATAAAAAAAAATGCTATTAGAAAAGCATCCAATGGAGGCCTTGAGGGGGCCTTGATGGGAAGTCATATGAGAAGCAGCTGAGGTCACTTGTTCTGTTCAGGCTAAAGGAGGCTGAGGGAGTACCTCATAGCTGTCTACAGCTTCCTCACAGGGGGAAGCGGAGGGGAAGGCACTGATCTCTTCTCTGTGGTGACCAATCACAGGACCTGGGAGAACAGCATGAAGCTTTTATCAGGGGAGGTTTAGGCAAGATATTAGGAAAATGTTCTTCACCCAGAGGATGGCTGGGTCCTGGAACAGGCTTCCCAGGGAAGTGGTCACAGCATCAAGCCTGACAGAGTTCAAGAAGCATTTGGGCAATGCTCACAAGCACATAGTGGTGTTCTGTGGGCTGCCTATCCAGGGCAGGAACTGGACTTCGATTGTATTTCCCTTCTAACTCAGGATATTCTGTGATTCTTTTATACTGTCAGGAAGAAATAACTGCAAAGACTTGTAGGAAGAAGGTGACTTTCAGGAAGAAAGCATTATTAGCTGATGATCTTGCCATTTCAATGATTTTTTTTTCCCCCCACAGAAGATCAAGATCACTTGTCTACGATAACAAAAGTTTTGCATAACTGGAAAACAAATTGGAGGAATTTGTAATTGAAATGAATGTGCAGACTACAAAACAAGGACGGAAAGAGTGCGGTTAGCTATGTTCTCTCCTTGCCCTTCCATTTTGCTGCTACTGGGGGTGGGCAATTGCATATTTTGTTTGATGTGAAAGACCTCTTTTCCATCTGTACTTCCTCACTTCATGGAGGGACTTGAAGAATGTCTAGCACCTCAAAAGAGTGCTGTAGCATTGGAAGTATCTTTTTTTTTTTATCAGTCTCTCCCGTTACAGTTATTCTGCTTTGTGAGAAATAAGTGAATAATTCTTGGTCACTCTGTCCAAGGCATGTGCTCTGACCACCAATATAACGACTCATTCTTCATCTTACTGCAAACTGTTATGTCTCACTGCATGGCTAATTTGGCAAATCTGAATACATAGGAGAAAATTAGGGAGGTGACAGAATGGAACTGGGTGAGGAGATGGAGAGAATAAAATTTGATACTGACATTTATGAAATGTTTGTTTCCTTTTGGCTTTTCCTCATACTTATTTGCCCAAACAGTTTTCTGAGATTCAAAATCAAATTTGCATGTACCTTAAGACTGACAAAGTCTGCATCTAAGGAAGGTTGTTCACCCCAAAAGACCTGTTCAGTATTCATCCTGAACTTTAATCCCAGCTCTGACATGAAGTCCCCATATGGCCTTTTTTTTAGTCATATGGGCATCTTTAAGAAAACAAGCACAGATGGACAGTTTCCCAAGTGGTAGTAAAATAATACTGCATTCATTTAAAAGGATTTTATAATTTTTCCTCAGTTTCCTTATCTGTCGAGAAAGCCAAACTGTACTTCCCAGTAATGTAAAGCACAGATTGCTCTCACCACTTTATCAATAAGTTTGTAACTGACACCTTGGTAAGATTCAATTTCTCTTTATCAAAAATGTAGCTTTCCAAATGTAATAGTAATCATATTAAGGGAGCCCCCGGTGGTCTAGTGGTTAAGGACGCGGCACTGTTACCCTTGAGACCCAGGTTCGATTCCCGGTCAGGGACCTCCCCGGGCAGATGGTGCTCGTTAGCCCTTAAGGCAATCCATCT
>JAWWES010000081.1:49063625-49080157 GCA_035583135.1 Lophotriccus pileatus
CTGATTGCCTGGGAGAAGAGACCAACCCCCACCTGGCTACAACCTCCTCTCAGGTAGCTGTAGAGAGTGATGAGGTCACCCCTGAGCCTTCTCCAGGCTCAATAACCCCAGCTTCCTCAGCCTCTTCTCATAGAACTTGTGCTCAAGTGCCTTCACCAGCCTCATTGCTCTTCTCTGGACCTGCTCCAGCACCTCAATATCCTTCCTGAACTGAGAGGCCCAGAACTGAACACAGCACTCCAGGTGTGGCCTCACCAGCGCTGAGTACGGGGGAAGGATCACTTCCCTGCTCCTGCTGGCCACACTGTTCTTGATGGAGGCCAGGATGCCATAGGCCTTCTTGGCCACCTGGGCACACTGCTGGCTCATGTTCAGCCTCCTGTCAATCAGCACCCCCAGATCCCTTTCCACCTGGCTACTCTCCACTATCTGGGTTTAATAGGAAGAAGAGGTAAAGCAACTACATTAATATCCACCTCTCTTAAAACCAGAAATTCAGAACGTGAAAAAAATTAGCCTTTTTTTTTGCAGAACATACACCCAAATGTACACTTTCAGCTCAGATCTACCCTGAAAGTTTTATTGAAGTGAAGCAAGACGCTCACTATCAGTTTATCTAAACACACTGCATAATTTATGAAAGCAATTATCAACTAAAAGCCAAGGTGAACAGCAGCCATTAGGTATTTTCTGCTGGAATTTTATCAAGGTTATGAGAAAGAAATTTATCTGCAAAGAAATTTTCAAGAGCTGCACAAGGTGTTGTCTTCTGGACTTGATGAAGATATTAATTGACTTTTGCAACAGCAGAATTAGCCAACAGCTGGGGCTCTGCAAAATCCCACCGTTTTGCTATTTAAGGATCCAGGAAATAAGATTCTGTAAATTAATGCTGAAAAATTATTTACTTTCCTAGGAGCAGAATCAGAAACTACCCACAGTCCCTTGTGCTCCATAGCAGTTATACACACATTCAACACTTTTTTTACTACACACCGTATATACCATGGACTATAAAATATAGACCTATGACTCTGTGAGAGACTGGATTTATTACGGCTCTGACCAGCTCAAGTGTGCTTGCTGTGGAGGGGGAAGGGAAAGGTCGAATTTCACAAAGGTGGAATAGTGACCTCTTCCATACCTCAGCCCCTTGGAGCGAGCCCCAGTGCAGCTGTCAATCACTGGCAGGCCGGGAGCACTGTCCCACACCACACCCCCGGGAGCCTCTAACCCAGCCTCAGAATGGCCACCAGGAGCACTGCCCCACCCCTCCCCAGAGCCCCATTCCAGCTCCAGAGTAGCTAGTGGGCCAGCAGTCCCAGCTGGGGGAGGGGAGAGGTGGCCACAAGGGGCTAGAGCGCATAAATCCAAAGAGGTGTGGTCCCCACATTGTTGTGGCCCTGCCATTTACTGAACTTTTGGTAGCTGGATCTATGCTGGGTCTAAGATGGTAGTTATAATTCTCTCTTTTTCTCTCTTTCTTTAGTACTTCTTCTCTCCTAATCTCCTTTCTTGACATTTGGGTAACTTAAAGCTGAGTGGGTCGGATTTTGCTAAGCTGTATGGGTTAGCATGTGCTAAGCCATTTCTTTGTGAAATGCTTTATTTTGGTTGAATGTTGCCCTTTAAACTTTTGTCAAGTTTCCTTATTTTCTAAAGTTTGACAGTAAAATTGTGTTATTTGACATCCTAAGAAACATGTGCAATGTCTTCTCCCATGCATTCTCTCAAGGTATATAAATAGCCAAAGGCCCTTTTAGTAAGTCCAGCAGGCAGATTATGGAGTCTTGTATATTTTTAAAGTTACCCTTATTTGAGGTTCATACCTCAAACCTGGGTCTTTCAGACTTACTGAAATCAGCTTTTATTATCAATTTCTATTATAAAATTCCAGATTTTAGAAAGGAAAAGTGTTTTTTACTCAGCTTTGACAGAGATTTCTTAGATTTGCTTATATAGTAGTTTCAAGGAAAATAATACATGCTGCAAGCCAAATAATATTTTGAGTTACCAGGGCTGCTGTCAGAACATAATCTGGCCTGCAAGATCTGTAATTCTGAATTATGATAATGTTTAGGGTGGATTGCCTTTAAATCAATGGCCAGCAATTGGGAGAAAAAACCGTATCCCTCCTGTAAGGCTAATAAAATGTGGTACAGTGCCACCAAATAAGGGCAATTTAAGCCTACGTATTCTGAAGATGCTTTTTTCAGAGTACGTTTCATGGGAAATAGTGATTATTAACAGTGTACATCTTTGGTAATAATCACAGCTTTGGGACTGGGGCAGGAAATCAGTATCAACTAAGTGGGCTTAGTATTCTGCTATTGACATCACATATAGCAGTGTACAAACATCCTATCCTGCAAAATACCAGTTTTAATGGGAGAGAAAAACAGCAGTTGGAGCACCTGTATATTGACACCTACATATTAGAGCACCTATAAGTTTCAGAGACTGGGTTTTTTCCATGCATTTTCATTCTTTGCTCAGTTCTACAGTGTTGCAATTGCAAAAACTTGATGTTTGATGGAAGTAGCAATCGCGCTTATTTAATTATGGTATGTATTTTATCACTGTGCTCCTCAGCCTGCAACTAACTGAAGACCACTTGTTTGAAAAGTCCTGTGACTTCAGTAAGGTTTCATGTTCAAGTTCAACAGCATGGCCAGAGTGAAAATATCCGTTTAGGTTTTCTTAAAGGTGTCTGCCTGGTATTTTAAATCATTTGTCTTTATCTACATTTTCATTTAAAAAAAAAAAAAAAGGAAAATTAAAATTTAGTATTCTAAGCAGACTGAGATTTTGTGAGTTGTTTCAGAGAGAAAGTTAACATATTTATAATTTTTACTTAAAATCTGTTTCCAAGGGTGTTAAATAATTTGCTCTACTTGAACTAGCAGTTAAAAAAAAATTCCATGGTAATTTTCTACATGTGCTTAGCTGTGCTTGGGGACTAGAGCAAAAGAACTTGGTTTTCAGTTGACACTATTCAAACTATATCACATTGGCATTCACAAAGTACAAAATGAAAGTGAGAAAATGCTAAAGTATAAACAGAAAAACAGTAGTACAAATTTTGGGGACTACATCCGTTATCACAGTTCAAGAGTGAAAGACCCAGAAATGGACAGGGAAAAAAGAATGTGAAAAACTGAGTCCATAAAAAGAAATCAGCATGCCCTATGGGAGAATTTCAAGGACCTCAGCTACGCACATACTTGGGGAAGAAACTAGTAAAATTTTATTTTGGAAAGCTTTCACTCCTAGCAAGCATTCACTGTCAATACTAAAAGATAAAGGATATGCAGCATGAACCCAGTGTTCCTTATCCTCATCTCCAATGACTGTAAATCTGCTTTACGTAGAAGAGGCACTTGGAGTTGAAACTGAGTTAAGTGGTACTGGCTGAGCAAGCTGTCTACTCCCTCCCCTTTCCCAATAAATTTGACGGGTCTCATCGCTCTGCACAACTGTGAGAAGGGGGAGTGGGGTGGTTGGAAAGGGTACTCAGTCAACAGAAATAAGATATAACATCATGCAGCAGCATCAGCAGCAAGAGACTAAACACCGTGTACTGCCATTTAATGGAAAGATGATGTTTGCAGTCTTCCGAAGGAAAATTGATTGCTGCTGCTATGACAACAAGAGGGAGGGTGTGATGTCACACAACGACATGAGCAACTGTTGTCATGTTGTTCCAGCACACAAGCTGTTCCACTCACAAGCTAGGAATCCAGTAGAGACTTCATTAAATGCATCTGTTCAGTAATTACTGAAACTTTCCCTGCATCACACTTCCAACTTTTCATGCATAAAGCTATTGGATGTAATCACGATGGTTAAGTTCTTAGTCTAAAAATTTCAAGCCTGTAGCTATTAGAAATCTGTAATTCAGCTTCAGTGTGTTTGTTAGATACAAGCTCTATCATCTGACAGGGCGAAACGGGGAGCAAAACAATATCAGCATAACCTCAATGAAGTCTTGAAAGCAAGCAATGGAAAAACTGCATGATTTGCTTGCCTGGTATATAGGGCAGCTCCTTCTCTAACCTACAGCAGTGCTCACTTTAATTGGAAAAGACTGTCCAGGATAGATCTTTGCTCATTTAAATCACTGCAGTTCTCCCAACTGCAGTGGAGTGATGCAGATTTACTGCTGGCCAGGATTCTGCCTCTTGACTTAATTTGCACTGGTACACAAATAAGTGCACGATACATCCAGAAGCCTTTTGCTTTCTTAGTCATGCAAAGCTATAGAACTAGGAAAAACAAGCTTGCGTGTATGCTATGTCAGGAGAATAGATCAATTAGTAAATCACAAGGGTTTAAAATAGAATTTTTGCAGGAAAAACACAAGTCCCCAAAAACAGTTTGAAAGCTCCTAAACTTTGGTCCTCCCAGCAGCAGTAGAAGGAGGAGACCGGAGGCAGACCTCTGGCTTTCAGCATGGGAGAGGAGAGGGAATTGGCTTGAGAAAAGGGTGCTCTCATCAGAGCCTGCCTGCTCAGGAACAGGCCTGGCTGCCTGCCTAAAGCTGAGCTCAAAAGGCTCTAAAGAGCTTTCTTATTTCTTTTGAACTTTAGGCATTCTAGAAAATCTGGATTTTGCATCAATTTAAAAGTACCACAAAGGAAAACTCATATCTTCTGTAATAAATGAAGGGAGAGCTTTAACACACAAAATGGAGACAGTGTTCTCGTAAAGAAACTTACCTGCAAGATTTAGAAAGAATTGCTGTGAGCTAGATTAAGTGTTTCAGTGTCACAACCTTCCTCTTCAAAAACATTTAAGCTACAGCAGATCTCCTCACCACTTCATTTCAATCTATAAGTATAAATTTATTTGATACATTGAATATGACAGTGTTGCCAGATGCTTCTGAATATAAAAAGCAGATAGTTGGAGCTTTACTGAAGTTGAGCTCTTAGTCATAGAAATGTGATAAATGCAGAAAGAAAATATCTTCTTATTAATATTTGCATTGATCATTTTCCCAGATTTAAAGACAGTGGATGTTGCTTACCTTTAGTAAGTTAATTACAATAGCAAAGTAAGTAACACAGTGGCATTCTAGGTTAATAGTCTCTTATTTGCACTGTAGGGAAGAGACAATGCACAGGAAAAATAAAAATGCCTTAACACAGCTTCCTTTCTGTTACGTTTTAGTGGAGAAAATTAGCCAAAGTCAAACAAGAACTCAAATATAGTATCTTGTGTATACAAAACTTCATGTACTCTGAAATTTGCTTACATAGATCACCACAAATAAAGATCTTGAAGCCTTCATCTGAGATTCATTGAACTTTCTAGAGCAAACTAAATGCATCAACCATCCCACTAAATGGCTCACACTGTGGTTCTGCTATAGACCCTTTATATCACACCACCAAAAAGTGCACCACAATGCAAAAAGTTCATAAAAACAGAATATCCGAAATCCTCAGTGGGCCAGTGCACCTCAATACTCCTCAGGGTCTCTATCAAAAGGGTGGTATCTAGAGGAAAAGAATCTACCTCGTTTCTTCATACAGAAGAAAGCTGTTGAGTATTGTCATACATTTGCCCTTCTGCTACAGCACATCCCTTTTTTCTGCAGGGATCTGTGAAGTCCTTAGGAAGTTCAGAGTTCCTACATCTCCTATTCCAACACTGTAAGTGCTGTAAGCAACCAAGGTCAAAATTAGAGCAGCTGAGAAGCTGGTCTAGGTTGTGCTGCTCTGTGAATGGATGCTGGCCATCTCCAGAGACACGAGGGTATGTAACTCCATGCCATCAGCAAGGAGCTCATCTGGCACCAGCCTTCTTCCATGCCCTCATACTCTCATGTCTGATGTTAGGCCCGGGTCTTTCATTAAATTATCATTTAAATATTTATTAAGTTTCATTGTCAGTAATCAGTTTTCAAAACATTGTGAAGATCATCCTTTCTTAGCAGTTAGTATAAAGGTGAATCAATGCAAAATATTTTCTATTCATAGTATCATTTAGATTGGAAAAGACCTTTAAGATCATTAAGACCAACTGCAAACCGAACACTGTTAAGTCCACCAAAAGAAGCAATGGAATGACCAAACATCCTTCTCCAGGTGCTCTCTACTATGTTTCCCTTCTAATAATACAGATATTTCATCATGGACCTACCCAAGCTCCCAGTGTGTTTTTTCCATCCATGATGGCACCAGCACTGTCTGGAGCAGAGTTGGACAACAGTTTGGAGATGTTGCATCACAAATGTTAAGATTTACTTTGCACTCAGTGGAGGCTGCTTTCTCTCAATCTGCTATTATTCTGTTCCTTAAGGGTATCAGCTTTCTCTCCCAGCTGATACTACAATAGCAGTTGCAGCAGCTCAGCATTTCCCAAGAATTTCATAAAAATAAGCAGGACCCAAAACACAGAAATCTCATCTGATGGAAAAAATACCTTTAAGCTCATCACTGACACAATAATGTTGCTGTGGGATCTCTTGGATGGATTAATTTTCTTCAGTATAAAGATAAACAAATAGATGAATCATTCAGTCTGCCTACCACACAGTGCTGGTAGCATATTTACAAAGTTTTTACGGTTCTGTGACTCAATCCTATGCGCACTTGCCCAGATATAAAAATAAATGTTATGTAATGCCTAGATCACAGAATCAATACACTGTGTGCATCAAATAGAGGAAAACAGCAAAGGAACTCCTATGTTAAGAAGCAAAAAAGCTTGCAATTCTAAACCTGAGTGATTTCATCCAAAATTTGGTCTAGCTCTCTCATCAGTATGAATAGCAATAAAGACAGCAGAGCAACAAACATGGCAATCCTGTTGGTTTGTTCTGGAACATAAAAAAAAAGTTTCTCCTCCAGGCTGACACAAACTGATGAAAAAACACTACTACTAATGATGCTGAGAGTGGAAGAGATCAACATAGGGAGTTCAAAAGTGAGCATATTGCAACAACCTGTGGAGGGACTGCCACCTTCCCATTAGAGGAAGAATTTGAAATGTAGCATTTGCCTGGCAGTTTCACCTTTAAAATGCTATATGAACCTTAACAGCTAGTTAAGATAACTACATAAAGATATTTTAATGAAACATACATTTCCATCTCCCATTTTTTTCAGCAAGCTTAATGTTTACATGATGCTAATTATTGCAAAGCAAGTTCTCCATAAAGCAGATGAATAAACAGGTACCTCCTCCCACACCAAAAAAAGCTCGTATCCATCATTATTAGATGAAATTGTGACCCAGTTATGCTAATCTCATGAAGGAAAAACTGTCCTGATTTCACAACAGCACGGAAGTGGAATCTCTTGTCTTCTTAAAGGAATTGGTTTTGATTATTACAAGTAAGTTGTCCATATATTTTAACTTGGATTTAATCTAAAAATTAAAATGGGATGTAAACTTGCTTTATTTCTAAGTTCTATTAGGATTTATATATATATGTAAAGGGGTACATATATGTATGTACTCTAATGAGATATGCAATTGTAGCAAAGTAGTCTGCTCAGAGAATCCCCAAATTTCAACTTTTATACAGCAAGTCCCTTGGAAAAACACCTGTTGCTTTGAGAAGCTACACCTTTCCCTTAGACAGCAAACAAAACCAGTAAATTTTACTCTTCAAACAGTTACAGCAATCCATCCTAAAATTCCTAATCTTCTCACATTTCTCCCTGCTTCTTGTCTGTCTTTGAGAGGCAACAAGAACTATTACATATATATCTTTCTGCAAACTGAGAAATGAAAAAAAGTTGCAGAATTTGAAACCCTGGCTAAGTAAACAAATATTTCAAACAAAACCAAGGCTCCCAAAGGTGACATTCTGGGCTCATAGGAAGGAAATGCAGCTAGCAAGTTGGAAACCTGCAATCCTGAAGCCCAAGATTTCCTGAGGTAAGGTTCCAAAACAAAAGTACTGCAAACATCTAGGTGAACTCATGCCAAAACCCAGCAAAAGTATCTAGGGGGGCTGCATATCAAAGGCAATTTTCTTGGGCAGAAAAAAAATACAGAAAACAGAATGTAAAACCAATCCAAGCAAAAAATGCAGGGCATCTATACATTTTAAAGGCATTTATTGGCAAAAGGCAGTTGTCAACAGCTGTCTTTTACCTGTACTTACTGAAGTTCAAAAGAAAGAGAGGAAAGAAGAAGAAGAGAGACAATGAAGAAAAGAGGAATTAAATCAGGCTCACCAATTGTAAAGCTATAGCCATCAATACTGAATGTAGCACTCCGGCATTTTTTAAATCCTTCCTTTCTGCTACTTGGCTCTGTCATGATCCTGCTAGCTTGTACTGTCAGCAGCTGCCTTTCTCTCCCTTGTGGAAGCAGAGCACTTGAGCTTACTCTTAGCTGTCCTTGAGCATGTGCCTGTGACAGCATGCACAGCCAACCTCACATATCTCGTGGGGAGCCAAAGCCAAGAGGCATGCACCTAACATTTTCTCCTCCCCCAAACACTCTCACTGGCATATTATATCTCCGTGCCTGCTCAGAGTTTATAACTGGTTAGAAGCTTTGCTATTAAAGCCAGCAGTCAGTGCGAGTCAATAAGCCAGCTGTAGCTATCAAATCTGTGTGTAGAAGGCAGCACACACAAAAAAAAGATGAAGCATTAGGTTTTGCTGTGATCTACCCACTGACTCTCCTTGTATTCCCTGCTATGCTGCAACCTGTTTCTGTGGCTCCTCTTGCTCATGGGGATTTCTGACTTGCAGCAAATTGTGCTCCACTTTCAGTTCTTCAAATACAAGCAGTGTGTTTTAATCATTCAAGATACAGTGAGTCAATCAAAAATACAGTACACCATTAATCATATGCTACTTATACAAACAGCAAGTGTCTAGAAACCCAAATGGCAGCAGAACACGAGATTGTCAGTAAGGAAGAATGCTGGAAAACAACATAAGTAATTTAGCAGTAATGATGATAAACTGAGCAAAATGTACACACGCACACACAGAGAAAACAGTCTTCTGAACTCTGCCTCCTTCTTGTGGTTCCTCCTCCTCCATGGTTTGTAAAGTCATCTCTGCAGTTTCTTTACCTAGTTATGTTTAGAAATGTTGAGTCAGAGTGCTTGCAAGCAATCCACTGAAAAAGGCAGGCAAGTCACCCCTACCTGTCCTAAGAACAGACAAAATTTAAAGTCAAGGCTGGTAAAGTTTTCACAGAAGCAGCAAGCCAAAGTTTTATAAGTAGGCATCCAAGAAAACACTGTCAACACCTTAATGATTCCAGTACACGTAAATTTGTGCAATTTTTTTGTTTTTCCTTTAATGTAAAATTAAAAACATGCTACTGAAGTGCTCCAATTTTGTCATGTTCCCAAGCATAAAAATAAATTACACATAAATTTATCAGTTTTTGCATTGTTCTGGATGGAAACTACATGGAAACACTAACTTTCAAGAAGACTACCATCAAAATAATAGCTGGGACACAGTTTACTAAAAGCTTGCCCCATGCACACCAAAAGATTTACAAAATAATGGCCAACCTGGTCATGTTTAAGGTATAAACCTCAGCCCTACCTTGGTTTCTCAACAAAAGTTTAAGTCAGATAGAAATGCTGCAATTTTAAATTCCTTTTCTTCAAAGGATGGAAGAGAATCACTGCTGAATTCTAGCAGTTAATTTAAATGCCACTTAGTTCTACCCTAGTGAAAAGCCTCAGTCAAATAGAGCTTTTTTTGTTAACTTCTTTTAATGATTTGGATGTTCAATAACACAAGTTCATTAGGAAAACAGCTGTTCACAGTGAGGGTTTTTGACAGGAAGGAGTACCTGGTCTACTAGGGTTCTTGACCTTTCAAAACTGAAACAATAACTACTTACATACATTTCCATCACTCGCTCCTGCAATTTTTTTTTGCCTCAAAAGTGTAGGCAATAACTCGGGAATTTAAAAGAGTTGGAGCTATAAAGGTAGCCAGTGTGATGAAGAATTCTGAAGCAGTCTACTGAACTCCATCACATAGCTGCTATAAAGTGTTTCTGAGGAGTAATTTTTTCTGTTATATAGATCACATAAGCACTAATGCTCTTCCTAAGACAGCAAAGGCATATTCATACTATATCTAGAAAGCACAAAGTTAAACATTATCTCAGTGAAAGATATGGAACCCTGGCAGTTCCAGTATTTTGGAACTGTCAGGGTTTGACTTTTTTTGAAAATTTAATTATTTGCTGACACCATTTTTTTTCTTAAGCCATAAAACATTTATTCATAAAGAAACATTTTGGGAAGATGCCTATGACAATTACAAAGTTTCAGCCAAGTTTCTAAGTTCGAGGAGAAATGTTCTTCCAAAAAAAAGATGGGTAGAGACAGCCTTGCTTCCTCTCCTGGCTTGGACTGTGTACTCCCATTAGGAAGCATTACCATTTCACTTCTCAGGAGAATACCCAGATCACCAAGTTACTGCCACGCTGTTCATTTCTTATCTCCTTCACTAGTGTTTTGACCACTTCATACAGATTGCTGAGAGAAAATTATCTGGCCATTCAGTGGCTGTTGATAAAGGGTGATCGAAATATGAAGCAATAATACAAGATGGTAGCCTCAGTTGCTTACTAGCTAATTTTAGATAGAGTTAGGATAGGGCCTTGCTTGCCTATACTAACCCACAGACAGGATATAGTTAACTTTATAATGAAGACTTTAGCAAGAACAGAAAATCATAGAGTTTGGATAAGGGGCTTTGAAACTCATGAGAAAGAGACCTTGAAAGTTGATAAAGAGAAGCTCCTGGAGATGATACCAGTTTTGAGTTGACTGGACAGTGCCAACTCAGCAATTCTGAGCAAAGGTAGAAAGTTCAAGCTGAGGAAGACTTCTACTTCATCCAAAATACCCCCAAAGACCCCAAAAGAAGACTCCAAGGGGGTGGAGTTATAGGAGTGGTGTATATTAAGGATTCCCCTCCCACTTTTCTGGAATTTGCTGACACAGCTAATGCATATGTAACACAACTAGTGCATATGTGATACAACTAATGCATCTGTAACATTATACTGCATAAAAAGAGCTGAACAAAGGCAATGGGTGTGCTTGATTGGCGGAGTTATCCCCCGTGCACCCGGCGCCACAAATAAACATACCTGCTTCAATACTTTTAGCGAGTTTTGGTGTTTGTTTCTGCAACTCACTGTGCACACCGGATTTACCTTGCCCAAGGTCCAACTAATACTAATTCAAACAATTGTAGTAGTTTGATAAGCTCATTTAGGTCGAAATGAAAAATTGTCGCAGGAAGAATAAAGACAGTCACTCAGCAGGGTAAAATGATCAAATAAATTTAGAAGCCACATGCTTGGAGAAGGCCCTTAACTGGCTGGTTGTAGCAGGATACTCTCTCCCTGCAAAACTGCAGAGGTAACCACGTTGGGGTGAAAAGTTTTGCCATGCAGGTTTTCCAAGAAGGAAAGTTTCTTCCCGGCTCTAGTTAAAATTTAATCCAGCTGCTCAAACAATTACCAAAGCGTATCAGAAACTTGATACCTGATCCTATCCGACTCTCTGCATTTTGCTGTTCACTGCTTGGCTAGATTTCAGGTCTCCATTTACATTCTGCTTTCCCAAACAAATCTTACAGATTCACTCAGGGTATAGTACATTTATTACCTTCCCCACTGCCAGGAAGTATCAATATAAATGATCAGGCAGCTCTTGTGGCTGCAGTTCACTGCCATGTAGAGCAGTACACTGTGAGTTGAAAATATTTATTATTATTGCTGTAAACAGACCAGGGTATACATGATAACTTTTAGTTTGGCAACCCATAAAACAGCAGTTACTTTGATATTTTTCACTTACTTTTTAACGTGTAGAAGTGTTTGCATGTTTTCAAGAAGTCTGTTAACCAAAGATCATAGATCATATGAAATTGAATAAAATAGCCCTCTAGATCTGCCATCCTCTGACATACATGCTAGCAGAAGTTGTGTAAAAAACAACCACCTGTAACAGATGGGAAAGATTTCCTATTTCTAAGCAGTACTTTTCTGCCCTGCAATATGACAAGGCATACTAGTTATGTAAATTTGTCTCAGCAAGACTTAAAGATTTTTAATTGCAATTTACACCCAAATATTTTCCAAGCATAAACTCAAACATCAAGTGCAAGGAGAAATACTTCTGTATACTAATTCAAAGGTATGACTTGTTATTTCAATCCTGTATCCCCTGGCTCATGCAATGTGAAAAATGGAAAATAAAAGCACTAAATAAAATCCTATTGCCCCAGAAGACAAGGATAAAAGTGCCACTCACTTCAACAGGGCTGGAGCTCTATCCTCCTGGTTTTTCATACCTGTGCTTCTGTTTACTTATTTCCTAACACAAGAAAATTTCACAGGAGCAGTGTTGAATTTAGGTCTCAGGCCCTTGTAGTACCAGTCATTAAAGTTATCAGAATTAGGATTTTTGAATTTCTATCTATTCAGAAATGTCTCAGGTGTCAATTGACAACTTGACTTTGAATATTAAGAAAAAACAAATGCAGCCATACTGGATCAGACCAAAGGCACATTGAACCCAATGTCTTATATCCAGCTCTGTATCATATTTCCATCAGTGCTCAAAAATAAATGCTGAAAAAATTATAAAGATGCTAAAAATCATGAAGAACAAGGCAGGCTGTGGTGATACTAGATATCCAACCACCACCAGCTTGGATACCTCTTGGACCAGTTGGGTATTCTGTATGTTCATAAACAGCCCAGAGTTTTCTGTTCAATCAGCTTACACCTTCAGCACCCTGAGCATTCTTTGTCAGAGAGCTTAAACTAAACATTGCATGAACACTTCCTGCTATTGTTTGTTTTGAATCTTTCTCCTTCTCACTACCTGGTTGCTCTTCACCCTCATACTCAATACTGATTCTGAAGCCTTTGGGCTATGAATCTAAATGTCAGGAGCACTGACATGGGTGGCAGAGGGATTCCCAGCATGCAGGATTTCCAGTGGTAAAGAACCCCTGAGACAATGGGTTCCAGCGAGAGTGGACCACAGAAGCACCTGGCAGCTCCTGCCTTTGAAAACATTGAACCACTGAATTTCTACAAACTTCAGTTGAAAAAATTTTACAAGCATATACTTTTCAAAGCAGTTTTAGAGGCCTCTCTCACTGCTGGTCTCAGTGTCATCTGAAAACAATCTAATATCCCAAGGAAGATTTGAGCACTTTTCAGGGCTGGGCATGATGCACCAAAAATTGATGAATCATTACAGAAAATGTCCAGCATCAGAGAAGAAATTTGGCTGAAGTCCCCTGAGGTGCTTGGTATATTTCTTACAAGCAGCAATGCAGGTAAGTAGTGCAGGTTGTTTATGCAAAGATGCTATTCTTCCCTGAAAGTTTTTACCATTTCCTAGAAATACTCTATCTGCATGTTACGAAAATTTTAACAGACATTGTCACTGTCAGGAGTATTAACCACATTTAAGTTATTTTTAGGCATGGCAGCCAGAAGGCAATATGACTTTTTAATGTTCGGCTCTTCTGATGTTCTCTGCTTACTTTAAGCTTTACCATTTTCTCCCTTGCCAAATGCTGACAAAAGGAATAGTCTCCAGTTTACTGGAGTATTTTCTTGGTTTATGCTATTTTATGTTTCCCAATTTACACATGTTTTATGCTCTTTAAAGTGACTTCACACCATGGGTGAAAATCCAAATGCATCCAGTAAATACCAAGTACAGGAAAAGAAATATAGAATTGTAATATTATTTTGAGCCTGGACTTTATCTTAACTATTTCAAGCAACTCTGCAACTCAGATAAAATGCATTCTTTTCTTTAGAAACACAGGAGGCATCTATACCATCTGATTTAGGCAATGATTTTAGTTCCCTAAACGAGGAACCCTGAGGCTCCCACTGAAGTGAAGCAGGCAGCCCCAAAGGTGAGTTGGACCTCCTGAAATCTGAGTCACTCTCTGGAGAAGCTCTTACTCAATGACCCAGAGAGATTAAGGCATCTGAGAGCTGTCAGAGGTAGTTTAGTGAGGAGACTTAAGTTGAGTATCAGGATCACTGGCAATAGCTTATGCTTTCTCCAGTAACATACTAAATCTGATCCTCTTCCAGCCAGATGCTATTTGCTAACAGCAGCAAGGTCCATCTTTTGTGATGCGTCCAGGAAAAATGCAATATTAGTAAACTACCATATCACAGCTTTCCAGTGCAACTTGCAATCAGGCAAAACAAAGGGGTAAAGGAGCATCTGGTCTAGACATTTGCAAAGATTAACAATGGGAAAGAAGCTGTAGCAGGAAAAGAGAACATGAAGGCTTTGAAAGATCCCTATAAATACACTACTCTTATGTATTTCCTTCACACACTACCTTGTAGTCCCTAGCACCATGAAAGCCACAAGCAGTCCTGCCTTCAGGTGTAGTTCCACATTTTAAATGAGATTTTTCTCCTTGTTTGTGGGAGTTTTTTGACAAATAATAGAATTTCAACAGAAAAACATTTTTAATGCTTGAATTCCACTCCTGTTGAAACAATGCTGCTGATCAGATTTTGTCTTTATTTTTTAATTTAATTTGTCTCATTGTCTCAAACTATTTAACATATAACCTGGGAAGCTACAGGCCTGTCAGCCTGACCTCAGTGCCTGGCAAGGTTATGGAGCAGATCATCCTAAGTGCAATCACACAGCACCTACAGGATGGACAAGGGATCAGACCCAGACAGCACAGGTTTAGGAAGGGCAGGTTCTGTCTGACCAACCTGATCTCCTTTTATGATCAGGTGACCCACCTGGTAAATGAGGGGAAGGCTGTGGATGTGTCTATCTGGACTTCAGCAAAGCCTTGTACACTGTCTCCCATAATATACTCCTAGAAAAGCTGCCAGCCCATGGGTTGGACAGGGGCACTCCGTGCTGGGTTAGGAACTGCCTGGAGGGCCAGGCCCAGAGAGTGATGGTGAATGGGGCTGCATCCAGCTGGCGGCCGGTCACCAGTGGTGTTCCCCAGGGATCAGTGCTGGGACCAGTTCTATTTAATGTATTTGCTGACAATTTAGATGAGCGGATTGAGTCCACCATTAGTAAATTTGCAGATGACACCAAGCTAGGGGGGAGTGCCGATCAGCTGGAAGGCAGGAGGGCTCTGCAGAGGGACCTGGATAGACTGGAGAATTGGGCTGCTTCCAACAGGATGAGGTTCAACAAGGCCGAGTGCCAGGTCCTGCACTTTGGCCACAACAATCCCCTGCAGCGCTACAGGCTGGGCACAGAGTGGCTGGAGGCAGAAAGGGACCTGGGGGTGCTGATTGACAGGAGGCTGAACATGAGCCAGCAGTGTGCCCAGGTGGCCAAGAAGGCCGATGGCATCCTGGCCTGCATCAAGAACAGTGTGGCCAGCAGGACCAGGGAAATGATTCTTCCCCTATACTCACTGTTTGTGAGGCCACATTTGGAGTACTGTGTCCAGTTCTGAGCCCCTCAGTTCAGGAAGGATATTGAGGTGCTGGAGCAGGTCCAGAGAAGAGCAACAAGGCTGGTGAAGGGATTGGAGCATGAGTCCTGTGAGGAGAGGCTGAGGGAGCTGGGGTTGTTGAGCCTGGAGAAGAGGAGGCTCAGTGGTGACCTCATCACTCTCTACAGCTACCTGAGAGGAGACTGTAGCCAGGTGGGCGTTGGTCTCTTCTCCCAGGCAGCTGTCAGTAAGACAAGAGGGCACGGGATTAAGCTCTGCCAGCCTAGGTTTAGGTTGGATATTAGGAAGAACTTCTTTACAGAGAGGGTAATCAGGCATTGGAATGGCCTGCCCAGGGAGGTGGTGGATTCTCAGTGCCTGGAGTTATTTAGGAAGAGACTGGATGTGGCACTTAGTGCCATAGTCTAGTAACTGCGGTGGTAGTGGATCAAGGGTTGGACTTGATGATCTCAGAGGTCCTTTCCAACCCCTCTGATTCTATGATTCTATACTTGCTTTCACCTAAACTGCAGATGTTACTTGTGGCTACATTTTGCATCCATTCCAAAACACAATTTGAATTAAAGTGTTTGAGTTGCCATGAAATCAAGCTCTTCACGTTATCTAAAAAAATTAAAAAGCATCCAGGTAAAATGGACAACCTAATTCCCTACATGTGCTCCAAGCCACTCTGTCCCTAAGCCAGCCGCTCCTTCCTTAAGCATACAAACATGAGTAATTAAAACAGGCTACAACTCCAGCTTTTAGCAGGTATTAAAAAATGGGCTGCCTGCCACAGCCACACAGTAATTAGACCTAGGGTTTTTGGTCAGATTAAAGCATGCTTCGTGCTAAATGATTGTAGCCTACATCCTGTTTGCAGAACTATCTGTTTTCTGTGTTGTTACAGGTTGTCTCCGTTTGAGTGGGGCACAAGTGTTTCGTTGAGACCAAACCACAGGGGACACCCAAAACTCCTCCCCCTAAGCAATTACCAATCCGAAATTAATGGACTCCGATTGAGGAATAATGTGGGAAAAGAGACCAAAATTATATCCGAGTAGGAGTAACAACCCTTTTATTAAAAAGGTTTATAAG
>JAWWES010000081.1:49080257-49120525 GCA_035583135.1 Lophotriccus pileatus
TGACATTATAAATGACCCTAACCCTAACCCCCTACTTGTTCACTGACTTAGTCACTCCATGATAGATAACTAGGTTGGTCAGAAAAGACTTTCCTTTGGTGAAGCTGTGCTGCCTGTCTCAAATCACCTCTCTGTCCTCCATGTGTGGAGGGTGCATAATCATCCAAGGAGCGTACCAAACTCTTCTGCATCATTTGCCAACAGTCTGGCAGTCTGGGGAGGTCTCAGATGAGTGCAAGTTGACAAATGTCACACCCATCCACTAAAAGGGCTGCAAGGAGGACCCAGGAAACTACAGGCCTGTCAAGCCTGATCTCAGTGCCTGGCAAGGTCGTGGAGCAGATCATCCTAAGTGCAAGCACACAGCACCTACAGGATGGACAAGGGGTCAGACCCAGCCAGCACGGGTTTAGGAGGGGTAGGTCCTGTCTGACCAACCTGATCTCCTGTTATAACCAGGTGACCCACCTGGTGCAGGAAGAGAAGGCTGTGGATGTGTCTGTCTGGACTTCAGCAAAGCCTTTTACACTGCCTCCCACAGCATATTCCTGGAAAAGCTGGCTGCCCATGGCTTGGACAGGGGCACTCTGTGCTGGGTTAAGAGCTGGCTGGAGGGCCAGGTCCAGAGAGAGCTGATGAACGAGGCTGCTTCCAGTTGGTGGCTGGTCACCAGTGGTGTTCCCCTGGGATCAGTGTTGGGCCCAGTTGTGTTTACTCTCTTTGCTGATGATCTGGACTAGGGGATTGAGTGTACCATTAGCAAATTTGCAGATGACACCAAGTTGGGGGGTAGTGTGGATCTGCTGGAAGGCAGGAGAGCTCTGCAGAGGGAAGAGCTGGAGAGGTGGTCTAATTCCAACGGGATGAGGTTCAACAAGGCCGGGTGCCGGGTCCTGCACTTTGGCCAAAACAACACCCTGCAGCGCTACAGGCTGGGCACAGAGTGGCTGGAGAGCAGCCAGGCAGAAAGGGACCTGGGAGTGCTGATTGACAGGAGGCTGAACATGAGCCGGCAGTGTGCCCAGGTGGCCAAGAAGGCCGATGGCATCCCGACCTGGATCAGGAACAGTGTGGCCAGCAGGACCAGGGAAAAGATTCTTCCATTATACTCAGTGTTAGTGAGGCCACACTTGGAGTTGTGTGTCCAGTTCTGGGCCCCTCAGTTCAGGAAGGATATTGAGGTGGTGGAGCAGGTCCAGAGAAGAGGAATGAGGCTGGAGAAGGGACTGGAGCACAAGTCCTATGAGGAGAGGATGAGGGAGCTGGAGTTGTTTAGTCTGGAGAAGAGGAGGCTCAGGTGAGACCTCATCACTCTCTATAACTACCTGAAAGGAAGTTGTAGCCAGGTGGGAGTCAGTCTCCCAAGCAACCAGCTCTAGGACAAGAGGGCACGATCTTAAGCTCTGCCAGGGGAGGTTTACTTTGGTTATGAGGAGAAATTGTTTACAGAGAAAGCATTCAGTCATTGGAATGGGCTACCCAGGGAAGTGGTGGATTCACCGTCCCTGAAGGTTTTTAAGACGAGGCTTTTCTAACTCGGGTGATTCTATGATTCTGTGTTTCTGCAATTTGAGAGGCAGTAGTGATGAATCTAGACAAAACCTGAAATTGCAGTCCTTTATTTTCATTTTCCCTCAGTTGATGAAACTGCTTCAAACTTTGACAGGTTCTCCTCCTACTTTTCCTTGGGAGTCAGTATCACTTCCATCCTATTTCAACTGAGTTTCATGCAATTGTCTTTAAGTCAGATTTGTGCAACTGCCAAATGTCATGAGAGAAGGGTGACGGTCGTGTCTGCTTCTGATGAAAATGAGACGTAGAGCTGAATGTCATCAGCCTACACTGTAGATTATATTACATCACGACTGCTCCCAACGGCAGCTGCAGAGATAATGAATAAAAAATAAGTGATCACAGGGAGCCTCATAGGGCTCTCTTCAACTGAGACCACCTCAAAAAAGTGAGGATGGCTTCCAGCAACCTTTACGGAGACCTTTGACACAAATGAGTGAAAAACCCTGATGTGGTTTAGGAATGGAATTTCCCAATTTAATATTCCCACTGAAACACTTCAGACCATGTCTTGCTTGCTCACTTGCTCTCCAGCCCCTCTGCCCCACCACCCCCTGTCCCCACTTCCTTGCAGAATAGAGAGGAGAATTTGAGGTACAAAAAGGTAATGATCACAAGTTGAGATAAGAACAATTTACTAGAAACAGCAACGAAATAAGAGAAGGAACAGTAACAACACCAGCACTAATAGCACAGTGTACAAGAAAACCATGACTCACCACATAGAACTTGGTGCCACCTGATGTCACACCCTGGCAAAACTGGAAAAAGCCTGCCTGCCTGCATCACCTCTGCACAAGTAGGATGTTGGAATGTGGTGTTGAACTACCTCACGGTCCTGTCTGTCTCCCTCCTGGCTGCTGCAAAAATTAACCCTGTCTCATCTGGAACCAGGACAGGCCTGCAGCTTCTGCCTGATCAGCAGTGCCCAAAGCAATTGGTGAGCCAGAAGAGGTATTGAATCATGTGTGTTACTTTGTAGAGATCAAAAACCAATTATAATGGCTTTGTTTCAATGAAATAGCTATTAACTCTGCTTAGGTCTAAGAGTGTCAGACTTAGCAAACTTGCCTGTCTTCATCGGTTATAGTTTGCCAAGGAAAAATATTAAGTATCAGCCAGTAGTTGAGAAACATGTAGAAGATATTTGGAACAGGAATCATGTAAAGTTCTTCAGAGCTTAAAAATACATTCAGGATAACACTAAAGGTCCTCTTCTTGGAGGTGCCACCAACAGTGAGGTGAATTAATCCTCTCAAAGCAGAAAAAGCATGGATGTTCTCACAAAGCTGCTTCAAAGCCTGGGTTGGACGTGCTGTTTGGATTTTGAATTCTGCAGCAATGTTTAAAGGATCATGCTGCCAACAGGAACACTTAATATAGTAACATGGAGGTCGGTGACAGTCTCTGATCCTCTTGTGCTCTGTTAAGAGCATGGGAAGAAAAGGCGGACGTGGAAATACTAGAAAAGTCCCTTCAAGGACTCAGTACCACTTCTGAAGAGTTATAGATTTAATTTCAGATTTTTCTTGTTTGAAAGGCTATCATGATCTAAACCAGTCTCTCTTTTTTAAAAATGTGGCTGTCCTCCTGGATACTTAAGGTATTTTATGATTTTTTTTTCCCCCCTATGATTTAAACAAGAGCAGGTTTTATAAGTTTCACTGGCCCATCTGCCTTCAGTCTGCAATGTGTGCATTTTCCCACTAGTATGAATCAGCCTGCTGCAGTAGGACCTAAAATATGACATACACATATAACAAAATGTCATAAATGTGCAGTGACTTTTAGAAATGTTCTCACTAGAAATTGAACAACCCTCTAAAGCTCTTGGGATGCAGCAAGACCTGAGAACTGCAGGCAGGGTATCCTGACAGTACTGCTGGGTGTCACGACCTTGCAGAAACCATTTCAAAAGTCTACCAGTTATCCTTTCTTTGCTGCCCGTCTTGTTTCTGTACTGTGAACACTGCATCACCAGATTCTGAATTTCCACCTTTATATCCATTGCTAGGCTTCGACATATATATTGTGAGATATATCAATGCAAAATGAAGCAGACAGGGTATTCTCAAGAGGTGCAGGAGTAAACTGTCTTTACAGAGGAGTTCTCTGAGGAAAATAGACAAGTTTTTTCTGGTTGGGAAAAAGATATAGGGAAGTTTGAAGTCTCATCATTTCACAACTTTGATTTTTAATTTGCTCTTTTCTCCCTGCTATTTTTGGGACCACACCACTTTGCCTCCAGGGTTTTTCAGGACACAAAATGCATTAAAATATTATAGCTTCCTTTTATTCTCATGTACAGATCCCGAATGTATGAAATGGGAAAAGATAAGAAGGCCTTTACATAGTTCAAATGTATAAGATAGGGAAAATATGGGCTGTGGCATCATAAAACAAATGTAGGCAATCCAAAGAAGCTAAAGAAGGTGTGTATCTCTCCTTTTTTGTCAGGGCATCTGCAAAAGATAAAACTTTTGTAGAGAGGGACCTACAGATCTATTATCCATTGTGTTTTATGAAGGGAGAATTTGTTATTTGGAGATTGTATGTTATCATGAACCAATGACAAATTTTCTTATAAATGTCATTTGGTATCAACACAAGAATAGTTGTAGGAGATTTTTAAGTTCAGCTCCCAATTTTTGATTGCAGGTTTATCAAGTCTTTCCTTTGCCTGTCTCTTTGCCTTTTCCTTTCCTTTAATATGTACTTAACAGTGTAAGTCACTTTGTTATACATAAAGAAAACCAGTGTTATGTTGGCACTACAGTAAATATGATATATGAAATGGCACTTCACTTCTTAATACTGAAACTAGAGAAAGATGCACAGAAAATCCTGTACTCTTTGAAGCATATGAAATATAGATTCCTTTTGAAGACATTGTTCCTTCAGTTGCAGGCAAAATTTACAATGGATAATAAACAGGATTCACAATCTCAGCACTAAGTCAATTAAAAGAAATACCAGCTGCATTCTGTGAATATTGCCGTGTTGCCAAACCATCAGAGGAGTTGGCGAGTAGGGGGAGTGAAGGTGTGAGAACTGAAAAAATTCCTACTTGATCATGTCACAGGAGCTAAACTGTTAGCTTTAGCAGCAGGGAAGCTGGGACGCTCCCAGGTGCTGCAAAAACTATGTGTATGTGATTACTGGCACCACTAGCTGGGACAAGATGAATCACAAGTGAATTGGTAGCAAGCTACCATGTCACAGTGAGCCAGATGGAGGTGGTTACTTTCCTGATTCATTACCTCTTGGGCTACCAAGGGCTTTTCCATCAGGCTAATGCCTTTTTGTTGGCACTGGAGTGCCTGGGAGCAGTGTCTGCTTGGGTCAGCACCGTGCAGGAATTGTTGCTTTCCAGTGCACGGTCACCCCATGGAGGAAGAGGGAAATAAGTTAAGAGCAAGGGGGTGACTGCAAGTGGGTGACTGCAACATGTACCGAAATAACACACCAAAATAACACAGTACATTCCACACTTGCCTCCATGATGATAGGCGCTGCTCTTAATGAATTTTCAGACGCATGCTGAGTTAACAGGGATGAGCAGCGTTGAAATATCCTTTAGTTATACCCGGTGCTTTACAAAGCTGTTTGAAAAATGAAGGAACAGCAGGGGTAGGAGGGGGAGAAAAAGGTGGGAGAGGGAGTGGAGGGAGAGAAAAGCTCTATTTTTCAAGATCTGACTAAAAACCTCTGCAACAGATGATTTTACATGCAAGCCTGTACCTTATCAGGGCAAAGATAAAGTGCGGGGAGTCAAGTATTTCTCCTTTGCACACAGCATATAACCCCTTACTCTGCCCAGCCAGCTTTCTCAACTTTAAGCTTTAGAATATAAACAGCCAATAAGTAAGAACAATATCTGTAGTTCCTGCTGAGAGCTAACTCTGCCCATCATACATTTGCTGGGTTCTAATACAGGACAGTGAATAAAGCTTCATTACAGAACAATGGAGGTAGCTGCCAGAGACTACAGATTTGAATAAACAACAAATAAGCAACATCTGCTCCAGCATATGTGTATGGTAAAAAAAAAAAAAAATCACAAAATAAAAAATTTGTAAATGCCAAAAGCAACACTAAACTGCCAGTGCTAGTGTAGAGTGAATTTTTAATTGCACATGCATACAGGCAGGATGCGGGTATTAGTCTCACATATGTCTGGTTGCTGCCAACCTGGGACTATAGATGAATTTAATTAAATAAGGATTATCCCTTCTCCCCAGTACAATTACTTATTTATAACAATGATAAAATTGCATAAGAAGAGAAGATTGTAATATTTATAAAAACAGAGCTAGGAAACACTCTTTTTTTCCTGTAAGTCATTAAGCAGTGTTTAGGGGTTTGGATGTCTTTTAAAATTAAGTCTAGGTATTCTGCCAAGAGCGAGGTGGAAAAAAGCCTTATCATAAAGTCTACTGCAGTTAAACAGCTAGAATCTACATTATAAAGAAATCTAAAGAAGACACACAGCACCCAGGGAATTGGCTTTCATGGGGAATGTAGAAAAATAGGCAACTGGACTAAAATTGAGGCCAAGTTACACAGCCAAGGGACAATACCACTGTAACAAGTACTTTCTATACCCATCTGCAATATGTCCTATCTAGGCAAAGAAGTCTGTTCCTGTCTCTCTCTCTTTCTTCTCATATTGGGAACCTCACTGTTTCACTCAGGTGATTTCTTATTTCACCAAGGTCACGTCAAGCTCTCACATCTTCATCATCACTCACATCCTTTCCAACAGAGCCCACAGTCAAATGAGAGTGGCCCTTTATGGTATCAGGCACTCCACAAGCCTTGAAAAAATGTCAGCCTGAGCCTTAGAGAACTTGGAGGCCAAATATGAATTCAGGCATGCTCTGACAGGAGGTGAGGTTTTCTTTGTGTAGTCTCCCGATGGACTCTATTTCCCACTGACTCCTAGTTTAAGGACCCCTGCTTATGGGTTTGAGCCACATTCTGCTGATTTTGAAAGGAAACTTCTTTAAAGGGAGGTAAGCAAGTTGAAGCTGCAAAAATACTTCTTTGGGTTTGAAGGTGTATGCCATTTAATAGCAGCGGAAAAAAAAAGAAAGAATAAGAAAAATGCCTGTAAAAAAACTCTGAAAATCTCCAATTTAAATTTAGGCCAAGCATCAGTCACTTTAAAACAACAGAGAAAATGAGAGAGAGAGAGAGAGAGGAGAGACTATGGTATTTAAACAAAATTCTAGAATAGTATTATAGTTCTGCAATGGTACCTTACATAAATTCACTTGTACGATTTTGGTTGATCACTTAACTGAATGACAGTCTTACCAGACTTGAATCAAATAATAGCTGTCTGCATTTTCTGTCATGAAATTACAACTAAATATGTGTTTATTCCTAGGTCATAAAACAGTAATCAGAACATAATGGGGGTTTTCCCCCCTTGTCTTGTGGTTGCTATATACTTATGCAACCCATTAAATCCTCTAACTAAGGCCGTCCATAATTAAATAGTGCAGTCATTTTTTAGAGATGGACAAAGAAGAGATGTTGAAATTTTCAGACACGGACATTCTCTTTTTTTAATTTATAACTGAATGTTTATCCAAATGTGTTTTTCATTTCATCAATCTTGGGGAATTGATATTCTTTCTGTAGACACTGTTATGAGCAAAACTACTCTTGTGGGTTCTCATCTTTGTTCCTGAAGATCAAGACATCCATAAGAAAACAAGACCAAGGTAACCTCATGTAATTCAAATGACAAATCTGAATAGTGTCAAGGACCTGACATGGACAGACTGGACACATACAGCTATGATAGAATGCATTGTTAAACATCACACCAAACCCACCAATCCTCAGCAAAACAGCATATATATTTATAGATAATTTGAATGCACAAATAAATGCTTCAGAACTGAGGAGTTAGTTATTAGATTCCGTCACCTTTAGTGAGCTCTAAGATTAACCAAGGAAACCTCCCACATTTTGATAAAAACATTGGCCTCAAAGAAGTCTGTAGGACATATGCCTCTACCTTCAACAGGCTCAAGATTTCGCTCCTTCAAATACAGCTGTCACTCTAGTCAGTGGTACCTCTGAATGCCCAGCACCAGTGGATATCTGAGGGTTTTTTACATACCTGTGTAAGAACTTTGGTTGCTATATTATTTGTGCTGGCTCCACTGAAGTAATGTAACGTAGTTCACAAAAGGTGAGGGCTCACCAAACTTCCAGCTTTCTCCCTTGCTATTTGCTACTTGACACTTTTTAGTTCTTTCATGTTAAACTTAATGCCCCATTCAAAAAACCCTAAACCCTGCCAGTTCTACTCTAAGCACTGGATAGGAAAGGTCTCTAGGGAGCAAGGACAGGTATTTCCTGCTTTGGAGACTGAAGAGCCATTTCCCGAATTTGCCATCCCTGAGAGCAAATGCTTTTCAGCATCCAAACTCAGACAACAAACAACAATGTAACATCTGGTCCAACAGCTTTGCTGTTAATCCATTCATAGGCTCCTCAAATAACTTACTTTCTAACACACGATTCACTATTATGTCGGCTCACGTGGTGGTGGCCATGTGATACAGTAGACACAGATGGTGGGGTAGAGTCCATGCCACCAGCAGGAAGTTCTGATTGAATGGTCCTGTTTGAGTTGGGTGCAGAATGGCTGCAGAGCTACTATCTCCAGTTTCCTGGCAGGCTTATCTCCCAGGGATCTGAGAGTTAGTGTATAAGGGCTCATCTGAGTCTGGCAAAGAATTCACCAAGCGGGAGCACACATTTAGTGTTGCTTGGTAGAGCAAAAAGGGTAGAAAAAGGTCTCCTTAAAGCATCAAAAAGGGACCCCACACACTCAAAGTTGTCCATGTGATATACTGTTTTTATGTGCTCTCACTCTATTTCCTTGACAACCTAAATATATTTTACAGTCCTATGATTTATCAAGTTGTATAATCTAGACTGTCATGTCTAGAATGATGCATTCAAATGCCAGAGGTGATGGGAGCAGAGGGGGAAAATGTATTGTTAGGTAAATTTTAGAAGCAGCTATATGGAAACAGTGTTTTAAAAATAAAAATTGCCGAATCGTTTCTAAACACTCAACTGAAGTGGTGTCAGGAGCATTTCCACATAGAGTTTCATCCTCAAAACTCGGAATCTGAAAAGAGAAGGAAGAGAGGAGGAAAAATTTTTACTGATGGTAATGACTTTTAATGTACACATTATGAGGGGAGTTAGGAGTAAAAACATAAAACAAACAAAAAAATTCTGCATGTTTGAAAGTGAAAACATAACATCTTTCAGATTGTTCCCTTTTTGTTGTCTCCTCTTTAAAGTAGTGTCAGAACCTTTCCAAGCCTTGCTCAAAGTAATCAATATACAAATGTTGTAACACGCTAACAATCTTACGAGAACAGCCTCAGAAAAATATCCCTAAGGAAAAAAAATAACTTAGCAGAAGTAATCCAAGGAAATATTCTTGCCACAGAGTGTATGTAGAGTCAGATTTTTTTCTTTCTTTCAGGAACGAAGACCCATTTGACTTTTTCATAGTATCAATGAGAACATCATGTCATGGTGCTGCACAAACTCTTTCAGAAAAAATAAAGAATTTAAGAGAAGAGGGGATCTGTTAGATAAAATAACCCACAAACATCGGTATTGGGTATGTTCTCCATGCAGTCTTTAGCTTAAGGGGATCTCTAATTCTCTCTTTGTCAAAATCTAGAAGAACATAAGAGAAGGATGATTGTATATGTGCCTGTTACTCTGTTCCCCACACATCTGCTACTGGCCACAGCCAGACTAATAATTTAGGTGGCCCCATGATTTCAGAAAATATATAGTCTTAATTTAATGACATCGTAAAGAGTACTCAGAAGTTAAACATATACCCCATTTAATTTGGGCATACAGCATTCAACAAATTGTCTCAGACATTAAACTGGGCAGTTTATGATCCCCCGCGTTTACTGCTCTGTCAAATGCCCTTCCTTTTTTGTGACCCTCTAGTCACAGGGCTGCAAGTCCAGCATGCTAAGTGCTTTAAAAAGACATGTGAGCTGCCCTGCAACTATAAATTTACAGTGCTGGAGATCTCTTAAATACATTCTAATTTCCACTGAGATTGATAATCATGTTTGTGCTCTGATTATTGAATCAGCTCTACTGAGAAAAAGGTTGCACCAAACGCATCACAGAAAACTACACCTATGGACGGACTTGAAAAGATAAATATCCTTTCCTTGAAAAGAATGCCACACCATTACCCAAGACTTTTACAATGCTTTAAGAAATGGAAAATGTTTTTGGTCTCCCACTTTTTCCAGTCACTTACTGCTTTCTTCCTTGCCTTCTCCTTCCTTCCTTCACTCCATGTGCCATATGTTTTCAGGGATCTGGCAATCATCCCATTTCTCCCCATTTCCCTAATTCTTAGAATAGAGCCTAGTTTTTGAACTTCTTCCTTTTCCTCATTCTTGAAGGATGGCTGGAAGGGGAACAGTATTCCTCTTGGTGTCTTAGTTGAGTCTCTATGATTGGAGAGTGTTCCACCGTAGCCCTTTTACTACACAAATACATTCAGAAAAACTGCTGCTCACAAAACAGCTCTACATGTAAGAAGGGGACTGACAAGTAGCCTGGTCTCTACTATTCTCATTTTATCAACCCGCTATTATTAAAACATTCAGAGAGCTGAGTCACGTGGACTTCACAGACATGCAAAAGTACATTATATGAGAGTAAGGTACTCTACTGGTTTATTCTAGTTTTAGTATGCTCAGCTTACAGAGTGACATACTACTTCAAACTCTGCTATAAAGTAAGGCAAATTTTCTAACCCAGTTTTCTGAAAGAACACACCAGAATATGAGCTTAGGGGGAAAAATAAAGATAGGAAAAAAGATCAACCCTGGTTAATGACTGGACCTGTAAAAATATCCTGTATTAGACAAACACGCAAGATTGAATTCCTTGGGTCAAGTGCAGCTGAATATTCCTCTGTGTGAATAACTGTTACAAAATTCAGCCTAAAATTCTCCAGTTGTCTGGCCCAGGCTTGGATTGCCATTTTTGAGGACTTATTAAAACTCATGTGAATAAAGTTATTTAGATCTGACCTCAAATGTTTACAGCTGGCTGCTCTCCAAGATAGCTGTAAAATGCAGTCATTAACTGATAAAAATTGACAGCAGAAGCTATAGTCTCATTTTCATAGGAGCACAAAGCAAATAACTTATCCCCCACAAAGTCATATAGCTGATATCAGACAAAGGCTTTTTTTTTTTAGTTTTACTAACCTTCTGTAATTTTTGGGCCATTTTTTTCCATGGTACAGTATATAAAGAGAAGCCAATAATGTTTTACCTAAGGGATCTTGGAGATCTCTTTCACAACAGTACTATGAAGTCATATATATAAAGAAACACAACGTATTTGCTTGCACGTTTTGTCAGTACCTATCCTGAGGCAGTGAATATGCCACCAGAACTACTCATTCCTTGAGAGTTTCATTGAGCACAGTAGATGGCAAAATGCTGGCTTTCTTGGCTGTTGTTTCTCTTAGAAAGCAGTCACACTTTCTTTATGCAGTCTGCATGCAGGCTGTTGGTAAAGCTGGTTCACTGACAATTAGACAACAACGGGATATTTAACATGGATCTGAGCTGGTCCATAGTATCAAGGACAAATATTATGACATATAATTTCTGATAGTTACTATATTTCAAGAATATCCTAATTAGTTTTGCCCCAAACATTGCCTGGTTTTTAACACTAGAGGAAAATTTTGCCACTGTTTAAAAAAAGTTTTCACTTGATACTCTTTCGAATTATCTAATCTATCAGTACATGTGACACAGTGTTGTATACTTTCTGTTTGTTCAAATTTGGGGTTTCAAAGTTAATAATTTTTCATTTTGTACGTCCGCTGGGCAACCACATGCTCTCCATATAAAGCATATTTGATCCTCAGTATTTCATCTGGCTCCCATTACATCAGGCCATAAATATGCCAAGTGCTAATCTCCTTTGTCTGACAGCAGTCTGGTACAGCAGTCCAGTCATTTTTTTGGACTGAACCAGAAAAAACTTGCTGCAATTTGAAATTTTTTTTTTACCCACTGCTTAGCTCTTGTAAATTATTTTGAAGAACTTGAGACACCTAATGAACAAATCAAACAAGAGAAATTATAAATGAACTACATTAAAATAAACCCCTCAATCGTGCAGTGTAATAGACTCAGGTCATGAAAAAATTGTCAGGGACTATTTCCTTGGGTTGGATGGGACCTTAACGATCATCTAATCCTAACCCCCTTGCCCTGGGCAGGGATACTTCACTATGTCAGGTTGCTGAACGCCCCATCCAACCTGGCTTGAAATGCTTCCAAGGATGGGGCATCCACAGCTTCTCTGGGCAACCTGTTCCCATGCCTCACCACCTCCTTAGCAAAGAATTTCTTCCTAACTTCTAATACAAACCTACTCTTTCAGTCTGAAGCCGTTCTCCCTTGTCCTGTCACTCTCCATATTTCTTGTAGGCTCGCTTAAGGTACTGGAAGGTTGCAATTAGGTCACTTGGAAGCCTTCTCTTCTCCAGGCTGAACAATCCCAATTCTATTAGCCTTAGATCATCTTCCTTTTCCTCCTCTGGACTCTTTCCAACAGCTCTTTTCTGTGCCGAGACTCCAGCACTGGTTGCAGTACTCTAGGTAGGGTCTCACCAGAGCAGAGTAGAGGGCGAAAATCACCTCCCTTGGTCTGTTCATAGTTACAGGGAGTTTTTTATATTTTATTCCCTTTTCCATCATTGTTTTGGAAGGACTGCCTCTTTAATGATGAATTTCTGCTCCCCTCTTCCAAAGCCAGGAGGACAAGAGAATTAAAAAAAATCATCTGGTTTAGGAACAAAAAATCCTTCTGTCCCCTAGACCACATGGGTGTGCCTAGAGAGTCTGTGTGGCACTGTTCTTTGCCACAGCCACAGTCACTGCTGCTAGAACTCTCAGACATTCCAGACCTGCTGCTCTCAGCGATCCTTGATCCACTGCCTGAATCATCACCACCATTCGCCCTCCACCACAGCCGGGGAGAGAACAAAAATGAAATGGTCCGCTGTTGCCATACAGGACCACCACTGGCCTGTGCTGGGACCACTGAACTGCTGTCGCCTGCCACCCAACCCAGTCAAGCAGCGCAACAGCAGTGCTGTAGGTAACACGTGGCAGAGAACAAAAAGGTTCTGAACTAACACCACTGCTACAGTGAAGACCTGAACTTGATCAGGTGACACGGTATGCTCAGTTTAATGAAATAACTCCTTTTGAACAGCACAATTTTCCCAGGTTTTTGCTTTTGCCCTGTTTCCCATTGTTTTCTTTTGCTCAGTTGGGCAGAGGGGGAGTGGTTGCCTGGGAGGACCCTCCACCATTTCTTTTCCCCTTTGTTCCTTGGAGGGCCACGTGGGGTAGTGAATTCCCCTCTTTCTGAGTAAGGCTGTTTCCTTTGTGTCTTTGTGGTTGTGGCTGTTTCTTTGTCAGTAAACTGTTATTTTTTCAGTTACACCTCCTTGCATTTTACCTCTCTATATTGATGGGAAATAAAAAGTGGAGGGAGTTCTTTTTGCCAGAGTTCCTGCCCAAACTGTCTTTAAACTAAGACAACCTGCTGGCCACACCAGTTTTGATGCATCCCGGAATATACTTGGCTTTCTGGGCTGCAACACATATTGCAGGCTCGTGTCTAGTCTCTCATCCACCAGTACCCCCTAGCCCTTCTCAGCAGGGCCGCTCTCAATCTGTTCATCCCTCACCCTATATTGATCCTGGGGGTTGCCCCAACCCATGTGCAGTATCTTGCCTTTGGTCTTATTAAACTGAAGGAGATGATTCCCATGGGCCCACTTCTTGAGCTTGTCCAGGTCCCTCTGGATGACATCCTGTCCTTCAGGTATGTCAACCACACCAGCTTAATGTGATCAGCAAATTTACTGAGGGTGCACTCAATCCCAGTGTCCGCTGGGACTCTGAGCCAGTGACCCTTTGCATGTGACCATCCAACCAACTTCTAAACCGTTTAAGAGTCTTCTTATCAAATCCATTTCCATCTACTCACATTGATTACCTCTGATTCCTCTTTCCCTCTCTCTCAGATGTTACAGACAGAGAAATAAAGTGAGAGCTGAGAAACTTATTTTATATGTCAGTTTGCTGTAAATATTGAAATCTGTGCTAAAAAAAGAGAGAAAAAGAAAAACATAATTTCCACAATGCTTTGATATTTCTGTTTCAATTCTCATTCCATCCATACTGCTTCCTTGGTGCAATTCTAAATGGGAATGCATGGGCTACGTGAGAGATCCTGCTTCACTGAGTATCTTAAGGAAACAGAAGTTTTCAAGAACCATCTGGCTAACTGTGCCTCCAACTTTTGGGATATGATGTCAAAATAGGACTTCTCAAATAGATGATATACTAGCAGATTAACAATCTATTTTAATGCAAATATGTCTTTAGGATGAAGACCTTGTATTAATTTCTTAACAGCAAAATATACAAAACAAGAACTAAAAGCATCTAAGTGACCGTGCTTTAAATAGTGCATTATTTTTGTATCCCTCATCTATGTCTTAAGACATATTTGAAACACAAATCCTATTTAGGGATTTTTGGGTCTAATGCACAGGTTCTGGCAGCTCTGGTCATAGGAAGTTAATATCTTTTCATCTGCTCTGCACATTTTCTTGTAGCAGTGATCCTGTGCCCATCAAGGCTAAAGGGGAACATAGGCCCATGTCAGGCCTAGCTAGATTCAGTATCCTCTTATTGGCTTACATCACCAATGATGGTGGGTACATATTAAGGTACTTATAGGGAAGTAACTGAGTCAGTGGACCCACATAATTCTGCAGACTATGCAACACCAAGAACAATCTCTGGTCATGGGGTACATCTTACAGAGGATGTGCAGTTTTGTTTTAAAATGCCACAAGCTAGTAGCTTCAGCAGAGAAATCAGTCCACAGCTAGGTAGAGCTACACAGTACTTAGTCATATTAGGAAGTATTATTGCCACAAAAGGGGTATATGAGATTCCTCATGGTCTCCTAAATACATGTTCTCTTTTTATTAATTTTTTTTCATAATCATCCTCTTCTTTACCTTTTAAGTTCCCACATGATTTATGGCTAAAACTTCTCCTTTTGCAAGAATGCCACTTCTTACCAAATATGTTTGGCTTCTCAACGCCATCCGCTGCTTCTGAGCTTCCAAAAAGACTTGGACGTCGAACTGTTTTGCTACAGAAGCACCACTGAGGAACCGAGGAGGGATTTTTGTACAGACATCAGGCTCTTCTGTACCAAACCCCAAATTAAGCAGAATCTCCACTGGATCCTTTTCCCAGAACACCAGCCATTCAGTCATGCTGTGGTGAAAATATGAGGATTATTTATATTAATGTCTTAGTACCAACTTTCTCTTGCAGTAGCTATGATACAGTCTTGTTTTTAATAAGCAGCTTTCTTCCCTTTTTTTCCCCTACTGTGGGGACTACTTCTTAAGTGAAAGGAGTAATTTTGGGTTATATTGCTAAAAGATTAATATACATTCTACTCCCCACAGGAATCTGGTGGCATTACATCTAGATAGCTTAGCAAGTAGAACATAAATAAAACTCTTCAGGTTCCCTTCTCTCTAGAGACAACATAGACAAGGTATGCTGCAGCTGCCATAAGAACTCACAGCCTTTTATCTTCCAGGGTGTTTAAATCCTGTTTCAGTTTCATGTAGATTTTGATTTTTGCACTGGTGAATATGCATTGGAGATCAGACACGTGTTATTGTAAATGTTATTTTGCATTTGTTCAAATAAAGGAGTACATGGCTTTTACAAACAGATCTTGACTGCTTATTTAGAATTGTACTCATATTTGTTGATCCCTTGATGGCTATTGGTGTACAGCTGGTATCGATCACTGGAAATACATGGATCTAACTAACCTCTTGGGTGCACCAGTGAGCATGAGCAAGTGGGAAGAACTGAGATTCTTGCATCTTGACATAACTGGACTTTCTGAAAACACTTGCAGGGACCTGGTTGGTAAAAAAGCAACTGTGAAATTTGATTACTTATATACTCCTCTGGGATGTCATTATGATTTTTTCCTAAGGTAAACATTTGCATTTTGTCTTGGTTTATAATGATACATAATAGCAATGCCTTAGAAGAGGAGCTGACATGAGTGTGGCAATACGCTTATTCTCAAGAACAGTATGTTACAGTAGGTGTGAGAATGTAGGTGTGAGGTACCAGTTAATTATAAAGGTGACAGAATGGCTCACTTTTGACAGATGGTGAATCTTTGGGGAATCTTTAGAGAACATGGTTTCTCTAACCACCTACTTCAAAAGATATAATCGCTCAAAACAAAGTTTTGGAGAGACAAGGCACAATGAGTGGCAGTTGTGGCACCTGAGAATGATTCTCTGCTTCATTTCTTATTGTGTTTGTATTTGCTAATCTGTAGAGAAATAACTGTTTTTCAAAGTGTTCACTTCAAAAGGAATATCTCGCAGCACAGTAATCTTTCTCAACAAGTTCTGTCATGCCTAACTTGAATTTTATCTATATACACCTATCAAGATAAGTGGCAAATGTTTATATACAGTGGAAACATTATATCAATAATTGTTTTATCATTGCAATTTGTCTATCAACTCACATCTTAAACAGGCCTAGATATCAGTTTGAGAGAAGGAAACTACAAAGAAGAATTAAAAACAATTTGATTTTTTTTTACCTTTTTTCCCCCTCAAAATGGAAATCTTTCAAGCTAGAGAAAAGACCACAACACTGATTTCATTAACTAAGGAAACACTTTAGTCTAAGTGAAAAAGTTGCAGAACAATATCACTGTGCGAAGATCAAGTCATAGTTGAGCTAGGTTAGTCATTGAATAATGCAACACACACTGACATGAAAAGGAAGATAGGTGCCCTTACATTTCATAAAATGGTGGCAGTACACTGTAAGCTCCTGCTATTTAGAAGTAAACACTGTGAATTGGTTTCCACCATCTGCTGCAGAACCATTGAAGATATACACAGTTCTTTAAATTAAAAATTAATTTTAATTAATTAATCCCCCACAATTAAAATATATTACTCTAAATTTTCATTCCAACTCATGCTGGTAGGATTTTTTTGGTATGTTACAGTTCTTCAAGCGTATTAGAAATTTTGTAAATGTTTGTGAATATTTATTTCTCTGTGCTTAGCATCAGGCACTAAATGTGTTTAAGAATAGTGACAGTTGTAGAATACTTGCAAGAGTTTCTGGAGGAGGAAATATATGTCATAAAACTGATAACACTGTTTACTAGATTCCAAGTGTGCTATACCTGTGAGCTGTATTAGATTATTTAGTGAGGAGGAGAAGGGAATGAATCAGATGCAAATGCACCCTGCCTGTCATTGTCACTTTCCTTCCTGGCACTAGAATAACAGTCTTGTTGATCCTCTGAAAGCTAGGGTAACATCTGCCTATGAGAAGCAGTAGATAAACTTTGAATGCCACAAGAAAAACGTTGGGGGGGGGGGTGTTGTTTATAAAAATAAATAGAAGAGAATAGGTATTAAAATTTTCTCATCTATTTAACAAAATTGTATCAGTAAAGAAGGAGTAAACCTCATTTCAGCTTCCCTATTGTATTATTCTTCTGCTTGTAAATTCGAGCATGAATTTCTTCTGGCTTACTCAGAATAAGGATATTCGTCCAAACTAAAAATATAAAGGTTACTGACACTCTGTAATTTGTGTAGGAATATAAACCAGACTTTTTAGCAGCAAACTCAGCATAATTTGAATAAGAATCACCTACTTGTTGTATACCATTTCTTAGTCATGTGCCAACAGAAGCTGTAGACACACTACAAAATGTGAGTGAGAACTTTAAAAATTAGATTAGACAGTGCGTATTCCTCTCTGTAAGAGAACATTATACCACAAAGTGGCTGCTGATGTGATTTCCTTAATATCTCATATTGCCAGGAGTGAATAAACTGAAGTGCTGCCAAATAAAAACCTAGCACTGTGGAACACTGCTCAGGTTGTTCAGTAAAAATTTTAATGATTACTTTAATGATGTTGTGTTTACAGGAGATGTAGGCAGCAGCAGCTCAATAAAAGAATCAAATGGCAGAACATGATAGGTTAGCCTAATTTGGGTAAGAGGCAGTAGCTGGTTTGGCTATACTCTAAAAGCAGGCAAACACAGGGTGTGACACCTTATGTGGCTTTTGTTGTAGGCTAAAGTAAGTTGAATTGTCCTGTGCTTCTCTGGGTCGAAACTATGCCCAATACTAAGCATTTCAGTCTGTTAAGTGGTGAACTACTCAGGAGCCCATGTCCACCTCATGACTTGGATAAACTTTGCATCTTCAAGTAGTGCAACACAAGTCATTTCCTCCATGGTTAGACCCTTCTTTCTCTAACGAGAAGTCTCATGAGAAGCTTCTCATTAAAGACGTTGACATTTATTAGAGGGATTTTTCTACCTATTTAAGACGTCACAGAAATAGTAATGGGGAGGGTGCAGTATTTACATTTCCAGATCTGTCTAAGTGTTTTGTTCCCAACACTAGAAATACTGAATCTCATTACCAAACTGGAAAATACTTCAGGGGAATAATGCCCTTTAGAAATCTATCAGGAAACTTTATGAAAACAAACAAAAAAAATGCTTTGTAAATGTACACATTTAAGTAAATCTTTGCTTATGAATAATAAATTTTGCTAAGCAAAATGTGGCTTCTGATATTTGAGGGAAATTGGGCATTTTAGCCTCAGTAATGTCTAACAGGAGACAAGTTAAAATCACATACTGTTGAACGGCATCTTCTGCTTGTAAACCCAATAAAGAAAAAGTGTAGATATGGAATCACTGTTAAATAATATTCTGGACTTTCAAAATATTCTTCTGTGGACATGAACAGCTGTGAGTTGACTTGGGCTTTTGGTTCCTTTTCTTAAAAAAACCAACAAAACAACAGTCTCTGAATTCACTAAGTTCAGCAGACCAGGAAAGTAGGTGAGAACATGCAAAAAGTTCTGTGTTCACGTCAGGCAGAATTACAGTCCCTTCATGAAAAGATCTTCTCATCTTCCAAATGAAGTAAAAAATATACAGCTTATTCATGAATATCACATTCTCCTTATAGCTCCCCTTAGCCTAGAGGTTTGTGGTGCTTGATATCTTATAATTAAAGTGTTCTTATTAGAAATGATGAATGAAGTTATGATGACTTACCTGCCTCCTCTTGGCATTGCAGCTTTTCTGCACTTGTAGATAGACTGTAAGATAAAACTGCTAAAAAAAGACAAAAAAATTTAAATGCCCTAAAGTTGCTGTGTCCTAAGAAGAGACAAGCTCAGGGAGGCAGTCCGATGGGCAGGCAACAGCACAGGTCTCTCAGGACATACATGGGGATGGCTTGTAGAAAACATCCATAAGCTCAGCTTTCCTGCCGGTAAGCATCACCTACTTTTCCCTCAGTATATATTGGCCTGTGTTAAGTGTTGAGATTGAAATCTTTAGTTTATGCTTAAGGCAAAGACCATGAAATTTTAGCATTTTGCAAGAGTAAAATATGTAATTTCTGAACTTAAATGTTACTAATTAAATCAGCTTATCTGAGCCAGGATTGAGTAGAATGGAAGTAAAGCCTTTTCAGCAGATCATGTAGGAGGCAGATGTATCAGGTCTCAGCTGATCCATGTCTACATGGTGACATGGTAATTAATAATGAAAGCTGCAATAATGGCTAGCTTTTCTCTGTATGAGTTTCGATGACTTGGCCTTACCCTAATATTGGAAAACGTTGCTGTGACTGTAATATAAGACTACTACGTTTTTGGTCCTCACCTCATTTTCAAACATCACTCTTAAGTCTGCATCTTTTTTGGTTGTTGATTGTTTGTTTGTACATTTAAGCTGCATTTGCTTTAGCAGTGAATGTATGAAATCATACTGAAGAGTTCATGGGAAATACCAGTCTTTCAGACTTTGTTTTTATCCCAAAGCAGTACAAGAGTTAAAAAAATCTCAGTTTTGTTGAATGAAATACACTCAATTTTAAGTTCAAGGTTAAACTATGTTTTGCTATAGTAGTACATTGCCTCATGGGGTTGTGGGCATATGAAACCACAGTTTCTGTTATAAATCATGCTTGTACAGCAGGTTACATCTCCCCTGGGGCACACAGCATTGTTAAATTCCTATGATGAAGCAGATAACTGGATCAGAAAGTGATCCAGACACATGATGTGAAATTCTATCCTTCAAAGAATAGCCTAGAAATTAATAGAGCATTGAGATATATTACTTATGAAGCACTGGATCCTAAGCAAGATATGTCATTTCAAACCCAATATTTGTGAATAAGCGTTTTGATGTAGATCAACAAAATAAAATTTCATTCTTGGATTGGGATCATCCAAAGTAGAATATTTTTTTCTGAATTTTCAGGGGTCAGAATTTCCCTACTGGATTATTATATTTATTATTGGCTTGGACCAACTTAATTGGGGGGGGGGGGGGAAGGGACAGGTTGAATTTCACAGAAGGGAGGTGATGTCCTGTCCCACATCCCCGCCCCTGCAGACACCAGACAACCCCCGAGTAGTTGTCAGTCAAAGGCAGCCCAGGAGCACTGCCTGCATCTCACCTTGGAGCACTCACCCAGCCCAGGATTGGCTGGCGCACCACAAGTCCCAGCTGGGGGCAGCTTGTGTAGCCACAGCAGGGCCAAAGCAAATGAAAGCAGCAACATGTACTCTCTGTGTTTGTTCGAATCCTGACACCTGGACAGATGGGAGCTGGACTCTCACATGACTCCAGCTGTACCTACAATTTCCTCTTTTACTCTCTCTTGCTTTAACTTCTTCTCCTAAACTTCATTCTTAATATTTTGGGTAGCTTGAGAGTGGACGGTTTGGATTTTGCTAAATTGTATCGGTTAGTATGTGTTAAGTCAATGCTTTGTGGAATGTTACCCTTTAAACTTTTGCCAAGTGCTCTTATTTTCTAAAGTTTACCACTAAAAGTACCCCCTGAGAAAATGTGTGCAGTTTTTCTCCTATACACTCTCTCTTAAGGTGTTAAAAGAACCCAGGGCTCTGTATATCTATCTATCTAGAGGGCAGATATTGTTGGAGCCTTGTATATTTTTAAAATAAAACTCTTCTGGGGATCTTACACCTGTCAGAAACTTCAGTATTGTAAATATTATATTCACTACTGGAGAAATCAAATAACAAATATTTAGGTAATAAAGTGACACAAACTTACAGAACACAAGAATCTAACCAGTGATGAATAATTTCTTCTATGGAGTCTTCTAAAAATAAAAGTAGAGCCCTTCGAAAGACTATTGCCAGAGCAGTTTGTAACAATTAATCACCTTATTGTATGGCTTCATTTTTGGTGAATCCTGGAATGGAAAAGAAATATTGATAGAAGAATCTAGTAATTTCCTTTAGTAATTTGAGGGCTTTTTATAACCAAATTTGGAAAGTAAAACAAAATTAGTATTTATATAATACATTAATGTATATATAAAAATTATATGCTGCCATAAATTTTCTGGAAGTATCTAACAGTCCTAATGAAATTTGAAAACTATTGTTTCTGACTCTGCATGAATGTATCCCAATGTACAGTTCCTGCATAGCTTGAAACAGGGAGACAGTCCACTCTTCTGAGGAGGGAAGATTTATCACCTCCTTTTTACCTAGCATGCAGGAAGCCTGCAGCGGAGCCAGACAATGATCCCAGCTGTTCTACTTTTAAGTTTTTTAACCTGAAGGTAAGCAAAGATGGCTCACAGATATTTAACTAATTTCTGAAAAATTCTACAGACAAGCCTTTTTCGCTTCAGGTTCAACCAAAGCCACTGAGACTTGTCAGTTAAGGATCTGCTTTGCTTTCCATTATAAAGGAGGGAGGGAACGGTTGATCTGCAATGTGGTTCAGTTGGACATAAGGTAAAGTGGGAGGTGGTTTCCTTGCATTATCACCTCCTGGATTAAATGGTACAACTCTCATTAACGCAGTGAAATGGCATGGAAAGTGGGCAGCAATCAGAAGTCTTTTGAGACTTAATTTTGACATGTGGAATACAGTGTCTATGAATTTACAAAGTTAATTTTTTTTTTTTTGTTGTTAAATTACAGAGCAACAGGGTTGTGTTAAGACTACCAATGTCTGCCTGGCTGTAACCGGGAAAGATCATTACTGGCGCACTGAAGATTAGAATCTCTCAGGAAGAGATTATATTTTCTCACAACCAATATTTCAGGCTGCCTTTATGGTCAATACAGAGTTAGGCAGTTCACACACCTTAGAAGGAAGAGAAAAGAAGGTCCTTTTCTGGAAGATGGAGAAAGCAGCTAAGCCTCAGACTAAACACAGAGGTCTGACATCACATTCCCTGACAAGTTGCACATGCACCCAAGAGAACAGTAGAAGAGTGGTGAAGTTTTGATGAAAGCAAGATCAGATTTTGTAACACTGGTGATTTTTTCCCTATCCAATAAAGGAAAACGAGGCAAAACACAACCACAGTTGTGACACTGAGTATCAATATAAGTATACGATACTTAAAACCTCACCTGAGGAAACAAGAAATTCGTGCTTTTCTAACATTTCAATAAGAAATACAAACAGGGGCAAAGATTCCACCAGCACCCTGCAAGAATAAAACACTGAGAATCAAAATGAAAGTGGAGTTAGTGACCAAGAAAAAAGCATGAATGTTTATCACCAGTAGAAACAAACTAGTAGAGAAACCACCCCAGACATTATCCTCAGTCACCTTGGGATGCTGAGAATCTGCAGAAGCTGATTTTTCCAGTTTTACCAAGCAGTGGCATAATAAAAGGGTGGTCTATCACTTTTAACAGTCTTCATCTAGGTAAGCCCTTGATACTGTGCTGCACAACACAATCCTTCCTTTGTCCTCATCAAAGCTATGGACAATTCATTGCCCTGCATCTGCTGCCATCTCAAAAAGCAAGTATGAAAACTGAACATTCCCTGCATTTACTTCTTGTGAAATACCAGTGGCATTTTTAGAGCCTAGCAGTCAGTAGGAAGCTCTATTGTTGGTGATGTGGTGGAAAGCTATATTTTGAGGCTGAATTCTTGGGCTGGCACTCTGGAAACATGAATTCCCTCTCGAATGGACAAATCTCCTGTTTCTTTTACACATCACTTTCCTCTGCGCAAAGAAAATATACTATTTCCTCTAGCCAAGTGTATCCTTTGAAATGGTAAGATTTTTGTCTTGTAACAGAAATTTTAAAGTCTTCTGCAACTGCTGGTGCATCTTCTTCCTAATTAAATCTCATATCTTTCAGAAATTAATGCTGTACAACATGTACCATGCATTTGTGACCAAAAGTGAGTTTAGTATGATAACACTGACATAGCTGTCCAGCTGTTACTCAGATCGTGAGAACTGCTCCATCAAACCATGAAAGCAACGTCCTCTCAATGCAATTATTAATCACAACAAATTTTTTGGATGGGCAGAAGGGAATCCCCTCATCCTGATCATTGATAAAGATATCAAACAGGACTGACAGTAATATCGAGTACCTGCAAAACACCACTAGAGACCAGCCACCAGCTGGATTTAGTTCCCGTTCACAACCACGCCCTGGGCCCAGCCATCCAGACAGCTTTTCTCTCAGTGAAGAGTGCATCCAAGCCATGAGTGGCCAGTTTCTCCAGGAGAATGCTGTGGGAGATGGTGTCCCTTCTGTGAATGTTTTCTGGACCAAGAAACTCAACCTTCTTTGAAATTACTTAAATCCTTAGTTGTAGTTAGTAATTTGTCAGTTGGTACACCTACTGATTTCTTTTTCGTTATTTCCTTTTAGGAGACCTTAAGACTAATAAAAAGCTATGAGCAAACGGCTGAAAGAACAGGTTAGAAACATCCTTTATGCAGAGAATGGGATATACAGCATGAACTATGTTTTCCATTTCTTTTGACAGAGGGAGTTCTGATTCTCGTCTACTTGCTGTGGCCTCTCAAAGGCTCTTCCACTCAGAGTGCTGCAGTTGTACAAGAATGTTGTCTCCAATATCTGTCACTGCATTTGGTTAAAGAAAAAAAAAAGGCCAGAGAATGGAGCCTCCCATCTGTCAGAGAAGTGGTCAGAAGAAATGCCCATGCGACAGAAAGAGGTCAAATAAAGGACAGTAGTGTTTTGGGGGAGTAAAGGAGAAGAGCAAGGCAAAAGGAGCATTTTTTTCATGTTAGGATGACTCACAGTGGCGGAGATGCAGTGACACACATTCTCAGGGCATGAAGTCAGTGTTTCAATCTAGTTTCTCGGCTGAGTAATCTACTGGCCGGATTCTCTATTGGGCGATGACTTGCACAGTCCTTTACAGCAGGGGAAGATGCTACAATGGGACTGAACTATAAATGACACAACATGAAGGGCAACAAAGGGTTGGACCCAAATAGGGAAAATACAGAGATAACTTTCATTACATTTAATTAGTGCTATCATCATTAATTTCCTATGCATAGACAGCTGAAGACATTCTTTTGATTTCAAATTAATTAACACATAATAATTAAGCTGATATGGTACATCTTTTCAGGCAAGAGTGTCCTCTTGTTCACAGTTTGGGTGCCAGCACCAATCATCATCTGTATGTTTTAATTTCTAACTGCTCTCCAGAAGCAGATTTAGCTTTGCAAATCTGTTGTTGGAATGAATGACTGGCTGGTTTCCCTCTTCTGTGTGTTTTGTTCATTTGATAACACTCTCAGAATATTTTTGAAATTTCTTTTTTACCCACTGCACCGTTTCCCCCTCCCCTCCAAGGTAGATTCAAGGTAGAAAGCGAAGACTGTGCATCAGCTCTTTACTAGAGACTGGGAATAATGAAAAGTTTCTAAAAATCAAAAATGAACCATTCTGCCTTGCCACCAACTAAAGTGTGTTTATTTCACTGAAATAGGAGCTTGAACTTCATCAGCTTCACATGACATCCCTTACACTGTATGATACATTCTGGATAGCACTGTTAATGTTACTTTTTGGGTTTAATTTTTAAAGTGATTACTTCATACCACTTGGATAACATCTATCCATTTTCTTTAGATGTTTAGGAATGCAAACATCTGCATATCCGTCTTCACCAATACTCAGCTAGGCAGCTCCTGGTTACCTTTAATATTGAGAAATATGCAAGTAAAATTTTGGTTATACAGACATGAATTAGGAGGTAGAAGCAAATGTACTAATCAAGTTAGGAAGGCCTTTAAATACTCAAAGCCTTCCATATCTATACAGAAAATATTTAAGTATATTTGTGGTGACTGGGCTGTTTTTGTATCACAGCAGAACTCTAAGTATGCTTTTGTAACATGGAATGAATAGGAAAAAAATATGTTTTTTTCATATCCTAGAGCTAGGATGAGAAGTTCTTCTATAATCAACTTTATAGTTCATATTCCATATAATTTATTAATCAATTGTTGCTTTTAGGTAACGACTGGAAAAAAAAAAAAAAGAGAGGAAAAGAGCAAAAATCCTTCATACTACTGTCATAAGTGACAGAGTTTTGTTATGTATTCTGGCTCAGCTACATTTCTTATGGCAGCTCCTTCAGGGAGAAAGATCACAATATCTTAATGCATCAATATCTGCTCCAGTAAACAAGTGGAAAGATGCATCTAGCAAGGTGCCCTTAGGCAAGAATAATCATAATTTCTGATCTATATTATTCACTCTTTTAAGTTGCCATATATTAGGATAAACCACTGCTTGAAGGTGGAGGTCTCCAGTTTTCTCTCTGTCTTAATCAGAAGCAAAATAAGACGAAAAAATCCTTCTGTCTTCAGCTTTAGGACCTGACTTTGGTCAGATAAATGGAGCTGAGGTCCCCTTTCCCTGCCCATCAACATTTGAATTGTTAAGCACACTGCAATTGCAACTGCTGTGGACGATGTTAATTTATTTGTCTCTACAGCATGCCTCCCACTTGCGTGGAAGAAATAAATGAGAGTTGGTTTGATATTCACACCATGACTGGAAAATCCACATGAACACTTACACATGAAGTAACTTCAGGGAATGAAGATTTTCTGGAAGCATAAGAGATAGTGAATGCTGTAATAACACTTAAAGCTTTCTCATGTGCCGGTGAATATAAATTTGGGGAGGGTTCTACCCATATGAAGCCTTTGGTAAAATTTCTGTCCAGAGGCCATAGCATCAAGTAGTTCTGCTCTTTACAAAGTAAAAGTCTTAGTGCTGATTGACACAAGTGGTGTTGCTCACTGTGAATAATTGAATTGGAAGCTGATGGTATCATGGTACTGCATTTTAATCACCAGGTGAACTCTCTCTTATTGAGAAGAAACATTGCAGAAAACACTAAATAAAGATGTTTTACACAATCACAGAAACAGAAAGATTGGAAGTCATCTAGTCCAATCTCCTTGCGCAAACAGGGTGATTCTAGAGCACACTGCACAAGATTGCATCCAGATAGTTCTTGAATATCTCCACTGAGGAAGATTCTACAACCTCTCTGGGCAATCTCTTCTAGTACTTGGCCATCTGCATAGTAAAGGTCTTTTTGGTATTCAAACAGTATGAGACTGTGCTGAAGAGGGAAAGATGTGTATTTTAAGTTTCCCAGATAACGGGAACCATATAAATTCAGTGCACAGGTTGTCAAAAGCAAGAAAACAAAACAACAACAGTGCAAACAGTATAAACAGAAATAATTTTGCAAATTATTTGAAAGCAGAAATTATTTGCAAATTATTTGAAAGCAGAAATAATTTGCATATTATTCTCAAACTTAGTTTGAGACTCTTCCTTTTGCTTAAAAAGCTGGTCTAAACAAACAATCTATAAAGCTATGTAAAAAAAAAAATATATATATATGCGTTTGTCTTTTTTTTAAAGATACCAAGGAAAGTAAGGAAGGGCTGTTTGCCAGGAAGTGGTGTTTAAGTTGGTAGTTTGACCTGATGATTGTTTGCTTAACCTCTAGGCAAGGGGAAAGCAGAAATCAGGACTAGTCTAATTTTTTACAATGAGAATTCTAGATAAAGGGAAGATAGGAAAAAGAGGGTGGAGGAGTGAGTGCAACGATAACTGACACAAAAATAAAGCAGAAGGTGCTTTGGTTTTTCCTATTCCGCAAAATATATTGCTGTCTTTTTATGTCCATATGCTTCCTTGGCACATGTACCAGGGGAAGGATTACACTTTACTAAGGAAGTACTGCAAACTTGTCTTCATTTGGTTACCATGGATATGGCACTACGGAAGACATAGCCTACCATTTGCATTGCAAACAACTAAGATCAGTGAAGGACACACAGCTTGGTATTCTGGCCACAGAGCGTCCCAGGATCTTCCTTTTCACAAAAAAAAGAACCACAGCTTTGGGTCTGTGCTTGCTATCAACAGAACAAAAGTAATGGATGTTGCATTTCAGACAAAGAAGGAACAGGCAGAATCACACACATCTGCAGAACAACTGGCGTTTCTTGTGCTACCTAATGAGAAATATCTAACCAATAGTTATGGCAACCATTTAGCTTTCCATCTCTCCCCCCTGGAGTACTAGAGCTGAATAAATATGCTGGCAACCTGGTATAAGGGATTTCCACAATCACTGGAATGGGTTAAAAAGTGGTCAGGTCTCAGGATTGCTGTCTTTTTACAACAGTTTTTATCTAGCTGACTGTCTCCTTCATTTTGCAGAAGTACTGTATAAAATACCTTATTTTAAAAAAGCACAGTTAAATGGGCAGTCCTCTAAGCAGGAGGTAAATTTTCTCATTTCCCTAAAAGAAATTATGCACGATTTTTTGGCAATTAGTTTGCTAGACTGTTTGTTTGTTTCTTTGGGTGGTTGTTTATTATGGTTTAAGCTTTGCCAGATATATGGTCATATATCGTTTCAACTGACATGGAACACAAATGGTGCACCCCTTCTTCTATGGATAGAACTGGCCAAAGTGCCATTGGTTTGGCAATAAAAGAACTGGATTCCTAATCGTTAGCCCATATACAGGAATCAAGGGTTTTCTTTCCAAAGGATCTGAAGCACAGATTATCCAGAACAGTAGACCAGATGTCGGGCAAAAATATTTTCCTCCCTTAGCACTGGTCTAGGCACATCTCTGATGGGACCAAGGCAACTATATCACTCCAGGACACTCTCCTTCTCTCCCACTTCAGGAGAGCAGCCCACAGCTGGTGACAGTGCACCAGCACCACCTAAGTTGCTTTCTTTTGGTAAGAAGGGTGCAGCCAGACCCCCTCTGTTCTGACACCACCATTCTCTGTGGGTATAGGGGAGTAATAAGGACCACCAACCCTTCAGTTCCCTACCAACGCATCCTTAAAACAGTAGATTTGCACCAGTATAATCCCACTCACATCAGTAGATTTGTTTCCTGCTGCTGTAAGTGAGAAAAACATTTGCCCCAGATGTGTTTGCTTCTTCCCTTTCTTCTAAACGAAGCAGCTGGCACTATGCCTATAGTTGAATGTAATTTCTACCACTGTGGTCACAGGGAGCTCAAGGTCACTGCTGTTGTGTTCCTGGGCAAATACTACAAGCAAGGAAAAGCTACTTTGGCAAATGGGTTAGGTCCTTGCTCCTATGTACCACTTCAGCATGCTCCTCGAACTCAGACTCCTTAGCAGTACAGTAATATACGCCGTTAACACCAGAAACAGACAGAAACATTACCAAGACCTTCACATATCCTGAGGATTGTCTCAGGCATTTCCAGCAGCCCTAGTGCTAGCTACTGATGGGACAGGTTTTGGCAGGCCTTTCAGTGATTGTGCTGCTGTGGAGAGGGACAAAGACATGTGCATGTGTAAAACACAGAAATACTGCCTCAGCTGAATGGTACCTGTGTAAGCACGATTATGCTTCAGTATTCACCTATGCTTTTTCAGCACTTGCTAATGAAGTAAAGCCCTGCGTCTATTCTTTCCTCTTCCATTTCCGCATAAACCCATGAAGCAGGTCAAGAAGACAGATGAGGGTAGGACTTGAAATGGGAACAAATACCTGGACCAGCAGCAATCTCTGCAAGCCTACAACAGCTCCCTTGAGCAGTGCAGCATAGGGATGTGTTGCCCTTGGGCTGCTCTTAGTGCTCTTCCATATGTAACCTGCAGCAGCAAAAGGAAAGGATAGAAAATCCGAGTGCCAGCTTGTTTTGTCAAAAGAAAACAATTTTAAATCCTGACTATATGTAAGCCTTCCTGAAAACAACTTATCATTTTGTTTAGTGTTGGTCCCATCTTCCTGCACTGTGGGGTCCTTTCCTTTCTCTGCAACAAAATTTTTTAGGAAACAGTTTTCTTGGCATTTCTTTAAACAATAGTGCACCAGCCAGTAAAGATGAGTGAGGCAGTCAGTGCGGTAAGTCTCTTGAATGACAAAATGACTCACATTGAATAATCTATGAAAAGCACTGTTTCTTTTAATGTCTTAAAACAAGTTTGGGCTCTGTCCTCCATTCAGTAGATCTATTGCCTCTGTGAGTTTGGTCCTCTGTTCACTTGAGTAAAAAACATTTTGTTGCTTTAACTCAACTAATCGTACACAACCTCAAGGGGGATGGTAAAAGCAGTATTCCTTGTCTCCTCACACCAGCATGACAGTGAATTTTATATAGTAATGCTGAATCTCAACAAAGGTAGATATTCTGCTATTTCCACTGGTTTCAAAAAAGGATCAGGCAGATATTCCAGAAGAGGTAAATGTATTTTTATTTTTAGCATTATCAGAGCCAGTAATAACTACCCTCGCTCTTATGGACAGGGCTAAATTGGTAGAACTAAAATTCAGAACTTTTTTTTTACTTCTTGGTAGAATTATTATCTGTAAGTCATAAAGGTTACAGCAACAGTTAAGTGTACTGGTCCTTGCAATGTGAAATGAGCCCTGTAAGAGGCATTCAGTGCAAAGTGTTTTTACATTTGTTCCTATTTATTGGAATATGGTTCAAGTGGAATCTGTTTCTCACCAACCTTTATACCTACCCCATCCTTACATATGAGCTCAGGCTTCCTATTAGGATGATAATGGTTCAAAGAACCATTATAGTATGGTTATGCATGTCACTAATATGTCACTAAGAGCTTAACACAGAGAAGCAAACATTGACTCAGCTTGCTTGTAGCTAGTCCTACACAATTTTGTCATGGTTTTGGAGCAGCTTCAGATAGCTTTAGGTTGGTTCACGGGACAGCCTGGCTGACTTCTGTCAGAAGTTGGCATGCCTGGTATGTGTCAGTGTATAAGGAAAGAAATCAGATGATTTTTAGATTTGAGATACTACATGTTCGTCAGAATTGCTCTGATAAGTGTTTAACAATAATTACTCCCTTTTTTCTCTCTGCAGTACAAAGTTTCAACTGATTTCTGTCTCATAGGACAGTAGAGAAAAGTTAACAAAAAGTTACAAAAATTTCCTCAAATTACTCCTGATTTAACAGATAGTCACTTCAGATCTAACTCTGAGGCTACAAAATTAAATTTAAAGTTAACCAGTGAGAACTTGGTTCAGGCTTCATCCATATCAAACTCTGCTAGCCTTCATGAACATTAACTTTGCCCATCTGTGAACTGGCACAGGAAGCCCTGAGGGAAAACACTTTACTTTGCATTTGAAAAGAACATATTCTGCCCACTGGAGTGGGCAGAGTGGGACATTTTAAGTACATGTAATCTTTTATGTTCTAGCCTAGACTTTATGTCCCTTAGTCAGTCAGAGATTTCATTTAAGAAGTTGCTAATCCTATCTCTATGTCTGAGAAAAGGAGTTAATTAATAAGTCAATAACTTAATCTGACTTTATACGAACCAATAAAACTACACAGGTCACTATCTTTGATAGTGGTATCATTAGATAGTGTATATTTAATTATTCAGTGACATAAGCTTCAAGCTTTAGCCATTAGTAATGGCATTGTCCAATGTATATGGAGTAATATAGTATGAGAGACAGTCCTGCTCTGTTAAACAAACTTTCCCTCTCTATTAGATATGTTTGAACACAGTGGAACAACAGAAAAGGAGTCTTGTCCTCCAAAGATATCCTTGGCATAACCCTTCTGCCAGCAGTGCTTCTTTGGGGCAGGTTTACACTACATATGCAACTTTAATAAAGAAAAAGGGAAAGTAAACAAGGCTTACCTGGACCAGCACAGACACAACAGAGCATACCCTATTGCTTCTTTAGAAGCCAGAGGAGGGCCAGGTAAGAATCTACAGCAGTTCTCCCATCTCAGCTGAACTGCTCTGAAAAATTCTCACAGTTTTCCTGTTCCTAAAGCAGAGAGGACAAACATTTGCCTAATACGGGCTGATATTTTCATAATCCCCACCCGTTCATGCCAAAAAAAAAAAATCTTGTTTTTCAAGTACACTTTGTCTACTCTGTGTCACACAAGCCTTTCAAGGACAGACATATTCAGGAAGTTTTGTATAGTTGAGTTTTTTCTTAAATTGTTGTACTCACACAGCACAGATTTTAGAGCCTGTGGCACCTATTGTAAGTGCTGCCATCCTGACTGTGCATACATGAATTCATGCATACGTACATGAATGCAGAACACTCTGTGCAACCCTGAGGGATGAGGCAGAGACAGACTGGGAAGAGGTCCCAGTGACATCCAAAACTGCACTGTCTAAACATGGTAATTTCATGCCATCTTCTACAGGGATGAAGGACGAGATGTCTGCGAGAAACCAGCCTGCCCAATTGTCAGTCAGGTGCCCAAGGATGGTGGCAACCACGGAATTTGTCAGAACAGTAAAAATTCCTGGTGCCTTTATGACCCATGGGAGTGGAATAAAGTTCTCTCAAACATGAATCCAAAGAACAAAAAAGACTTTCTAAAAAATCAAGTGAGCTAACAAAAACAAATTCAGCACTTGAAAACTAATGAATATTACATAGTTAAACCCTACAAAACTGCATTTTCAGACTGGGAAAAAATTAACAGCCTGACAAACAAATAATCCAACCTCGCAAAGCTGCTCTCAGCAACACAATATTCCCAAACACACAACTGCTGCACGGTGTGCCATTTCAGCTGAGGGCAAAGCCACTTTCAATAACCCAATACACCAGCGATATTGACCATACCAGTCAGAGTGGGTATCACCCAGGGCAAATCTCATATTCTCAGCCTGTGTCAGCCTCCAACTTCCATTAAGTGTTTTGGGCAAGTAACTTCATTTCCCTGTCAATACACAGCACCTGTTGTAAAATAAGGGTTTTAGCGACTTGGCATATGTGTATTAAGGTATGCACACCACTTTACTCATTAAAATTATGTATTCCATATGGCCATCTAAAGTCAGTCCTCTTGTGGGAAGGGAGGGAGGGTGAAAGATCTCTTCTCAACACATGCTACTAACTTGGAAAGCAGCACCCATGAAGGAAAGGATGCCACCAAGCAGCCTTTTGAATGGGAATGCTGAATAGAAAAGGCTTCATTGTGTCTCTGGAGGGAGACACTGTATTGACAGTTCAAAGTTGGATAGACTTGATGAAATAGCCAGATCATGCAACTGTGGTCAAGTAGGTTAACTAAACCAACACTGACACTAGAAAAAAAAAATAGATCAAGGAAAAACCTAGGAATCCATTCTGGAGCTCTGCATCTTCTGGAGGGAAGCTACTTATCCTGTGTGAATACACAATAATAACACATGATTTCATTAAGTAATTTTGCCTTCCCCCTTTCTTCCTCCCAGTCTTTTCCTTTTGCTTCCTACCTCATCAGTGAAAAAGACCAAAACACAAACCACTGGCTTCACATGTATCTTCCGTTCATTTGCAATCCCTGTATGCACATGCTTGGCGTTAGGTGTACAAAACGAGAAATTGTGCAGGCACAATGGAGCTCCATTAATCTCCTTGTGTTCAGCACTAACTGGTTTGCACTACTGCATGAGATTTTACCAGACAGAAACAAGTTTAACAGCGCTAGTTGGTTCACGGTGGTGGGTTGGAGAAGGGGGAGCCCTCAGGCCCTGGGTGTCAGGCCTAGTATCTGGAGGGCATGCTCTCCCACCCTGCCTCCCTGCACGTGGCCCGGGAAACCCCGCAGGGAGTCACACAGACGACACAAAGAGGCAGGCGAAAGAGAGAGTTTATTGAAGACAGGGGCCTTATATAGGCTTCAGGAGGATCAGGAAACAACCAATCCCATGTCTCCTGAGGGTCAGGAGAAAACCACCAATCCCAGTCTAGATAACCTTTACATGAGCAAGGGTTAACAAACCAATCAGGGAGACCAAGACACCTTGCCAGGAAACTTTCCTGCCCAACAGCCATCTTGCAGGGGGGGTTGGGGCAAAGGAACAGGGATTATGTCCAGTACAAAAATCCATCCTTGTAAACATGTGTAAACAACATTAAAATCTTCTGTTTCTATAACTTTCTGGCTGTTCTCTTCTCTTTCTTCCCCAGTGAATCCTAGACAGAACTTTTCTACCCTGTGTGTGGTGGACTCATTGCCACAGTTGGTCTTGCTGCAAGATGCCCAGCAGAGCCTGCAGGGATGTCTCTAAACGCCAAGTTGTGTTACACGATGTTCATGTAGGAAACTCAGCTTCATGAAATTATCTTCTTTTCACTACAGAAATCCCAGCCTCTTTAAGATTGAAAACCCAGGCTGGATTAGCAATTTATGTGCACTTGTCCTCCCTTAATTTTCAGAGCATTCAGTGGACCACTGTACTAAAAGAGATGAAGTGATAAAAATCAAAGATATTACTAGATATCAACCAATGTCTTTTTAACCACCAGACACTGTTTCCCAATGTCTTTGTGACTGCCATTATGATACAATTAATTGTTACCATGACCACAATTTATTAAACACATTAAAAAAATTCTTTCGTGATAATGTTCATCAGGACTCAGAAACTGTGCCAAGGGAAAATCTCACTCTCCAGTGAGAGGTCAAATGACATCCTCACTTTTCCCTCTGAAGTTTTTTCATATAGGAAGTCCTTTGATTTTTGTTTTGATTTCTGATCTTTCCACCATTCTTATTTAATATTTTCCCTTTTTTTCCCCCAAGAACTACCAACTGAAATTTTGCAAATGCTTTCAAACCCATTAAGTGTTTCTATTTCAGTAATATCAAATGAACTTTGCTATAAATTAATTTGAAAAGATGTACTTCGATAAAGAATACTTCTATTTAAAAAAAGCTTTCGAACTAGAAAGAAAAAAAATCTTATGAAGAAAGTTTTATAGTGGTACCTATGGAACAAGTCCAAAAGGAAGGCTATACAAACAGTTTCAGCTCAAGAGCTAGTCAAGACGAAGTATTTCTATGAAATGTTCTCTTTTTGGCAGATCTATATTTTTAATGAGGAAAGTGTCAAAACCATGTTCTAGCCAGCTTTATCTCTCCCTTCCTTGTTCCTCCCTCAATCTCAAATTACTTTGAGGAGAGCCATGTCCTCTTAAAAGACACCTGTCTTTTTTCATGAACATTAGAAATTTCTGAGGGGTGCAACACGATGAATATATTTGCCAAGTAGTGGTAAGATGATTCTCAGGCTTGCCAGCAAATTTCCTGTATTTGGTGGGAAATCACAGCACATCCACCTACTTCTCTCCTTGGAGCCTTCCACTTTCTACAAGGAAAGCCTTGGCTGGCACTTCAGTGTGGATATACTTTGCGGTGGCCATGGGTGGAGGATGAAAAGCACATACTTGTCAAATCTGAGATTACATTTTTCAGTAGCAGATTTACACAAACACCCCAATGGCTTAATTTCCCTCCTTGTCTCAGTGCAAACCTAGTGAGTTCAGAGACACCTGACAGAGTTTAGGCTTGGAAGCAGCATAGCATGTGCTTAGAATTAAGCACAGTTTCCACTCTTATGTTGATAAAGACAGACTTACACTTGAAATTAAGCAAGCTGGATTTTTTCAATATTATTTTAAATTTTCTTTCCCAATCTCCAGTTAAAAAAACCCCACAACAACAACAAAAAACCCACAAAAAAAACCAACAGCTCAGCTTCTTCCTCGGAGATTTAAAGCCATAGAAGTCTTCTTTAGCAATAAAATAAAAAAATTTTAGTTGATGACCTGTGGCACTGAAGTGAAACCATTCCTCTCACACCTATTTCTAAAATACTAGGAAAAAAAGAAAGAACATTTTTCAGTAGAACATCCACTATTAAGGAGCTATTTTCATGTGTGCATGTGTCTGCTCGTCTATGGGTGCATATGGGGAGTTTACAAAATTAGAAGAAAGTGCTCAAAGCATATTTTTCCAGTATTCTCTGTGAAGTTAGCCAGAAACATGATAATGAAAAACCTGGGCTGATTAAAAAAAAATAATTTTTTTTCTCTTACAACCCATGGCACAAATTCTTCATTCTGGGCTCTTGCCATTCCTTTCTGCTCCTTTTTTTTGACACATAGGAGACTCAAGTTGGAGTGCCAAAGACAATTTGGGAAAACAGCATATAAATTACAGGAACTTCCGTGTCCTGTGGCTGCATTCTCCCTAGAGAATGTCTCAGTGGTGGGAGAGTTTCTGAAGATCTTTCTTTCACCAGTGAATACCAGGTTATATTGAAAATGAGACTCCTATGAGACTGAAGCTAGGAATTTTTTAATGTGTTTTGTCTTTTTTAAACTACTTTAAAGTAAGGGCATTTAGGAATTGTGTTTTATCACTCTGATACTGTGTTACAACTGGCAAACATTACTCAGCCACTACAGGAAGTGGGTAAACCCACCTATTTTTTCTTGACTACTTTCAGATCTCTGTCAATAACAAAAGTGTGCAGATATTTTCATAGAAAATAGTAAGCTAGCAAATGGTACTGTGACTTCAGATATTTAGGTGACTTTGGAATTTAGATAACATTTTAAAAGTGGGCATAATCTAGGAAATATATAAGGCCATAATTTTCTCTTTCTCCATACCTGCATAAAAATTAATACCATGGTTCACGTGAAGTTTCATCATTCATTAAGTGCCAATCATAGGAGGAGGTAGAAAGTTATCTATTTTATAAACGTGGTTCAGATTATAAACATTTTGGATTCTATAGAAAGTTTAGAAACAATCCATTAGTTAGTACAGAATAATATTTTTTTTCAAAATCAAATCCATTTTCTGTACATATGATTCTAGTATCACTTTTGTGATTTAATTTTATCCTTGCCAGGAATCTATTCATTATAAGGAGAATATGAAGCACCAATGGGTGCCACAGGCAAAATGCTTTATATAAGAAGAATTATTTTGGGGTCACTCTGTCTGTAGTTCTTCAACATTTGTGACATCCTCACTAATGTTTCTTGGGCATATATATTTTTGGTACTGAAGACAGCTGACAATCTTCTAACATGTAGCATCTCTAAAGTATTACAGTTCCTCTTAGATTGCTGCAATAAAGAATACTGAGGAAGCAGTGCAACAGCATTTGGTCACAAATGTTTATGAAAAGACCTGAATAATAATTGATTAATTGATGTGAAAATTTCCACCAGCAGAGGTCATTTTCACTCTAGAATGACTTAAGAAGCTCATAAAAAGCTTTCTCTTTATCTAAGGGAATATCTTTAAAACAGTCCCACTGCCTGAAGTAGTTTTCATCAAAGGAAGTAATCTGGGGTGGGATACAAAGAATGTTAAAAAACTTAAGAAAATGCTCTTCATTTGATCGAATAAATTCAGTCTGTGATGTGAAATGTCAATAAAATCTCTGGTTCCACATTTCTTGTGCATAAGGGATTGGTCTGTTTAAACAATCCTTATGGCCTAAATATTTTTCCTGAACATTTGTATTTGTTGGAAAAAAACTTGTCTATGCAACACTAAAAATTCCTATAAGTCTCAGAAAAAATGCAGTGGACAAATGGGAACCATCTGTTTTCTCCTTCTTCTTTTGGATGTGCTACTATTGTCATCTGTGACTCACTTCCCGGAAGGCTGAATCCTACCCTCACATCCACTACCTTGGTGGCACAGCTGTCATTGAAGGGCATCTCTGAAAAATGGACTGTGTTCACAAGCATATACACGTGCATATCATTTGCCTGAAGATCAAATTATGAACTTTTACATACTGACATTTGATATTGAGGAAGGTAGTGCATTTCAGGTTTTTAGCTTTACCAACCTTAAGAGCTGCTATTTAGAGAACGATCTGGAAATAAAAAAAAAAAAAAAAAAAGGCAAAAACTTAAGAAATACCACTTAGGCACAACTATGGCATGAACCTGAGTAAGCATTAAACTGTTGTACTGTAACAAATTAAAAACAGAAACAAAGGGAAACAGGTAATACAATTATTCAGAGAAGTGGACAGAGAATTGGTATTCTTCATATAATCATACTGGGAAACACACCTATGCTGGTTATCAGAGAAGCTCTAATTTTTTGGGTTTGTCTTGTTATCTTATGGGTGACATTTCCCTCTACATTGTCAAACTGCCATTGAAACGCCAGCACTCACTGGCGAAAGTCTACTACTGAGTTTTTACCTTTACTGAAAATACATGTTTCCACTATGGATATAATGTGCTATCTGCTGATAAAATGCAGTATAAAACCAGTATTGTTTAACATTACCACAGTGCTTATCATCTGTAACACCACGTGATTTTTTCCCACACCCCAACAGAGGTGAGGATCCCACTGCAGTAGACACTGTAAATGCTATAAACATGTACTGTCTTCTAAATGCAGAGAAAAAATTTCTATATAAATTTCAATAATGCATTGAAAGGAGCATAATTTTACAGTTCATTTGTAGTTTTAACATATTTTAATAGCAAGATACTTTTTTTTTTTTAACAGAGAGATTAATTATCCCTGTCTTTCACACTAAGCATTTTGTTGAACATTTGTAAAGCCCCAGGCAGAAGCCACATACCTGCCCAGGGAGTTTACTTGTATTTAAGACTCCAAGAGCTCGTCCACATGAATTCTTGCAAGGCCTTTGATTATTTAATACCCTGAATTCATGCAAAGAGAACATGCTACATACATTTCCCAAAAGATTTCTTTTAATTTAATGAGAAAAGCATCTTGGCAGAAGGTTTTACAGGAGTAACATACAGGCAGAGGTATTACATAATACTTCTATACAACATACTACATAATACAACATACAGAAGTATTACACTAAAGCACCCAGCATACAGCAACTCATAAAATGGTGAAATAACACCCATCGATTTTAAATTACCCTAAAGATCATTAAGTCTAACTGTATTTATGTAGCTATGTAACATTTAAGTTCATAGCAGTATAATGCAGTTAAAAAGAACTTGTAGGAAAAACACTACACTATTTTTATTCTAGAACCAGTATAGATGCAGATTTCCCGCACTTGAAAGAGGCCAGCTAGATATGCTACTTTGTCTGGTGTTTTGAGAAGGCCAGTGTATGTTGGCCAGGATAGAAACTCGACTGCAAACTGGACTAGGTCCAGCCTGGTGTCCTGCACAATAACACACTCAGCAAAGATGGCCTTGAGTTTCACCTAAAGCACCTGAAAAACAAAGGGAAAACTTTGATTAGACACAACAACATGGATATCAAGAGACAGATTTTGTTTATAAATACCACAAAGACTGGGGGCAACATGAAATAAGGAGGAAAAGATGTGAAATACCCCTTCTAGGTCTGAAAACACTGCTTGGTAATCAATATAAAAGAATTAAGGCTTATCAAAGCAAAAATGTCCTTATCTGTCCTTAGTTTACATCAAGGACTAAAAGGGGAGGTGAATTTTTACTTTTTCACAAAATGTAAATGATCACTGTGACACACAAGAAATTATGACTTCACACTGCAGTCCCACTGCTGCTCGGAGATTGCCCCTTAATGTGCACAACTTCCAAACTGGAAGCTATACTTCTGCCCTTTCTGGAGTGCCTGAGCTCCAGACACAGAAAGAGACCTGGCCTTTTGGATGGTGCAACCAAGAGAAGACACCCTACAAAACCAGTGTGAATGGAGGACACTGCCAGAAAACCTCAAACCAAGAGTCAGACCTAGATGCAGTGGCAGTGCAGATGAGGGCAGTGAGACTAAACTGCAGGAAAGTCCTGCAAGGGAAGGAGGCTAAATGACAATTAGCCAAAAATATCTAGAGAAAGTGGAAGTTCACTCCTACACTTTCAGCTCTAGACCTATTTCACAGCTGCTACCTTGCATCAATATATCACAATTACAAAGAATGCATCACAATATCTCCAGCTACTGGAGTCAGATGAATGTTTAAAAATCAAAGTTATTCATTAAATTAATTTGCAAAACACTAGACAACATCTACACGGGTTGTACTGAAAGTAGATGCATAAAAGTTCTCAAAGTTAAGCAGCATCATTGCTTGATTTTTCTCCCCCAAGATCTGGGGAATTAAGAGGGGGAAAAAAAGCTATAGTTTTCACTCATCCACCAATACAAACAAATATTTGAGGACTTATTATTATATTTCCGCTAGTACATATGAAATACTGTTAGTATATTTATAAACTACAGTTCAAATCTTATGAATAACAGCACACAGCACTAGAACATTTCTGATGGGAGAGACGATTTACCCAGTGCTAAAGTTCAAAGCAAGGAAGAGTGCCAAAAATAAAAACCACCAATGTTGCTTCCATCTAGAAGGAAGATTATATCCGTGAAACTCAGATGTCTAGAAGAGGATTCATTTGTCCAATGACTGACACCAAAGGGAGTCAGGATCACTAAACACTCCAGACAGCCGTTTTTAAAGAGTTTAGAAATCCACCATAGCTGCCCAATACTTACTGAATGTAACAAATCAGGATACTACGTACTAACAGCATATTTAACTTAGAGCACAGCAGAATCATAAGGGATTAATATTGTCTGGAACCACTAACTTCCCCTGCAATACTTACTCGGTACCAACACTATTTTGAAGGAGTGGAGCACAAAAATGAGACTCTGATTCTCTGGTTTTCTTCTAGGATAAAAAACATTAGCAGAAGAATAACCTTACTTTTTCCCTCTGCACTTCTAGTCTATGGGAGGAAACTCTAGAAACTCTCATCCTGCCTTTCCGTCTCTATCTACAAACAGTCATTTTACTCACCGGTCAATACAGTCCTTCTACTTTCTCTTCATCAGGATAAATGTCTTGCCTCTAAACACAAACTCACCAGAGCAGACAAATTCTTTTTTTCTTGCATTGCAAGGTCCAACTTACAAGTAGGTGCTTTGAACCTGTCCCCATGCTGCTAGTAGGTTCCTCTGAACACAGCGAATGACACCTCCACTTCTCTTCCAGCATGGTAGTGTCCTGTCATGGCCTTGTCTGAGCTTATTCATGGCTAGAGCAAGTATCTCAGTAAGTCATGTAGCAATTCCAGAAATAGTACTGTCTCTAAAAGCTGGATTAGTCACCCACATACAGAGCAGAGGTGCAGCAGTTTGGGGTTCAGGGGTCACTCGAGTCCACCGGGAAACCCCTCGGTAGTCCTCCGAGGAGCAGGCCCTGCCCGTGGTGGGGGCAGGGGCTGCAGCTTGTTGGCAGAATGAGGAGACACGCAGGTTTGCTGGAACAATGGTGAACTAGTTTAT
>JAWWES010000081.1:49135192-49147215 GCA_035583135.1 Lophotriccus pileatus
CAATTCAATTTGTACCCTTTTGGGGCAATTATAACCACAGTCAGCAGGAGGCGCTGTTGAACCACTGGAGATGTGGAACCTTGCAGTTGTTAGAGTCAGTCAGCAGGGGACACTGATGGGTCCACCGGCAGTCGCCATGTGTTGGTCTCTGCGCGCTGGAGCAAAGCTGGACAATGGAGACCTTCCCGGAGGGAGGGAGGGGGCGGAGGGAAAGCACAGCCCCTAGTGCTGAAAAAGAACTCACTCCTTCCTGCTGGTCCCAGATGTGCAGTGGTGTCGCTCTGTCCCCCTCCAAAGAAGATTTTAAGCAAAAACAGCTCCCAACCTGATGCACACTCAAAAAGGCAGCAGCAGTCCCCCGATGGCAGCCAGTCCAGCCACTCCAACGGCTCCCGCAGCTCTCACTAGCACCGCCCCCCACCCTTGCCAGTCCCGAAAACTAGCTCAGATTTTTCTCTCCACACCTGTTTCCCTGGCGACAAAGCCAGTCAATTAACATATCAATACTGTTGGCTAGCCTGTTTTTCTGGGCCATTAGCTGCTTGGAAACAGCCCCGACCAATTCCCCCCGCCCCCAACACAGGCAGGGGAAAGGGAGAATTCCAACTTAGCTGTAAGAACACACAAACCATGACAACTATATATACAACAATTCTAACTCTGCAAAAGTGCTATTTACAGAAATACCCCTCCCCCCTTGTATCAGTCCAGGAGAAGAAGCAGTCTCTTTTCTACTTCCGGAGCTACAGGTCTTTTAAACAATTCTGCAGCACTTGAAAGTTCTTCTTCTGTTACCGCTAGGATGACAGCTTCGATTCGTCACAGCTGTTTCCAGCGCATTTGGGAGACTTTCTCTTTCTTCTATGTTGACCTCAGGGCTGGGCCTACCCCCTCCTGGGCTAAGGCCGAAGGCTGGGGTTTACCCATGTCCTGTGGGGTCTTCCATGGACTGCAAAAGGACACTTGTCTTACCATGGTCTTCCCACAGTTACAAGGGCTAATGGCTTTTAAGTCCACCCCTGTTTCTTGTGGGGTCCCTCCTCACGAGAGACAGTCCTTGATGGACCTCTCTAGCATGAGTCTACCTTCAGGCAACAGTTCTTCCTTTCTCTGCTGTCCCTTAGGGTCACAAATTCAGCTGTACCAGCACGGATCCCTCACTGAGATCCCAAGCCTACTCGAGCCGACTTGCTCCAGTGTAGATCTCTCTCTCCGTGGGCCACAGGTCTCCATCAGGACTCTGTTTCATCTTAGGCCTCCCACATCTTCATGCACTCCTCTGCTTTGGCGTGGGCTCCTTCATGAGCTGCAGAGGGGGGTTTCTGCTTCCCAACAATCTGCTACAGGTGGCAAGGGTTTAAATTTTCAGTCTCTTCCCTGATGAAGGGAGAGAGAGAAAGAGAGGGGGAGAGAAGGAGTTTCCCCCTGCCCGCTTCAGGCTTCTCTTCTCTCTCCTGTGGCTGCCAACTTTGACCTTGGAGGCTCCATTATCTCTCTGCCTGGAATTCCTTCTGCAGCAGTCTCGTCCAAGTTCTTCTCTAATGTTTTTTTTCCCTCTACTCTGTTACAGGAGAGAAGGGGGCCTGGCCCCCCTCGCCCAGGCCAGACTTGGCCCGGGGTGGGGGTCTCACGCCTGGGCCCAACAGGGCCGGCTGCTATGCTGGCTCTCCCATTTTCTTCCGCACAACCACCCTTCTCTTCCGTTTTCTTAAATATGTAATTGGCAGAGGCGTTACTAAAACTTTTGATTGATTTTGCTCTGGAAATTCACCTGGAAAAAACTATTTTCAGCCCCGGGGGGTGCACTGGTCGGTAAACCCACGACAATTCCCTCTTTTGCCTCTGCAAATTACATTTTTAAGAAATTTTAAACTCTACAATTAACATATATCTTTCAATAAATAAAATATAATGAAATCTTTTCGTTAAAAATTAAAACAACATCACTATAATACTTAACTCTATTTTTGTGGGTTTACCACAACTACAGCACACATTTTATAATGGGTCAGGCTATTTTGTCTGCAGGCTTCTCTTAGTGTCATGGTTTTGTGTGTTCTTGGAGTTAGGCTGGAATTTTCCCTTTCCCCTGTGCCCTGTGTTGGGGGAGGGGGATTGGTCGAGGACTGTATCTAGGCAACCAAGTGATACAGAAGAAAAGAGCTAGTTAGGCTGCATTCCTATGTTAATTGCCTGACCTTGTCTCCAGGGAAACGGGGGAGGAGACTGGAAGGGCTGAGTTGGGAGCCGAGAAGGGGGTTGAAGTATAACCTGAGCTGTCGGGCCTGCTGGGGGGACTGCTGCTCGGGAGCTGTGATAGGTAACCGGAGCTGTTGGAGGGGTCGGACTACTGCCCGGGCTGCTGTGCAGACTACTGGTCAGACTTCTGCCCGGACTACTGTGGGGCTGCAGCTTGGGAGACTGCGGCTGCCTGAGGGGTTGGAGTTGCTGGGCTGTTGAGGCTGCTGCTTCTGTGGATGTGCTGCAGTTTGGAGCTGTTTGCTTGGATTTTCTGTCGGAGAGGGATGGAGCCACACCTTGTGCATCTCAGCCAGCGAGAAAAACTGAGTTCCCCACTGTTAGGAACTGTGTCTTCCCTTCCCCTTCTCTCTCCCTTTGGTGAGGGGGGAAGACATCCATTGTCCAGCTCATTTCCAGCGCATTTGGGAGACTTCACGTGGCGACTGCTGGTGATCCAACAGCGCCTCCTGCTGACTGACTCAAACAACTGCAGGCTCCACATCTCCAGTGGTCCAACAGCGCCTCCTGCTGACTGGTTATAATTGCGTCAAAGGGTAAAAATTGAACTGGTTTTCACTGTTGGCTTTATTCATTTTGTCTTGAATTGGATTGTTTCTGGGTGTAGGATTATTGTTTGAGTGTTTTATTTGTGTTCTTTCGTTGTTTCTGCCAATACATATACACCTTTTAATAAAGGGCTGTTATTCCTACCTTGCTATAGTTTTATTTTCCATTTCCCACACTGTTCCTCAATTGGAGTCTATTAATTTTGGATTTATAATTGCTTAGGGGGAGGAGTTTTGTGTCTTCCTCATCATTTATTCCCAGCAAAACACTTGTGTCTCATTTAAACTGAGACACTCAGTTATCTCAAAATTCTTATGGCCATTCCTTAGACAGAGCACCATTAATATGTTGTGGTCTGATCCAGCCCTTGCCTCTACGGGCAGTCTTTGCCCCCATTCTCCACCAAAAATGTTGTGGGTTTACTGACAATACAATATAGCGGAATACTCGTTATGGTTAAGGTCCTTCTTCTCTCCTAGCATGTGCTTGCAACTCCCATATGAAATGAGAAACTAAAAAAATGAAGTCTTAGTATTTGGGGATGGGTGTGGGGTGGGAACAGAAAGCCAAAAGCTTCTCCCCTCCACCCTACATATTCATTGGCTCCATACAGTTGTCTTAGACAAAGGCAGTGTCAGTATATAGGCAAAAAAAATAAAAGAATATTTAAGTTAGGGGAACCACTCATGGTAAGAAAAAAATAATTCAGAGATAGGTGTATGGGGAGGGGGAAGAGGGAGGGAAAAAGATAAGCATATGGAAATTGATCCTCACCAACACTGAAGCCATGCCCAGATCCACACTTCCAGTGTTTCATTTGTTTAGCAACTGGATTATCCAAGCTACAGATATCAAACCAGCTCAGGTTGTAAAAACCTGACACTTTTTGGTTTTATTTTTGTTTGTTTGTTTGTTTTTCCCTCTGTAGTACTTCCATTTTAGAAGAAATCAAAAAGAACAGGTTACTGGACAAAATGGTGTTAGAATGGCAGTAAGGTGAATGCTTCAAGCTTGGACTGTCTCAAAGAAATTCCTGCCTGGGTGTTTAGATTTTTCTTGTCATTTTAAGCCAGCAAATTTGGATCACAGTTATTAGGACCTGACTGTATGTTGGGAAAGTGCTTTGGATAGTACAGAGTTTTCTGTGGTCGATTGAGTATCCCCTTGATCTCAACAAGCCTGATTTTCATCCTGTAATTCCTGTATCACATATGCTATCCTCTGCTTCCCGGAGATACGTTTCATCAAAACAACACAAATATCTACATCTGCCTTGGGAATAATGTAAAGGGTACACATAAAGTGGAACCCTCTCCATTCACAGCTAAGATTTTGCTACTTTCTCCCATACCTCCCTCAACAAATTTCAGAAGATAACAACACTATTAACACCTATCCCTCGTTATGTTCTCCTATCTTATGAATTAAGGTACATGATTGTCCACTGTCCAGTGAATACATCAGATGAATTACTTCACTGGCAGGTAATAAATATGTAGTTTAGGAGTGTTAATGTTTTAAAAGGTCAGGTTCTGCTTCTGTTGCTGTCAATTTCTTCCCAATGAAACAGAGCTAAAACTGTCTGTGAAAAGCTAGAATGTGCGGCAGATTGTGCATTTTCTGCTAGTAGTTTCCTGTAGTTTCATACTGCACCAATGTTGTAAATGTTCTCTTCCCCATTTCTTTTCTACTCAGTGTGGAGAGCGTGCAGAATGCTGTGCCCTTGTCGAAAAGTATGTAGACATAAAGACAGAAAAATCTGGCCCATAGATTTTAAATGCTGTCTGTATATTATGGGAGAACTAGTTCCACATTTTAATGGTTCCTTTCTCAACAGAGCAATGAGACTTTAAAGAAAAAAAAAACAAGCAGTGGCACTTACATGTATGTACCACCACACAACATCAGAATTTATCTGAAGTAGTGCTTTAATTCAGAACTAAACCACATCCCAGCAGGGTAAGCAGCAGCATCAGAATGTAGGGAGCTCAAATAGAAAGCAAACCAAGAATCCCGGAAGCTCTGAGGACTAATGAACCAGCATAACTCTTTCATATAACCACAGAGCACACTGAATATGGGACAGTACTTAAACTCTTTTTCCAGGAGTGGTTAATGGCGTGTATACACATTTTCCACTGGAACTGTATATCTTGCATAGGCTTTCTCATTACTTGGGATGATTCTTCTGTTTCTGTTGACAGCTTTTGAACCAGCTTAAGCTACCAAATCCAACCTACATTGTTATAAAGCTGTACTATGGAACCAATAATCCTGTCACACACTTATCATAGGAATCAGGAGGAGAGGCTGGTGATTAGCTAGGTCAAATGAAACCAAACAACTTAAAACACCCTTCAATGTGCACCAATTCTTGGACTAAGGACATTCAAATTCAGCTTAAAATCAGTTTCACATCCTCCTCTTTCTTGAGTTTGATCTCTTTTAAACAAAGGGCAGAGTCTGGATTCTGATGCCAACAGAGGACCTATGCCGAAGTCTAGAATAAATTCTCCACCGTACTGTGTGCATTTGGTGAGCGAATTGATTTTTTGACTGACCTGAAGTTGTGGTAAATGTTGTCAGCTGGAAAATGCCCATTAGGAATCATCCATTAGTTGCAATGTGTCCCAGGTCCGTCCTTCCCAAATCCCCTCCATCTACAGCACATTTATCACAGAAGGGCCTAGGAGAGCTCTGAGGGACTTCTGTGACCAGGGTCACTGTACAAGCACAGCTGGGACTAGATGCTTCATGTGTGACAGGAGAGGTGTAAAATGGGGTGGTGAATGTTAAGTCTGAACTCTTAATTTTTGCATATTCTTACTTGGTATTTTAGCTGCATACATAGATTTACATCCTTTATGTATTTACAGCATAAAACAATTCATTCTGTCACCACATTAAGCCATATAATATCTGTGTATTACAACAGATAATCTTTAGCTCACATTCAAATAAATAAACACTGATTTAATATAATTTTTTTCTTACCCTATCAGAACATTGTGTAAATTAACTAATTTTACTGGTCCTGTGTACAAATGGCTTAATTTCTCTAATACCCACTAAATCTCAATTGACTTAGAGGAGACTACTAATCTATTTGAAGTTAAACCTGCAATAGATAAATTTGTATCTCAGAAAGGATTTGTCTCTTTAGTAGACTGCCATTTTTAAATGTTTGGGGACAACAAAAGAATTTGCCAGTTATAAAACTGCTAGTCACTTAAAAAAAACTAAAAGAAAAAAAAAAGAGAAAAACCTTAACACTGCAGCCATTAACAAAGAAATCAGGCTAACAGATGATCTTTCTCCTTGTTGATAATCTTTCTATCAGACTGGAACTGAGCACTGAGAGCAAAAGCAAAGCTTAGTCTTCTTTCAGTTACTATTGCGTATTTCTACACTTTCAAATTACAATAAAAGGAAAAAAAGAAAAGAAAAATAATATATAACCAACTGAAGTGAATTACAAGACAACGCATTGCATGAAACTGTACAACTTTTCATAAAGGGAAATTTAACATCTCCAGAACCTGTGTACTGAGTTAATTTTCTATTTTTATTGTGTTGCAGCTTTAAAAAATTGCCAATTAAGTCAAATTAAGCTGTTGTTCAGTTGATTTCTATAATTCCTAGCAATAGTTTATGGTAAGTTCAAGCAAACAGAGGGTGTTTGGGGGTTTGGTTTTTTTGTCTCTTCTTTTTTCTTTTTTTTTCCAGAGTAGTAGTTTCCTTTTGTAGAAACAATTATCATTGTAGTGCTTCCCAGCAAAGATAAACAGAGCCTGCAGCCATCCTATATTTCATTTTCAGTCCAGCAGTTTTAGAGTGGCTTTTTGTTTTTCAGCAAATGTAGAAAAAGAGAAAAACAATCCAAGGTAAAAAGTACAATGTGGGGTATCATAAAGCAGTCAGAAGCAAACATGGCAAATTGAAGAGGAAGCTCTCTTGGTCTGGACGACTCTTTCCTCTCATGCTCAGAGTTACAGTGGCAGTATTTGTTCTATCACTCAGAGCCAGAACTGTAATACAACCCCAGCCACTCTAACAACATTATTAGGTCCATGAATGACAGACTTGTTACAAAGAAAAAACCGGAGACACATGCACTGGTCTCATGCATGTTGTTTGCAATTCCAGTTGCCTCTCTTTTAAAAGATTATGGTGGAACTGTAAAGGTAAAGGGAATCACGGCACAAACAGTCAGGAGCAGGATTCAGCTTTTGTATGACACTTTTTTGTAAAAGAAATGCCAAAAAAACTGGGCCTTTTTCACCTTGCCATGGGATGATGATGTAGGTAGTTAAAGGAATCTATGAAACCATGCATGCTGCTGAAATACAGAGAATGATGTTCTGTTCTTGTCTTCTGGAGTAAGAAGCAGAGGATAAGAAACAATGCTAGGAATGGCCAGTTCAAATTTAACTGAAAGAAAAACATCTTCACAGAGGATGTGATTAAGCTGCAGATCTCTATGTCAGGGAGTACAAGAGATGCTGAAAATCTGTCTGAGTCAAAAAGAGCCTGAAAAAATTTAAAGGGAAAAAAACCCCACCAACAAAAACAAACAAACAAACAAATCAACCAATCACTGCATTAGGATCGGTGATCTGTACTACACTGAGCTGAGACAAGAAACTGAGTGCCCCAGCCTTCTCTTTACAGCCTCGGCATCTCTAGTGTCATGGCAGCTGTTAAGGAAACTTTCCTGTCTGACCATCCAGGAGCCACTCTGGCAATCACGCTTCCGTCACGCCATACTGTCACTTATGGGACCAAAGACCCTTCGCAGCAGGTGGCTCCAGTGAGCTGGCAAGTGCCCCACTTGACTCCTTACACACATGGAGTCAAACAAGATTTCCTTGCCAGCTCAGCCCCGGATGTTTTCTCAGATGTCTTTGTTGCAGAAAACTCGGGCGGTGAGGGAAGAAAGTCTTCAAATCAGTGTGATTTATATGCAAACTTCGTTTATTACAGTACAATACAGCACTTATATTTCATAAACTCATACATATGTATATAATCACACACTTGTCTACCACTGATTGGTTTTTTACTAAAGATTATATTTTCCTAAATCCAATCCACAAGTTCATGGGAAAAAGAACTGTGAAAAGCAAGAAAGGAATAAACAATATCTGTGACCTTGTTTCTACCATGCTAGGAGACATTCTCCCACACACAGCTGCGTCTAATCCATGTTTCTTTGGACAGCAGCTCTTCACCTATTAAACGTTTCCCAACAGTCTTGATCCTTAAAGCGACTTTAAATCATGGCAGTCATACAAAAGCAGCTTAAGCTGGGTGCCCCTGAGGAGGGATCACGAACCTGGCAATCCCTGGGCTTGGTTCTGTGCATACAGTAGTCTGGGGCCTTCCTGCTTTGTCGCTGGCTCCTACTGTGTCTCACAGTGGCCAGTCTGTGCTGCACTGGTGCCACAAGTGCCTTTGTCCTCTGTCGTGCAAAGGGTCGGTGTAAGTTGAAAGGTTGTTGCCGTGGGCTACAACCATTTGCCCCATCCAAAGCACAACCTGCAGTTTGAACTGCACTACAGTTGCACACTGTTCTTGAACATGCCCCATGTTCCTTTTACTCCAGCGCTGGGCACCGTTGTCTAGCCTACCATGTCAAGGTGAAATAATTTCTATATCAGGGGGAAAATGTCAAGACACTCAATACTGTTTAATAGAGCAGAGTGGTATTATAAAACTGTATTTTAGGTAAGGCACAAGTCAAATGTAAACGTTCTGGTAGCAAGGCATTGGTAACATGTAACACCTAGCCCAATAGAAGTTCATAGCACTTTATAAGCGTTCACAGTCTCCCAGCACCTTCACTGCTGGCGTTAAGATATTATTCCAAGGCCAGTGCCAGAGAAAATTATAACATCCACAAAAAGAGAGATTAGCCCTCTTGTAGAGAACAAGAAAGCAGAATATGCAGATGTTAAGTACCTAGCCCAAAGTGACCTATTAGCATAGCCAGGACAGCAGCCATCCCAGCTACCTCCCAATCCTATACTTAAACCTCTTGACTGATCTGCTCTTCAGCTGACAAGCTCTACATGGATCTTCGCACCAGGCTTCCTAGCAGTGCCTGCTAAGTGACATATCCGCCAGCACCAAAGAGGTGTGGAGAGGGAATGGAGCAACAGAGTCAGAAAATGTCTTAGCTCCAGCTCTGAGCAGTCAATTTATTGTGCACCTTACAGATTTTTCCCAGTATAAAGAATGAATAATTTATTCAAGTACTGAATTTATTCAATCACTAAAGCCAGTGACAGATCAATTAGTGCCAATTCATAGGTTATTTAAATAAATGTTGGTAACCTGAGCCCTCCATAAATTGTGGGATGCTGTGAGGACCCGTAGAATAGTCATCCTCTGTCTCCCTGGGAGGTAAGCTAAAGGAAATTGCTTCTACCCCATAGTCCTACCACTGGCCAGGAGGATGCTTTGTTTTGGACCTGTATGTAGTGTTCACCATAATGTGAACTTTATGCTTTGAGAGATTTACCAAAGCATTATGATGTTATTTCTCTTTTTCCATTTTTTTTTTTTTTTTTTTAATTCTCCTAAGAAATGCATAACTCCAGATTAATTGCAAGGAGGAAGGGGAAAAAACAACAAGCAGTCCATTTTTATTCTCCTTGAATTAGAAACTTGAATTTTCTTCCCCTCCTACTGATTCACTGCTCAGCATTCAGCTAAGATGATCACCGAAAAAGGAAAAGCAAATGAACAGTGATGTTTCTTAGGGTATGAAATACTTTACAATTAAATATGGTGCTGCAGACTACTGTACTGATCAGCAGTCACTGGTAGCTTTCTGCTAACCTGAAAATGAATTCAGTGCAGGACAGCATTCCAAATTGCTCTTACAAGGTTTCCTTTATTATTTTTATTTGGTTATGCTCTGACTCTCATCCAGAATTGTACTTAATGCCCTCGTCTGAAGTTGTTGAAATGGCACCCCATGGCATAGTGTGACAGTGAAAGGATATTGCCTTTGGAAGCTGCTAATAGTCCATGAGAAGAAAACAGCGGAAAACAGGAGAGCAGTTGTTCCAAAATTATAAGAACAAAAATCTTTACACTTTTAGCTTGTCAGAGGATTGAGAATGGGGAGAATATAGTTTGCAGCTACTGAGGACTTGCAGATCCAGATGGGTTACAAGTCAAAGATACAAGTAATGAAAAGAATAGTGCATTATATGAAACAATTTAATATTTTCCATCTTCCACTTGCCACTCAAAATTAATATTTGCTATATAACGTTATCCACAAGGTATCTTTATTCCCTTGGATGGGAAACATGGACAAATAAGTTGTTGTTGGAAATGAGCAGCAAGGGTTGCAAAGGTCAGGTCAATCAACAAAAGCCTCAGTCCTGGTAACTGACTTAGGCAAAGATACTTCAGTGGCCCCCAAGACCAAGGCCCCACAGAATTCAAAAGGAGCTCTCTACCTGAATTTTTATAAGTTTAGGAATGCAAAACAAAGCTGGGAAGGCTTAATTCCTCAGTGACTTTACCATAGACTTACCTGCACATTGCTCCAGCAGGGGTAATGCAAAGGCAAATCACTTGACTAAAACAGTGTCAACAGGCAATCATATCTGTGTTTTAACAAATCTGTTTGTCCTAATTCAACGAAAGTAATGTTTCCCCCACTGTTGAACACACTTGTACAGGTGAAAACAAAGAAAAAAAATAGAAGTAACAATAATAGTGGCTCATTCATTTAATAAGTCTCTCCATACCTACAAGGTATTTTCCTTCCTTCTTAGATTATTTCTATGGCCATAACTGCCTCATCGTAAGCTTTGACACATGCCTCTGCAACCCACAGACCACGGGAATAACAAATCACCAGCCAAACTCTTGCATGTCCCCTACCAGTCTACTGAATTCCTCACTGTAGGAAAAGCAAGGAGGTACTGACTTCTTGGCCCCAGAATAGCAATACTGAAGTGGAGTCTGTGTGTCCTAAGTTATTTTAACAGCTGTCTACCTCACAGTGTATTTCACTAAAAAGAAAAGCACTACAGTTTTTTAACATAACCATTACTTAAATGACTTACTACCATAAAACTTGTGATTTTTCCCTCACCTCTCTAAACAATAAAATGATAAACAAATAATAATTACAAGAAAAAAACATGGCCATAGGAGATAGTTACATTTACTGTGTAGTGATTTCCCAATAGAAATTAATTCAAAGAAAATTTACATTCTACATTTTAAAAAGATATAAATAATTCATATTCTCATATCATGACTACTCTGCATGTCATACACTGAAGTAGACGAAATTTTTCAGTTTATTTGTTTAAAATTTTAATTCAGGAACTCATTATCATGTTATTTTATGCTTCTATTCCACTGTGGTAATTTAATAGTCTTCAATAGAATTATGTTCAATTAAAATGTGTTCAGTTTTACCATAATCAATTTTTTTAGCATTTAATTTAATTGCTGTAGGCTTCAGTTTTACTTATGTACTATTAACTCACCTTGTTCCCTGATTCTCAGAACTATGAAAAGACTACAGTTTCTTTCCTCTTAAGCCACCTCTGCATAAACATCACTCCATCTCTTTCAGACCAGTGATTCCCGTAACTGGGAATTGCTTTCTGAGAGCAGAGCGATGCCCTGTTGTTTCATCTGCTAACAGCAATCCTTCTTTCATGTAAACACAGTGAACTCCCTTGCCCACTAATGCACCCCAGTGTCCTCTGACAAGTCCTTCCTATATCAGCATGGGTCCCACAAGTTTCTGATTGCTCAGTTCCTGTCCACTGTTACCAGGGTCGTGAGTTCGTGCACAAACCTCCAGAGCTGGGCAGGTAAGTAGATGCTTTGCTGAAGAGAACAGGAAAATGCTTCACTTCTTGTAGGATCAGTGACATGATGTGGAAAGGGACCTCATTACAGTCACTGGAGGCTTCATGTCTAAAATTAGACAGCACAAAAAAATGAGGGACCCATGGAAAGGTAGCAAATGGTAATTCAGGCTTTTTTCTGGGTTTATGCAACTTTGTATCAACACAAGAATGGGGATGGTTTACCAGTAAGATGCGTATCAGCTTCTGAACCTCTGCTGCCAACCGCAGATTTCCTAAGCTGTTCTGTCGGGGTTTTGGAGTTTGTAAACTCGTCTATCATTGGTTCCTGTATTGCCATGGTTATTATATTGTCTCATTGCA
>JAWWES010000081.1:49147852-49207701 GCA_035583135.1 Lophotriccus pileatus
TACTTCGCTGCTGTATCCCGGGTGTGCTGCGTGAGTTTCTGCCTCCCCGCCGCCTGTCCCAGGCGGCGGGGGGGTGGTCTCGGCCCTGCAAACCTGCACAGAGCTGCCTCCAGGACCCCCTCCGGAGAAACCCCTGCTAAACCTCGGCAGACACCCCGAACTACAACAGATGCAAACTACAACACTGTTCTGCCATATAAGCACTGTACAAATATAATACAAGTGTTGTCTGGGGGGGAAAAAAAAAAAAAGGGAAGAAAGGAGAAAAATAGCTTTTCATCTTCTGTAGATGCCCATCTGATTCTATGTTGCAGGTGACAACACACCACTGATGCATACAGTGACATTATCAGATTCACATTTTTCTGTAACTGATTTACATAGTTTATAGTGCAATCTTTGCAGTTACTAACATTTTCACAGAATCACAGAATCACAGAATCACAGAATATGCAGAGTTGGAAGAGACCACTTCCCTGGGGAGCCTGTTCCAGCACCCAACCACCCTCTGGGTGAAGAACCTCTTTCTAATACCCAACCTAAACCTCCACTGACACAACTTCAGACCATTCCCTTGGGTTCTGTCACTGGTCACCAGAGAGAACAGATCAGTTCCTGCCCTCCTCTTCCTCTCACGAGGAAGTTGTAGAGTGAAGTGAAGTCTCCCCTCAGTCTTTTTTTCTCCAGGCTGAACAGATTGAGTGACCTCAGCTGCTCCTCATGTGGCTTCCCCTCAATCCCTTCACCATCTCTGTTGCCCTCCTTTGGTTGCTAAACTACTATTACACACTGAGGAGCTCTGACTGACCAGTGTTCAGTAGTATTTTTTCTAAGTAACTTGTAACCTCAAACTTGTAACCTCAAAAATGAATAGGCTATTTAAAATTTTCATTATCCCAAGAAAAATTACTTGAATTTATCAGCTTTAGGTTTGCTATTCCATTCTGTTAGGTCTTGTTTTCTGTTTCCAGATTTCCTTATGACTCTTGACTGGCTTAAAAGACTACAAATTCTTCCACTGGAGAGGTTATTTTCCTATTTTCAAGCATCAGTCAGTACTTCTCCAATTGCAAAAGTCAGTCTTTATTTATCCTCATATTGCAATAAACTTGATTTTTCTTTCTTGTGTATATGCATATTCTGTTACTAAAGATCAAAGATCTACCCAAATCTAACTGGCCAATCAGATAATTATGATCAGCTTTCTGTAGTCAACGACATGGGGACAGGCAATGTGCTCAGCAAAACACTTGATTTGCTTCAGAAACCACTGATACATAAATAACCATGGATGAGATATTTGTTAAGGTCTAGAGAAGTCTGGACTCACACTATTGGCACTCTAACAAGACTCTTCAACAGCCCTATTCACTGGGCTTCTGAGAAGCTCATGCTTGGATCGGACCATATGTCTCCAACAAGGGTCAGCCATGGAGCCTATGTCATGGCCCCTCCACAAATGGCAAGAGTCTTCCATCTAGGACGGCTGACACAAACAAAATCTGCCAGAAAAAGAATTAGTTTTTTCTCTCTGTGCAGTAATACATCTATGTCTGTCTTGAATTCATCTGACCTATGATTCAGGTTTTTTCTGCAGTCAGCAGTAATGGCATTCCCATTAAAAATTGATGCCAGCAACTCTTCATTCTTAGTATTGGAATGGCATTGAGGTCTTCAATCACTCTAAAAAGTAACAATACAAGGAACCACCATTTTTAATGTCAAAGAAACTTGGATATGGGAAAGCAAATTTTTGTGCTTTAAGTTTCAAGCAACACTGAAGCTGAGCTGAGATTTTGCGTGCCAAGTTTCAGCCTAAAGGGAGGGATTTTTGGCTACAGCATAAGCCCTAGAAAATTATAAGCCTTCTAGGAGAAGCATCCAATTGTACTTAACTACTGTATGGCAGAGCAGTAGCTCTGTTCCAACAAAATCACTCAATAAGATAATTTCTAATGTTAGCATTTTAATTAAAATAAAGAATACTCGCCTCCATCTTACACTCCACAACTCTCTCTTCAAATTACACAGACAGACAAAAAGCACAAAACAAACAGAAAATAGGATCACAAATCTTATCAAACTTGAAAGCATGACTCGGAATCTTTGTGAGAAATATGGCCAATAAAATCAGAGTTAATGATTCCATAAACATTTATTTGGAGGCAATATTAACAGCAGTCCCTAAAACGTTTCTGGGCAATAAAGAATAAATAACACCTATTATTAATGTAATAGTAAAAAAATGTAATTTGCCACACATTTGCAATGCTCTACTTGAATACATTATTAAACAGAATCCCAGTATGGATTAACACTGAACAGAAGCTCCAGATGTAGAGATGTTTCCCTGTGGTTTTATCAGCAGCAACATGGTTGATGCTAGCCCAATCCTGATCCCCGTTTGAACAGGGCCTTTGGTTTGCTTTATTTGGTTTTTGGATGAATAATAACACTTGTGCAGACTTCACACTGGGCTTGGTGCTTTGATCAAAGCATTTTTCAGTGGGCAGAAAATCTGCCTCTAATATTTTCACCTAAGCTTTCATTTTAAAGTAAATCACTGAGGTGAGACCCTGTCAATCCAGCCTTGCATCCCACTTTCTCCAGCCAAATTGTTGCACAGATTGTTCCCTGCAGGGTCTTCCACCAAGAGAAAAATAGGTCTTCTCCCACCCATGCCAACAAATGGTCCAGGAGCCTGCTCTGTACCTCCTTCCCTCACCAGCTTCGCCAAGCAGCGATTTGCTCAGCCCAAATGTAACTGGGCAGTATGAGGTAGGAACTAATAATGTGTGCCAGACCTCTTCTAACAGTAGATGCAAGACTTTCTTCATTGACCTTCCTCTTCTCCACCCAGTCATGTTACACAGGGGGAGAAATAGTGTCTTATCCAGCAGGTTTCTAGAGAAAGATGAACAATATAGCACAGACAAGCAATAGCTGGTTAAAGGCTTTTCTGCTCACTTCAGATAAAGGTGATCTCATTTTCTCTAGGTCAGATGCATTTTTGGAAAGGCACTGCTGATGCTATCCTGAAGGATCAGGTGAATTCATGAAGCCTTCTTCCTCTCTCTCCAATCCCCATGGCCCCCAGATACTTAACAAATCAGCAGCCTTTCACTTGGGCAGTTAGCACATCAACCTGGTTGACATCTGCTTCCCCACCGTGGGAATTTTTGTTATACAAGATCATATCTCCCTCTAGTGACTAAATATCTGTATTTTTGAAAGTCGGGATCCCAACTTTAAAGACATAATTTTTAGAGTCTGTAAAGTTGAATCTATCCATAGATTCAACTCACTTACCTTTCACTCCCGATTATGCACAAAGTATGATTTGGATTTTGCCTTAAACTATCCAATTATTAAAAGAGTTATAGAGATTCTCAGTAGGCATTGTGTCTCCATTATACTGGGTTTTTAAATAAAAAAGACAGTATCTGACAACTGGGAATGATAGATCTTGATTAAACATTCATGCTATTTATTTTGTACTGGCAGCTAATCTTTGTCCAAACATTTAAATCCAGGTAGTGATTTAACAGCAACTCTACTAAATTTATCACTTGTGCTTGCTACAGATATGAGGCTCATTCTTTCTTATTTGGCAAACTAGAAGATATCTATTTACTCTCACCAACAAAAGGGAAACCCAAATTGGTTTAAAAAGACATAAAAAAGGAAAACCGTGTTCAAAGTTTTATCAGCTGGAGATATGAGTGGAGAGAAAATGAACAGAGAAGAGATTGGAAGATTGAAGCATCGCTAAAGGTCTTCCATGCTGGTTTATTCTCAGCTTATTCCACGGGCAATAATACACTTCACACTGATAATAAAAAGCAACAACACAAAAAGTATCAGATAGGCAGGATGCTCCTTAGAAAAGTAAAAAAAATGTGTCTGTATATATCAACAAATGGAATTGGAACATAGAGTTTAACAGGGACCAAGAGCTAGCACCATGGCACATACCAAGGATAATCACTAGGAAGCAAGAAAAGGCAACATAAAATCTCATGGGAGGCATGTCACGTTCCTCACACAGAAACAGAAGGAAACAGGAAAGAAAAATGAAAACTCACTGGAGGTATATGGGAAAAAAAATTGCAAAACTATTTTTAAAACTCTGTTGGAAGTTGCTAACAGCAGAAACATAAGACAAATTCAACTTAAAACTCACATTTCTGCTCAAAAATTTTAAGCAAATATTATTACAATAAATATGATTGAAAAAAAGAGACACAAAATTATTTTAATTTTTTCAATTGGATGAGTTTCCCACACATAAAATCAATTTAATTTTCCAATAGGCATAACTTTTGTTCTCATTTTTAGTGGCACTTAGCTTTCCTAAATCCACATGTGACCTTCAGGAACACTCAGAATTCAACAATTTCAGTATTTCCCCTAACTGGAAAACAGGGCCTGGTTCTGCACCTGCCTACATATTTTGCCTCATATCTTCATAGCATCCCATGAAGTACAAGCAAGAAACCTCTCTACCAAGATTTATCATGATCTGATTTTGTTGTTATTCTGTTTGATCCCCTAGAACTTTCACCAAAAAGAGGAAAAACAATTTTTAAATCCATAGAAGCTGATAAAGTTTGTAAGTGGGAATAGTGCCCAGAGCTAGATGTCAAGCCAATGGGGTTCCTTAACCTATTCTTGCCTAATTGCAAAAGTGTCATTTTATGTGGTCTGAAATATTTTAATTTTTTAATAGCAATAAAAATCATAATGTGACTGCAAAGCTATAGAAGAGCCTTTAAAATTTTCCTTGTAATTCACTGTGCCCACAGTATGGTTTCAAGGATAATTTTGTTTTTCTTTCTTAGTCAGCTGTAGTTCAGCTTCTTCCCTTAGTTATATTCTGGTCTGGTTGCAAAGGAGTATCTCAGATTAAGTACCTGGCCCTCATCTCAGGATGTTTGCAGATTCCTTTATCAGAGTGTCATAGAATCATAGAATATGCTGAGTTGTAAGGGACCCATCAGGATCCCTGAGTCCAGCTCCTGGCTACAGTGTAAATACGTGAAACAATAGGTTGTTCCTTTTTTTTTTTTTTTAGCCCTGAAGGAAACTATTATTGTGTAATATTTCCCTTTCAATCATCTACATTCCTCAATTAAATTTTGCATCTTCAAGTCACTGGCTAGAGCTACGGCATGTCCATGCTAGAAAAAAAACAGGGAAGGATAAAGAAATAAAAACTTTCTAAAAACTCTGCCAATATTACAAACAACCTCCTTTGCTGCCAAAATCCATCAACTGTTATGATTCTCCCCATCAACAAAGCAGACCCTTGCTCGGCTTGCTACTCTTCTTCTACTTGCCCGTAGGTGGGCACCAATCATGTCCATAACACCTGAGTCTGTGTCTGCTGACATCCCTACAGACTTTGGTTGTAGCTTCCCACATGGTTTCTCTGATCACAAACTTTAAATACATGCAGAAGCACCTCCAGACAAGCTAAGCATGAAACAAACTCTCCCTCTATCTGCTAGTTCACACACCACTATCTGAGCATACAGCTCTGTCCTCAAATGGTAAGGCCAAATAGTGGCTAAGATCAGTCTGAATCATACTTCTCAGGAAAGGTGGCTTTAAGAATGTTACGGTATACTTAATATTGCTCTCTCTGCCTCTGCTGAAGAGAAGCAGCAAACTCAGGCTCCCAAGGAAAACAACATCAACTCATAGTTCACTGAAGTACACCCAAAATTTGACACAGTGCAGCATTGACTATGTAGGTCAAGAAATATTCTAAATATAAACCACTATGTATATATTATACCCTAACACATTCACAAAGGCTAAAGAAATATAATTCATTCCTGTTCAACTTCACTTTTCAGTTGGTTTATTTAAATGATTAGTTATTGTACAACTTAATTTTCTCACTGAAAAAGGATCTTTTAACACATTTCAGCTCTGTAAACTACCTTTCACACATGAATTAGTGGGAGTTTTATTGCTGTATTTCCCCAACTTATTAAAAGGGCAATACTTCACAAATAAAATTGCAGGATGGATTTATTATTTACAGTCCTAGTCCTAGCCTTCATATCTACTTAATATGTGTAAAGTGTTTAGTTTTCCAATGTAGTCCAGCTGCGTCACTGGAATCAAACTTGTAATTGTCTCTTTGGGATTTAAAACCATTAGAGTTGTGCTTTTATGTTCTCTTTTGTTTTGCTTGAATCACTTTTTCAGGTCTATGAAGTACGGCTGGCACAATAAAAGTTTGATCAATGCTTAACCAATGCAGTGTATATTTCTTCTAGATACATAAAACCCAGGTAAAAAATATTAATCTATGAAAATTGTCTTTGTCAGCTACTTATTCTTGGAATTTAAATCAGTTCCAGCCTTGAGGCACATGGTTTGGCCAGGGATTTTCCAGTCTGTTTTTTTCAACAGTTTCTTGTAGTGTGTACATCTGACATATTAAAATGAACGATAGTCTGATGTGAAGTTTCAATTGATGGGACAGATTTTTTTTCTCATGCTGTGATACTTGAATAAAATTATCCTAGTACTACAGCAGTTAGCATAGAAAAAAGCCTATAGAAGCAGCCTTTATTTCCTTACCAATTTAGTCCCCTTTCATGCATTATTGACAATGATGCTTTTGGATCATATACTCAAATCCTTTAGGCCTCAGAGTCATGCTTTGGACATATGTGAAATCACCAAACCCCTGTCAAGAAATTGAAAATTTAAGCCATTTGTTTTTGGCAACATGAACTGGTCTTTAAGTTCTGCAGTACGTTAACCTGTTAGACAATTAATTCTTGTTCCCTCGGACTGATATTGTAGCCTTCTCCACTTAAAGTCTAACACTTCTGGAATTGTTGGGGATTCTGAAGGTGTTCTTCAGTATGAACCAAGAATTCAGATTCTGGCCTTCAGATAGTGTTTATTACATTATACCTTTCAAAATCAAAAGTAAAATAAAGTAGAAAAAAGGGAACATGTCATTACATACCTTTTTGATGACAGATTTTCTAATATTGTAGTATAGAAATATTGTAGGTATACTAACATAAAACTGTAGAACCAGTTAAAACATGGTGTTGCCAGAGGTCATATTTTTCAGCAAGTTTGACAATATTTGGTACTTGTCTCTGAAAGTTCACTTTCAGGATAGAAATTATTACATTAGCCTCAGAAGCAAGACCACAAATAAAATAGACAATATTTGTCAACAAATCTGAAGCCACTGTTGGCAATTTAGAGCCTGTATTCCTAAATTCTGTTTCATATCATATGTAGCCCATCCCATAGCCTTGTGTGGTTCCAGAACATGACTTTGTAATCATCTCAAAGGCTTACATGCCTTTGTCGGGCATGTAGACTGTCCATATAACATAGCAGAAAGCCTCTTGCAGCCACACTAATGTGTTAAAAAATGAGCCCACCTTTACAGAAGTCACAGCTAGAGTGATGAGCTAAGTGGACTTCCTACTGCCTACGCAGTAGGTTTGGCCCAACTGCATGTACAAGACAGAGTTTCTTTGTGGGAGTGTGCATAAAGACACAGTCTCTGGTAGTTATAAGATGGGTCTCCTAGGCACTCCTCAGTTAGGTATTATAAACATGTCTATTTGAACAGAACTTGCATCAAAACAAAAATATGATTTACTGAAAGCATGAGAGGAAACAGCTATGGCTATAGTAGATTTGCCTTGTCTCCTTAGGGTGGAAGTTGTCATACCATCCAGAACAAGAGGAATTTTTCTAGACAGTATTCATATTTCTTCTTTCTGTCTTAATTAACTTAATTATGAGATTCAGGTTTCTGGAGCTTATATTCATATTTAGAAGTCAAGACTCACATTCTGCTTATGCTTTGAAATAAATAGTTAATATCCCTAGAAATGTCAAGCCTTATTCACTATACTTTTTGCAATACAATGAAGATATTTTGCTTATCCAAACATAACCATATAAGCACTTAATACGTACTAGAATGATTTTGCATCTCTCTTCTATTCTTGCATCATAAATGGGTGTAGCAAGAACATATTTACAAGTGCAGTATATCCCATCTTTTTTTATAGAACAAAGGATATGCACAATGTGAGCACAATTATCATTCAAGGAAAGACACCATTTACCAGTGCCACTAAACTAAGAGAAAGCCCTCAAATCTATTCTGAGATATTCACTTTCAGTATACATATTAAATAGACAATTTCTTATTTGACAGTCTAGTAGATATTTCTGACAATTCTTCTATGCTATATAATGAGTGAAACTCTTCTTGATTATTTCTTGAATTACAGCTCTCACTCTGTTAATATAACACTGGAAGACCTGACTCGATTGTCACTAGTAGTAACTTTCCTGAAATACCTCAGTGATTGAAAAAATGATTCTGGCATGATTTGCCAGATCTTAAAGAGTTTTCCAGAAACTACTTATTTTTTAACTTTTGTTGATTTTAAACAGACTTGAGTGCATAGCATCATGTTCAGCCAGTTTAGGCATGGTTGCTCCTACTCTTGACTGATTGTTGATGGCTCAGATCTGTCAGCTTCACACAGAAAATGCCTTGGGTTGCTTATCCCTTTCTACCACTTAGGCCTTAAAGCTCACCTCAAAACAGTACTCAGACATTTTGAGAACCTATTGAAGGGTCTTCTTGTATCATTTACTACCTAGACAACAAAAAACCTCCACCATGACTAATTAGTAAAACCTGTTTTTTCTTGAAAGTCAGTGGGCCTTAGGCTTCTATATTCCTACCAGTCTTTAACGTATTAAGGAAACTTCCCAGTCTGACCATTCACAAGACTCTCTGGCAGTCACACTTCCAATGCCAAAGGCTTTATATGGGGACCTGCACCAGGTGTATTCCTCAACAGAAAGCTGGACTTGCAATTTTGAAAGTGTAGGTCCATGCTATGAATCCTTCTCTATCAGACCTGCCTCAAGAAGAGGTTTTCTGCACCCTCCCAAAAACCTCCTGTGTGGAAAATTCTCGTCAACAGAGGTTGATGTCCACAAAGAAGACGAGTTCTGCCAGAGTAATTTTATTGCTGAACAAAGGGAGAGCTCACTGGCAACAAGTAGTGAAAATCTCTAAAATAACTGAGTGATGCAGCCTCCTTTTATCCTAATTTTTACCCATCCGCATAATGCCCTCTTCGTTTCCTCATTGGCTAAAGTACTCAGAAAGTACAGACTTCCCAAAAAAGCTTATTTCATACAAACAGGCAGTTCTTTCTCACTATCCTTAAACAGCTATTTCCTTTTTTCACTGTTCTTCTACAAGTTATTATTGAATTTTTTAGTCAAAGCAACTATTTTATTATTAAACAGCTTTTAGTTTTCTCACTATTCTTCGGCAACGTAATATTGAAGAGCTATTTTTATTCTTTACCCACAAATAGCCAGTTTCCTTATCTACAAACCACTATTTTCTTTCTCACCAACAACCATCTTTTTGCCTACAAATAACTGTTTACACAGCTTGTTTGTAAAGACACATTCTTGTTCTTGTCACTCCCATTCCCACTGCTTCCCTGTCAAAGGCTGCAGTCTCTCCACTGTGAAAACACTCATGTGTTTGTATTCAAGACCGCTTTTCAAAATTTCCTTTTAAAAAATATTTTACATAAATTAAAGCATAGTATTACTATAGTGAAAGCTGGAACCAGGATAGAAAGGAAATTTCCTAAAATGATTTTACAAACAAATATTTTATAAAGTAGCATTTGAAACTAATTTAGTTAGAGACTTGTAGTGTTCAATAACCAGCAATGTGGCCTTCTCTCACACTCAGACTTCATACTACCATCACATCCCAGCACGGGAGGATGGAAGCTAGGAAATGAAATGCTGTTGTCTCTCTGACATATCTCATCCTCTTTATGAAAATATCCCTATTCCATCTAGCTCTTGCTATCATACTAAGACTTGGTTTGTCAAGGTTTAGGCCAGTTCAAGCATTTGTAAAACAGTTTCCTAGTTTTGACTGTACAGATTGCAATGTGAAAAAAACTTCAGCAATAGAATTGCAGGCACAACTGGAATTTGGATGGTGTGGTATCTTTGAAGCTTGGCTCATCCTTCTAACACAACATTCAGGTATGGTAGCTGCACTACATTCCAAACTGTGCTATTTTAAAGTAAATTATTTTCCTTTCACAGCACCATAACTGTTAACTCTGAATATTTGCAGCCACTACAGGAAACAAAGTAATGGAAGGTTTGTTAATGTATTTTACCAGTGGGATATAATGGTTCCTCAGCACTTCTCTTCTCTCATTGAAAAAAGAGACATGAAGAAAAGATGCCTTTCAAACTGTCTTTCTATCGTCATTGAAATTAGATATTTATATAAAGACATACAGCATCACTTGTAATGCTGCATTATCTGGAACTGCTGCTTTAATCACACCTAATACAGGAAACAAGATGTACAGAACAGGAAGGGAGATATGTGTTCAGCCATACTTGGCCTGATATCTCCTGACTCTCAGAAGAGGCCGGAGCGGCAGCTTCTGGAGGCTTAGAGTCAAATGCTTAACCATCAGAAATGCTGTATGGAGGTTCATGCTCCATATACCTTCCTATTTTAACCACTGCTAAGCTTTTTTCACTCATAGCCATCATCAAAAAAGACAAGAGAGTTTAACCTCCATTCTTGTGCTGATCTAAACATCTGTGATGAAGCAACTGCCAAACAAGATCTTTAAAGTCCATGGTAGCCATAATTATCTTTCACTAACTAGGAATTAACTAGGAACTTAGTTCCCACAGGATGCCAAAAGACCACCAGATGGTCCCCTGAAACCCTTTTGTCAAACTTACAGTGCAATTTGGATACAGTTGCAAATCTTGTGTTATTAAGCCTCTTTCTGCCATTATGGGTATTTATGGACCCCTAAAGCTTCTTATCTCCTGCACATGCCACCTATGCATAAGATGGCATACTCAGCCATGGCAGTGGTGTTAAGACACACTGGTGTGACCCAGAGAGAAAGTATACCTCAGCCTGATTTCCTTGAAATGACAGCCTCCTTCTTTTATTTTGTCATGGTCTCTGTAGTGGTTTGACTCTGGTCAGATGCCAGGCACACACTAAGCTGCTACAACTCTCTCTTTCTCTGTAACTAGACAGAGGAGAGTAAAAAAAAACAGCAAAGGAATTCATGAGGATAGATTAGGGCAAAACAAACTCATCGTGGGGATAGACTTTAAATTTATTACTAACAGGATAAAAGCCAAAGAGTGAGAAATAAAACAGTCTTAAAAACACCTTCCCACCCCTCCTTCCTTCTCAGCTCTCCCTCCTCCTCTCCAGACACACAGGGAGATGGAGAAGGGGAGTTGCAGTCAAGGTGTTGTTTGAGTCCATCCCTCGAGCAGCAGCTCTTCCCATTCTACTGTCCTGTGGGTTACTCCTCCATTGGGTGCAGAGTGTCTCTTCACTCCGATAGTCCTCCATGTCTGCAGGGGGACGCCCACATCACTAGGGTCTTCACCACGGGCTACAGAGGGGCCACATCTCTGAGTCTTTCCCCTGTTCCCGTGGGGGTCCCTCCCATGGGAGACAGTCCTTCATGGACCTCTCCAACGTGAGTCCATCCCTCAGGCAGCAGTTCTTCCCAATCTGCTGTCCCGTGGGTCACTCCTTCATAGGGTTGCAGTCCTTCACAGAGAAGTTGTACTGACAGGGGTTTCCCACAGGGCCATGAGTCCTACCCAGGAAAAACGTGCTCCAGTGTGGGTTTCCCTCTCCATGGGCCACAGGACTCCTGCAGGACCCTGCTCCATCCTGAGCCTCCATGGGATCACAGCCTCCTTCATACATCCACCTGCTCCAGCATGGGCTCCTCCATGGGCTGCAGGGTGGTCTCTGCACCCTGATGGTCTTCCATGGGCTGCAGGGGCTTCAGGTCTAAGTCCTGCGTGTTATTCCATGTTCTTATCTGCTCTTCCCAGGCTGGAATTTCTTCTGTGCAACAAATTCTGTTCTTAAATAATGTCATCACAGAAGCATTACATTTACTTCTAATTGGCTCAGCCTTAGCCTGCAGCAGGAAGTCCATCTTGGAGCTCACTATCATTGGCTCTTCATAGGACAGGGGAAGCTTCTAGCAGCCTCTAACAGAAGCCACCCCTATAGCCTTCCCCCACTATCAAAACCCAGCCACTTAACCCACGACAGTCTCTCCTTCCCATATACATGTTCATATACATGTCTCATCGGTAAATGATGGATCAGAAGGGAAACCATAAGGCTCTACTGCATATGCATGAGAACGAGACCTAATTGTAACACCTGCATGAGAAACACATGAGTCTTGACTTTTCATTCTCTTGTCTGTGAGCTGTCTTTGCATTTGAATGGCTTGTGGTGCTGTAGTTGAAAGAAAATTTCTTGGGGTTGAAAGAAGATTTCCCCTTTGCTGGAAGTTCCCTTGTTAAGTCTGATGTTGCTGGGAAACTCCGTAAAGCCTTTTCTTTGGTCAAGGGCTGAACCCTGTAGTCTTAATCTTTAATTAGCTTACCCTTAACCCCTCTATAAGGCTTGACACTGGAGGGCTTCTCCTTAGGGTGAGGAAGATGCTTGTGTAAGACAGACCTTTTAATGAATCTCTTCAGAAGTGCTCAGGCTCAAAGAGATGCCAGGACATAAAAAGCACTCTGTCTTGGCTTCACAATAACAGGATTTTCTGCAGGATGCTGTGGAGTGTCCACCAATTAATGTAATTTCAGCTTTGCCCTTTTTGTCTCCCTGACATTGCCTGGGTTCACAGCATTCCCAGCCATGGAGATTTTATACAAGACAGAATGAAAAAAACAGGCTGGTTTAATAAGTCTTTTCACAAACAGACCCCTTGCTCTCTTCAACTCAGCTAGGCACTCACATGCAAGAAGCCTGCCCATCAGTTAGAGGAATATCATGCACTGGACATAGATACAAAGTATTCCCTATCAAGAAGTCAAGAAATTTTTGTGGCATTGTTTCTTCAGATCAGTTTGAGCTGGAAATTCCTCCAGTGTCTGGTGCAAGTATTATCATAGAATCATAGAATCAGCTGGCTTGGAAAGGACCTCTGAGGTCATCAAGTCCAACCCTAATCCAGTACGACTGTGATTACTAGAGTATGGCATGAAGTGCCACATCCAGTCTCATCTTAAAAACCTCCAGGGACAGTGAATCCACCATTTCCCTGGGCAAAATTACTTTCTGAATGCAAAGATAAGGTTGTGTCTTTGCAAAGACTGCCACACGGCGGTTTTCTGCCATGTGCAGAGCACCCATCACAGAGCTGAACTCCCAAGCTGAACTCCCATGGTCAGCAATGGCAAACAGAGAAAGGCATAGTCTAGGACCCTGCTGCAAGTGCCCAAAACTGCTGTCTAAAAAGGTTTCTCTCTCTCTCTTCAGTGATTATAGACGGTACCTTGGAAGATGAAACTATATTTTGGCAGTTGCAGAAAGCTGGGTGGTAGAATATATACTTAATAGTCTCATTGACTCATCATGGTTACTGGGGTCATATTTGTGTTCTCTCCTCTTCTTGCTGTTTTTTTGTGATTGCTGCTGCTAACAATCTCACCTGCAGTTTCTGCATTGCAGCCTGAGTTTTCATTATCAGAAGCAGTTGCACTATTGTTATCAATTCTGTGGAGCCTGAAGCTTCACTTTAATAACTACTTTTCCGAACAGAAAGTTTTGCATTTCATCTGGGTGACTACAATATCTGCCTTATACTGTGAAATAGGGTTGTCCTCTATTAGAAAGGAGGTTAGCCTTTAGTCATAGGAGGATTTCTTTTGCCTTTCTTCAGCCAGCAAGTTGTATAATTTGCTGAGCTTTCCAGCACTAGGCCACAAAATGGGCAATACCTTCATAGCTGGAGTCAAAGGAAAATCTCATCAGATATGTAGAAGTCACTCAGCTGTGTGAGGAAATGATCTGGCTCCCCTTCAGTCACCCAGGGTTAGCCACCCCTGGGATGCCATGGTTGTTGGTGCATCAGACACTCTTCCTCCAAAATCTTCTTCAGGCAAAATTTCGTCTCTGTTTTCTGGGATTGCTTTGGTGGTAATATGCTATCTAATGGCCTTCCACTTTGTGAAGTGGCCTCAAAAGAATTCTGTTGTCGTCACTCACCGTCAGATAATTTTTTCTCTGTGTCAGAGGAGATCAGTTGCTGCTTCAGTTTTCTTGGTCCAATTCACATACTCAAAAGTTCCACAATTCACTTCGTTTTCTCTCTGAAGCAAAATGAACTCACTCTTATACAGACCCTCTTGATATGATTCCTTCTTTCAAATGACAGATTAAATCATCACTTCATATTTCTTTCCTGGTAAATGCTGCTACACCACACATACCTGCTCCTTTCATTCTTTCTTACGCTTTGCAACATGCTGCCCAACACAACTGCAGTCAAGAAAAATCTCTTAAAGGAGTTGTTTCTAAAAGACTTGCATTGTGCTTTTCAAGAAGCACTTTCACAGCTTAGAAGTGATATAATGAAGTCTTGGTCATGCAGACACTAGGGGTTTGTCATAAATGTACTCTAGGGGACTCCGATCTGTTTCAGTGGGAAGAACATGGCTACATATGTGGTGGTTAAGCTCCTGGCACTCAGGGAAAACAAGAATAATTTTTTTTTCCATCTGAATATCAGATGGATATGCTGTGTTGACATATGTACTTTGAGTCCTTTCACTGTGAGCTGTTTATTGCACTACTGCTGTTCCAACTGCTGCTTCTTTAACACTTTCTTGTGGTAGGACTTCCCTTGTTTTCATGAAGTATTTTGTTTCTTTCCCAAGGCAACAGCATCCTTCATGTTTCAGATTGCTGCCCCACCCTGTTTGTTATGGGTGTGACTGTGACTCCTGCAGCTCTTGGGACCCAATATTAATTGGTAAGCAGTCACCCAGCCCACGGCTTTCAGTTTCTTAGGGGAGGTCGTTTTACGGTATTCACTTCATTTGTGGTGCCTGAAGTCCTTAATTTGCTATGCAATTATTTACATTCTGCTCTGATCGAGGTTTAGTTTACGCTTCTGAATTTTGGCTGAGCAGTGGTCTTCCCTCTTGCCTCAATCACTTATGGCTACACCCTCATGTATGTTTTCACCTCCTGTCCACAGGAGGTGCATTGCGCACCCTTTTCCCAGGAAACCTTGTATGCTGATAACAGGCCAGCAGGTGTTTCCTACCAAATGATGTGGTTGCTCATGTCTTCTTCCACTCTCAACTGTCTTGCCCAGGATGGGCAGGTTATATTTAGAATATACTGCAAGGTCCTGACAAATCATAGGCTATAGCATAGGGAGCTTATATCCTCCCTGGTAAGTATAGAAACTGTAACTTTCTTCCTCTTTGTACCCACTTTAAAGATCTGGCTAGTTTAAATCAGACTCTTTTGTTAAACACTGAGGTTTCTTTACCTCTTTGTACCTTGCTTATGGAAGTGGCTGCTGAAATACCTGAGCTGCCAGTACCAGAACTTTGGGAAATGGCTTATTTTTGCAGTTTTCAGTTTTGCCCGTGTTTGTGGACACAAAAACTCCTAGCTGTTAGAAAAATTCTATTTTACTTGCCTCTGCTATGAAGTAGATTGCACAGGTATAAAGTTTTTTATGAGGTGAAAGCATTTTCTATCTCAGGACTGATTTGCCAGCATGTCAAACACATAGAAAGAGAGATTCTGATCTTCCCTTTGCATCTACATTAAATCTGTATTTCTCCAAAAACTGGGGTGGAAGACCACCATATTTCATTAGTCATACTGATGCAGGCAATGTTAGAGTCCAAATGGAAGCTGGCTTTTCCCCATGCCCATTTTGTCTCATGAACACAGATTACTTTTCCCCCCAGTTATCAGTTTATTCAAAACTGAACACCACAGGTTTTCCTTTGGCCCTATGCAGCTAATTAGAGCTAGGAAGCTAGCTGCATTATTATCATTCTCTTTGTAATGTACTGCAGCCCAGAAGAGTACTGTGTCATGGCTGCTGCTTGAGTCTGTTTGGGGGTGCTCTTCAACTGCAGGCACTGTACACCCTGTACTTTTCTGTTTGCATATGCATCATGCTTCTGTAAAATGATTTACTATGGGGTTGGACTCAAACAGCCTTATCAAAATGCAACTCTTCAATAGAGGTGAAATAAAACATTTGTACCACGTGAAAACAGAATGTTTTGCTATTTTGCGTGGGGGAGTTTAAGAAGAAGGTGAAAAGCTTCTCAGCTGTTGAGTCAGCATTCTGGAGGAGAAAGCAGTAAGGGTGTAAAGAATCTCTCTAAATGGCCAGAGCATTACTTTCTTTTAGCAGTTTTGATAGTCAGAATTGGAAACAGTGTCAGAACACGGAAACAGTGTCAGAACACAAAGCTGCAAATAAAGGAAGATGATGCTTCAATCTAGATTCAAAAGCAAATTCACAGCTGCATGTAAATTAAAACAAAGACCTGCTCAGGGACTTGGGAGCTTGAAGACACATAAAACCTGCATCTGCCTGCACTTCAGGCTGATGGGGTACCAAGCAATCCTAACCTGCCAGGAGCATAGCAGTGTGCATGAGGTGCTGGGTCTCAGTAACATGCCTTGCCAAAAAGCAGTGTGTACTACATGAGGGTAAATGCCAACATAACATAGTGCTATAGTCCCAGACCGGGGCTGCCTCATATACATACATGCATCCATATCCAAAATTATTTTTACCCAGGCCAGATTTTTAAAGATTGCGAAAGGGTACAGATAAAGAACTCGATGGGAACAGGACATTGAAAGCAGAAGTGGAAAACAATTTGCCTCTATTGGTTCTGCATGTGTTTGAAAACGTTTGTTTTAAGCATAATAACTTTGTTGAAAGCAAGTTTGATTATTTGGTTATACAAATTGCTTAATTTTTGCCTGAGATGGTGTTAATGCATGACAAATTTTATTTTTATTCATATTTTCTCCTAATTTTTATGATGCAATTATGACAGAATTTTTGAAAAATATTCTCATTAAAGAATGACTAAAATGTGTATCTTCAGATATTTTTGTTGACTTAGGTCCAGTTTGCACTTCGATTTTACAAACTAGTGAAGGTATACCAGAGGAGACAGTTTGTGTCTGTAAAGTGTATATTATCTTAAGCTTAGTCCTGGAACAGTATAAAAATATACCTTATTGAAAGTATAACTGCAGCTATACCGCAGCTGTAACAGCTCTAATTAAAATTTTAAGCTTAGTAGAAAAAAAAAAAGAAAAAAAAAATAAAGATGAAGAAACAAAGTGACCTTGCTATGATGCAGCAGAGGAGCTAGGGAAACTTGCTACGAGTCTTGAATTCCACTATGTTGGACAATATTCATTTCAATCTACCTCAACAGCTGCAAAAATATCTAAGTGGAACCAAACAGCTGAAATCCAGTTGAAACTTTTGAATAAGGACCCAGTAAGCTACAGAGGACTGTACAGAGGACTGGAGTCTAGAGAGGCTAGCCCCTATTCTTCCCCCATTCCCAATAATCTTGAAGAGGAGACAATCAGTCTTACTGGGGGAAGATTGAAGATTTCCTCCAGCTGAAAAAGAGCAAAGTACCCCAAAGAGTTACCAGGGTTTCCTCCACCGACCCACATAAAAACTAGCTCTGCTCTGACACCCTGAGAGGAGCACTGGTAATCAGCCTACAGATACTTTGGCATCTGGTGTTACCTGACAGACAGACAGATAGACACACCTTCTTTGATGCTCTCTCAAACCTCACTAAAACCTGGGACAATAGCTGACTAGTCATACCAAGTTCAGGTATGCAGAGCAGAGGGATTGTTTAGATGTGTGTAAAGAGGCATACTCACAAGAGGTGAGAACAAGGAGCAAAAGACAATAGCACAGCAACCTGGAAAGCTAATCACTTATCCCAGGCTTTTATGGGCTCTACTGAGTTTGACCTCTCGGCATTAGCAATTGATTAGAGGATGTAACTTGTAAGATGGAAAATATCCCACTCCCATCAATCACACAGCAAGGAGGCTCCTTACATCTTCCCTTCAACACCTATATCAGGAAATCTGCAGCAGCTGCCCTCTCTTAAAGATCTGACTGTTCAGAACCATCAGCGGGTTTCCTGGTTGCAGTGACTCATTGCAGGAAGTAAATTAATGGGGAACACAGCCCCAAAAAAAGTCATTAAAAAGGAATATTAAAAAAAAAACCCAAAACACATTAAACCCAGCAGTCTTAGTATCTTAAATCACATATTTGTGCTCCACTCTCCTAACAAAAGACACGGCGAGCTTGTGCGCACACATGCATACAAGTCTTGCTTATTCTATGCTTTTTTGCCTCATCTGGCAGCCACTTTCCGGTCCAGCAAACACTAACATCTAATGAGACAAACTTCCCATTTTCAGACTAATCAGTTGGCTGCACTAATTGCAAATGCAAATATGCAAATTTATATTAATTAATTACTCTGCTAATTAGTTCTGCGGTCTTTTTGGGGTAATAAATCATTGTGCAGTGGAAAGGAAACACGTCCTGTCCCATTTCACTCCACATCAAAATTTAATGTACTCATTGAAGAAAATATATAAAACCCCCTGATTCTGACAGCTCTGACTCTGCTGATGGGTTCCTTACAGAAAGATATGATCATAAGAAGTCTTTCACATCTCCAGCAAATGCCATCACTAAGGTGCCTGTTAGCAATTTAATTAGATTATGAACTCCAGGACAAGCTGTTTTGCTGTGCTGCAGGCTGTGACTCTGAGCTCTGTACATTTTGCAGCAAATGCTGTTTATACACACATGAAAGATAATCTGGAGAAAAACATTCACTTTGCTCTACCTGGATGTTCTGCTAAGACTTTCACTCAAATCCCAGGAAGCTGGATTTGCTAAAGCCATCGTTATAGTAATGTATACATTTTATTTCACATTTGAATGGGTTGTTCAGGGAAAATGAAAAGCAGTTGTAGAAGAAACTGCTTGCAGAGCCCTTCCCTGGTCTTGACTTTTGCTTTGTCTCTGATCCATTTCAACAGGGAACTTTTAATTCCCCACATGGCGCCATCTCTGCCTTGCAATCCTCACCTCCCAGCACACCCTAGGAACAGGGAGGGTCACTGCACTGCCCTTCCACTGCTGTTTTGTCCAGTCTCAGATGGTCTATGGTCTTCCTTTCTTCCCCACAACATTTGGAAGGTTCAGCATGTTCCCTGTACTGACTTAATGCTGCAGCAATGACATGAAGGGAATCCCGCTTATGGAGGCTTAGGTACCAAAGCCCATCAGAGTGTGATGGTCAGTGTTCCAGGTGGCAGGCTTACTCTACGTCTTCTTTTTTTTTAGAACAGGAAAAAAAACATCACTGCAGCATAACAGACCCAACAGCACCTGGCTGTGGAAAAAGAGTCAGTGAGACTCCTCAACATATAAAGCTACACCACCTACCTGCAATGCTATGGTGCGTAGCTCATCACAGGCACCCTGGGAGCCAAAGACTCTCCTAATAGGTTTAGAAAGGCATTAAGCAAAGTGCACCCTCTTATCTCGTACAAGTTTAGGCAAACTAGAAATCTCCCATAGCTCTCAGGTTTCTTCATCCTTCATTTGCTTACTTTTCACTGTTACATATTATTGTTTCCATAAATGTGAAACATCTACAGAGCATTTTCTAGAGAGTTTGAATGTATCTTACAGAGATAGGCTGGAAACCAGTCAATGGTGCTATAAAAGTCAACAGAATACTTTTAGCATCTCAGAGATTCAGACATCTCACATATAAAAAAAATCTTCCACAATTAAAAAAAATAAAGAAGAAAAAGCATTAGCAAATGTTTTGCTTTATGCTTTAAATTATTTGCTTTAAATTGAAACAATAAATGAGATTTACAGGTAATTAAATTTTAAGGGCCTTTATCATTCTAGGTTTAACCACAAGTTGAGCTGTATATTTTTGTTTGAAACCTTAGGATGCTTCAGAATACTACTTTTTATTTATTTATTGTATTTTCCAATCCAAACACTGGAATAAAATACTGTTCAACCGATAACTTGAAGTCCTGTGATTTAGGCTTGGGGAAACTAAGGAAAAATTTAAAAACTGAAACTACTTAAATAGAAAGAGCAGCTTAAGGAACAGCCAAAGATTAAATTTATTTTTCAAGAAGTTCCCTTTTTTGCTTGCAATAACTAAAATATTTATTTAAAAGCAAATAACTTTCCATCTTTCTAGGTCTTTAGGATTCTGGAGTCACGCTGTTTGTTAAAGAGTACAGGCCTTTCCACCTGCTGAGAGTTCTGCCTGATATTTAAAAAAGAAAACAGTTTCTGCTTTTTTTGCTGTTGGTTGTTTTTCTGTTTTTTTTTTTGGGGGGGGGAGGAGGAGTGGAGTGTGTGTTTTTGTTTGGTTTTCTTTTTTTTTTTTTTTTTAAACCGTACAAGGTTTCAGAGATTAATATGTAAAGATTTTAACAAAACTCGACAGGTGCTTCTTAATGGATAGATATGAGATGGTAATAGAACTTTGTTCTGATTGTCTGTAGTGCACTTTAAAGAGTTACATTTAAATTGTAATTGCACTGGGACATGAAATATAACTTAAGATATTTGATGAAGCCAATAGGTCTTTTGATGGATTAGCTTTAATTAGAAAGCTTCAACAAGAACATGCATATTTTGCAAATTGCTGTAGGTGTGGAAAAATATCTTTTTTTCTTTGTCTTTTTTTTTTTTTTATTGTGTTCAGAATACTTACATATAGTCAGAAAAAAAGTGGTGTTAATAAAAATTCCATCATGATAGTCTATGTTTATGCCCTTTCTGTTACTTCTGGCTGATATTCGTTCTCTTGTCAGGGCTGTGAAAGTAAGACTTTTCTTAACATATAGAACAGCAAGACCCATTTAGTATCCAAGATGAAACCTAGATGAGTGTTCAGATTGACAGTGTTTTCACCCTTGCAATTAGCTATTCACACAAATGGGGGTTTAGTTTGCACTTACGCTTGGAACATGGCACCTCTTCATACAGAAAGCATCATTCACATGTTAACAATTTCACTTTTGTTTTTTTGTTGGCGAGTAAACCAGTGTACTTGCTATTGAGTTCGGGTAGCATTTTGATATATTCTTTTTGTTATTTATTAGTATTTTATTTAAAAAAAAATAACATAAACAAAGCATGAACAAGTACTATCATGATGCTCCTTTCCTTTGCCCTGCTCTGGAGGAGAACCTCACCTGCCTCCAGTCATTCTGCTGCTTCCAAGTGAATGCTTTTCACAGGGAGACTGTTGGGGCACCACTTTCCAGTATCCTTTTCTTTGAGGGTTAAAGATCATTCTCCCTCCCTGGCTGAGGGAAGGATGGGTCGCCTCAGTACAACAGAACATGTACCACACCACTGAGCTTAATTTGCAGCCTTATCCTCTGTTATGCACTGACTCAGTAATGTCTGGAGGAAGGGCACAGAACTAGGAAGCCTTATGGCAATACAGCAACTGTTGCCAAAAATTCATCAAGGATTGTGATGCGTTTTGAACAAGTCCTGTTCATTCTAAACTGAGGAATAAAAGACTCAGTGATGGAAGAGAAGGCAAAAGGACAGCTAAAACACCTCTATTCTGCTAGAGCTAAGATGTGATTGATTTGCTCATACACATTAAGAGTTTTGAACAGAAAAAAAACCACAAAATTAAACATCCTAAATGGACTGTGCTCAGTATGCATTTAGGCTAGAGAGCTCACTGCCACTAGAAGTAGATTTCCAAAATGTATGTTTGCAAAAAAGAATTGATATGCATATCAGAGTTACAATAATTAATTTTAATAATGCTTTTGGATCATGCTTCAGAGCTCACAGAATTCAGCAAATTATAGACAACGGGGTGAGACTTAACAAAGGGTAATTTTTAAAGATTTTTAAACAAATCTCTTTTTAACTGTCATGTACAGACTTTTGGGGTCTCTCTTTATCAAAGGCTATTGACAGAAAATAAATAAGAGATAAAAACAATTTTACATCTAAACAAACAGAAAAAATTACTATATTCTCAGCTGTGAACTATGAATGGCTCTTGGAATTTTATTTAGTCTCTTTTCTTATTTTTTACAAGGCTAAAATAAAAGGGGAATGAAAAAGGACAAGGAAAACTTGATCACTCAAGTGATCAAGCAATAGAGGTGGTGTAATACACAAGGACTTGCCTCAAACAAATTAATTAATATTGTTTATCTCTTTAGAAACAATTGCATTTACAATGGACATGAGGATGACTATCAGCCTAGATTAAAATTAAGACTGCATATAAAATCACTGGAGGAAAAAAAGGAGAACAGACTAATGGTGGAGAAAAGGCACAGAGAAGCCCTAAAGGCAAACAGTAGAATAAGTAAGTATGGTAAATGCAACCATCTAAGCAAAACCCAAAAATAATGATTGGGGAAATAGCAGAAAAATGGGAAAATCATTTGTCTACACTGTAACTCCCTGTCCACAGCTCTTTCCTCCAGGTACTCTGAGTATAAGCATCCCTTTTCACCCAAGTCGTGAGGTATCCAGTGAATCAAACTGAGACTTCTACTCATCTTTCTTACAGGAGCAGAGGGCTGCTTTCATCTCTGCTCCCATACTTATGCAGTATTGTCACCACAGCTCAGATAGGGCATCTGCACAAGGAACCAGACTTGAGGCCAGGCCAGGGGAATACTGAGATATTCCTAAGTAACAGGGGGAGATCCCAGGTCTGGGACTCCGTGGTTACAGTTGCCCAAGGCGGCAGTAACAACAAGCATCTTTAATGCAAATCAAGGTGTGGAGCAGGTCAGTGCTTCAGTGATGGGGACCTCCACTAGTGCAGGTCAGAATAGTAGAACTAAACCACCACAACCCTACTGGAGATAAAAAGGTCTGGCTTCCTCTCTTTTATTGTATTTCAAATTCCTTTGCTCATTATGCCACACTGAGGAAGAAGCACTGAGCCTGCAATGTAACAGGTTAAAATGAAGTTAAGGCTGCAAGGCCCCTCGAAATAGTTAAAGAGAAACAAAAATTAGAGAATTCTACCAGTGAGTTATCACAAAATTCCCATTTTTGTTTTCAATCCCAGCCATGATAAAATGTTGCAGTATTTTCAACTGAAAAATTGCATTTAAATTTCAGAAGCTGATTTTTTTTTCACTTTGTTGTACAAAGTGGGGGAAAACAGATCACTGCCAGACACTTAAATCAGAGAAATGCCTATTTCTCCAACAACACCAAGTATTGTTGGAGTTTTCCTCAGTAGCAAGCATCCCCTGCAAGACCAGCTTTCTGCCTTGGCTACATATTGTGATACAGCAGGATGGTCATTCAGAGGCAGGGTCACATTGTGCCCTAAAAAACCTGTCGTGGCCACAGAACAAAAGCCATGAAAAAGAATTGGGCTCCAAGCCACAGGTCCAATGAACCAATGTGTCTTCTAGGACAGGACACATTGATGTTTAAATGACTAGAGAAATACACAGTTTGAAACAGCTCAATGAACAGATTGTTCCTGTTGGGATTGTTGACCCCACAAAGTAATGGCTTAGATTTTCTGAGAAGATAATCAATAGATTTCATTAATGATGAAACATACCCAAGAAAATTCTGATTTGTGAGAACAGCTTTTTCATGAGGAAATTGTTCTGGCAGAGGATCTCCAACCAGCTCTAGTCCTGATCCTGCAAAGACTGACAGTGGAATTCAATTTATTTAACATCAGTCACCAAAAAGTTGGCTGTTTTAAGCAGGTTGTCTCGGATGCACGCAGAGATAGTGGAAAGTAGCAAAGGTGATTGATTGAAGTTAGTTTAGACATATCTGGAGAAAGTGTTGCCTCCTCTTCCCCTTCTCTAAAAGCAAGCTTAGACAGTTGGCTTTCGGTCTGGCAGCCACTGAGTAACAAACAGAGGGTATGTGAGTCCTTGCCAAGCTTCACTTGTACATGCAAGGTTGTTATTCATTGCCCATCTAACACAGTGCTGGTGCCAAGCCAAATCCACCTGGATCTGAGCTCAGTGACAAGCCCCTATGCTTATTGTTATTCCTAGAATAACTGTGGATTCATATGTCTGCCTGGACAAAACAGAAATAATAATACTTTGGACTCTGTGAGATTAGGTGGCAAAGACCTGAAGCTATGGTGTTAAATATGTGGCTGCGAGTACAAGGTTCCAACAGCCTAAAATTACAGGAATCTCTTTTCATTCCCTAACTGGAAAAAATCTCATTGAAAATAGGAATGACAGATTTAGAGTGAATTTTGATGGGATTTTAAAAGTCACAACGGTCTCAGCTTGGCTCAACCACACTGCCTATAGTGTTTAGGCATCTCAATGGTCAATAAAAATATCTAAAAAAGTCCAAAACAAAATCAAACCAAAAACAACAACAAAAACCCCTCAACTAGTGTTTTGGGAGGATTCTTACAGGTTTGAAAAGGTATTTTTTTGAGAAATGGTTTGGGATATTTTTGTTGTTAATTAACTGCTAATTTTTCATTCCTATTTTAATTTTTTTTTCAAATTAGCCTCTATTGTAAAAAGCAGAGAGAAAAAAGGGTTTGTATGCATTTCTTTAACATTCCCTACCTAGCTCACTTAGTGAAAAACAATACAAATACTGTCTTTTAGTTAAATATTTTTTCATCAGTTAATTTATTTTACTGTATCTTAATTATTTTTCTTTTTCAGCATTTTACTTACCCAGGGTCAGATTTATCTTTATGCAGTAACACAATAGGAACTATGAAGCTTAAATCTGTAGCTGATCCTTAAATCACTTCTCCTATATAAAGAACATAAATTCACGTAAATTTTCTTCTATAAGAACAAAAATACATTTGTCATATTTGACTCTAGCTTTACATAAACAGAGCTTAAATAAAGCATTAGCACACAAGATTCGACCAAGACAAAGGTTTTTTGATCATACGCTACAATTTAAACATCTGACTTACATGAAAATTAATTCAGTTTCTCTGGAATAGAAGAGGAAAACCAGTTGGGTCTGAATGGAATTTATCAGACTGTGAACTAGCTGTGCTGTAAATAGAGAAAGCTAGACTGGGTTGCAGAGGAACAGCAAAATGTTTATTCTGTGCTGCATTGCCCATAGAACATTCATAGGCAGCAGTGTCACTGACCTTTTATTTTTCTGCCCTGCTCTCAGTCTATCCCCTTCCAGCTCACACCACCATTGCCCCAGAAAACCAGTCATCAGTAGCATTAGTTTTGCCTCAATCTGTCCCCAGTAAGGTATTTGAGAAGGCAATCAGCTCACCTGGGGAAAAAAAAAAAAAAAAAAAAAAAAATATAAACCTGGAAAATATACTTGTGCCTAGGAAATAAAAGCATTATGTTTGTACTTGGGACTTGGGCATACCAGGCTCTCACATGCTTCTCTAGCTGCCTGACCATCCTTTTTTTCCTAATCACTTGCAGATATAATCACTTGCAGATATAAATTTGGTTATGTGCAAGTGGTAGCAATGTGCATGGAATTCACAGCAGTTCACAGCATCCACCTCTGGGAACTGGTCCCTTATGGTTGCAGTCAGGAACATATATTTTAAGTACATAGTCTGAATAGAAGTTTTGTTATTTTCCTTTGAAGTTGAAAAAGAAAACTGTTTCAGTCAATGATCATCTTATCACTTAGAGTTAGGTTGATAAGAAGGGCACAGTTGTGTGTGGGTTAGATCCAGGCTCACCATGGGAACTTGAGAGATAGCTCTTCCATTAAACACTCAGTGAACCAGCAGGCACTAAAGCTTAATTTCAGTTCATACAGTGCTGCAAGATATTTATTTGCCATGTGTTGTAAGAAGTGCAAAGTAACTTTCAAAAGTACTGAAGGTAAAAATGGATTTCTCTTGCACAAGTCCTTGGTGCTCTGAGTATTTTTTCCAGTCACAGATGGGATTTTGCCATTTTAATAGTTTTTATTGCGTAATGCTACTTTTATGCATAAACAGTTATTAACTTTTCATCAGTGTCTCCATGGATTAAACAGTCCGTAAGTACACTGACAGCATGGAACATTATGGACCCTTAACATTTAAAGTGGGAGGGGGGGGAGCTTGTGTGTCATCCCCTTGCTCCCTCTCTTTCACAAACTGTAAGTTTTGATGGTGGTTAACACTAGACCACAGCACTTCTAAATTAACGATATCCCTGCAAATTCTAATTGGTATTTTAATTAGTTTGACAATTCTACTAATTAAGAACATTAAACTTTTAAAGAAAGGCCATCTTTTTTGTGTTGTCTTTGGTAAAATGCAATTGAAGGTGTATATATAAGGGAGCCTGAACTGCTACTTCAGAGAATTGCTGATCATTAAAAAACAAACAAACAAATAACATATTTGGGGAGCATGTAGATATATTTAGAAATGGTAGTTAAATAAGAAGAATAGGCTCCCTGAATTATAGGATATTGTAAATAAAAGAGAAATGGATTTAAAAAGTGAAAACTGCAAATCTGCAATACATGGCTGAAAGAGTTTTGCCTTTTGGAAATAATGATTTAACCCAGGTGCTATAGGGATTTTAGTACATTAGGCAAAGGGAGACATTCTTTATTTTGAAGAAAGATTACTTTTCCAAATTTTCTTTCCTTTCAATATGACACAAAAGTGAATAAAAGAAATGTGTTCTACGATGTAAAATTTTCAATAAATATTTGTTGCATATCAATCATTTTAAAAAGAAATTCCTCTGGTTTTGATTTTATGTATGATATGATTTTCAAAAGAAACATCCTTTTGAATCCCTTTGAAATGACTTAAAGATATTAGTTTTCCTAAATATCTTGTTCTCAGAATGAAATTTCACTGTAGTGCACTTAATACACAAAGTTTTATGCCAAAAAATATACAAAAACTTTTGAGAAAAAATATTTTTCTGGGTTTTTTTGGTTTGGCTTTTTTTGCCACTTTATGCTACAAGGTCAAACAGCAAATATCTTCTTCATAATCAAGACTTCTGTTTCTATGAGTGTAAGAGCATTTGCACAGGGTCTCTGCAAAAAAACCCCACCCTCATTAATGTTGGCTTATGTCACAGGAACCAAATGAATAAAAAACTGAATGGAAAGCAATATTTACTCCAAACCCCACAAACCTGAGCCTCAGAGATTTCACTCTTCCAACACCCAGCCTTCAAGACATAGTGCAGGAACTCTGAGTCCCTCAGGATTTGGCCCCATGCTGTAACGCCAAGTGCATTTCCTCCATTGCCTCACCACGTCACTGCCTCTATTCACACTGTTCCACTTACCATCTGCTGACATCAGCTGTCTTCAACATTCATAAGAAAGTACCCTTTTGAGATAAATTTTACCTAGACGAAATTACATAGGAAGATGTCTTACAGGTCCAAATGAAGAATGCAGAAGCCAGCATGTCTCTCTAGGAAGAAAGTGCACTTTATATTTCAACCTAGGTCATGCATAAAATTCCTGAATACAAGAATGGAGCCCTGAACATACTATTCTTCAGAACACATGCCTTTGAACACCTCGTAAAGTGCATTTTTTCTCTCTCCTACTAACACTGTAGTAATAAGAATTGAGCTGCAAGAAATATTTTTCCAAAAATAGAAAAATAATTAAAGATGATCAGAAAGAAACCAAAATAAGGCCAGATACATCAGACACATACTGGTTTACACTACAAACAATACCTTGGACAAAAAAAAAAGTATTCCTAACTTGCAAAAATATATGCATATTCAGTGCCATTTCTGCTGACCACTGGCAGTTTCAGCATTTTGCAAGCTATGCCCTGTCTGAACTTTTCCTAGTACTTCAAGAGCTTAAAGAGACAGGCTCCCAGTAAGATCACATGAGACAGGTAGAAATCTAATACAGCAACTAGTGTAACAGAGAGGAAACACAAGCAGGATTTGGGCTCAGCAAGCCACATTTTCTTCTTAGGAAAGGGAATTTGTCCAGAAAGGAAGGCTTTTTGCCAAAGTTCTAGGTGCATTCCGGCCATGGTTCTTTTGAACTGTTTGGAGCTTCAAACCAGTCCTCAACCAGCCAAAGGACTGAAATGAAAACTCCAGGCTGCCAAAAGGTATTATTCAATTACCTTTGCACATCCTGTAAGGTAAGGCCATTTGGCATAGCGGTTACCTTCAAAACCAACACTGTGTGTTCAGTGTTGGGGCATGAGGCACTGATTTTCATGACGACTGGTGGACCAGGAAGCTAGCAGGCTCTAGGGTTTACACAACTCTTTGAAGTTTACCTAGACGTAAGACACAGTAAGGACAGAAACTACTGTTTACTTCATCTTGTAATTGAGTACATGATAACCTCATCTCTCCTTACAGCAGGTCACAACTTCATGTTGATTTTGGCAAACTTGACTGACTGTTTAGACAACGCTATTTCTGAGAGGGTGTCCACATATCTTATAAAAAACATCTCTGCAGATGTAAGCAAAATCCCCTCTTGAGCACTATTTGTTTAGCTGTATACTTGAATAGATGGGAACCATCAATTTCTTCTTAATTCTCCTCTATGTTTGGCTAAGAATCTAAGAAATTTACATCTTACAATATCAGTGTGTCCACCTGTCCAACAAATTTGTTGAAAAGCACATTGAAATGGGTTTTTATAAAGATGAGAACCATCAGTTCCTCTAAAAGTAGATCTGCAGCTAGAAGTAATAGAATTGTTCTTTCACCGCTGAAAAAATTGGTTTTTAAATATCAGTTTTCAAAAATAATTTTGGGAAAATATCATTACAGCCCTATCTGTATCCAGCACCATTTTACTGCTGAGATGAAAGCTTTCTCAGAGGCTAGGGGATTGAATCCAGTAAACAGTTTTATAAAATCCTGTTCTATTTGCATTTAAATTCCAACACAAAATCTCCAGGACTATCAGAGGAAAATTGATCCTGTGGGTAAAAGATCTCAAATGACCCAGCTCCCACAATCAGCTGTGACAAAGTTTGTGTCTGATGCAGAATGGGATGGTCAAGACCCTCCAAAGTCCATCTTCCACTGTGTTCAAATCAGTGCAAGAAGCAAGAAGGTGAGGTGATTCAGTAACTGTACGCTTCATTTAATCTCCTTTTGAAAAATAATTTCTGGAGTGTTTATCAAATAGACATTGGGCTTTTGATTACTCCTAATACTTGCATTGAGCATTTTGAATCAGTGGAAAAAGTTCAGGATTGGTGCTGTAAGATCCTTATGCCTCCCTTTTCCTCCTAGAAACTAGCGTGTCCCTGCTCCAAAGCAGTGTTATGAAGATAAATATTTAATTCTGGCACTAGCTTAGGTTTGTTTATTTTGCTTCCCCCCCCCCCAAGTTACCTTTCTTTTCAATAAGGAAAGATCTTCAGTAAGGTTTTTAAGTACATACATTATTACATGTTGCAGATGCTATTTGGTAATTACAGATGCTAGGAGCAGTCAAAAGTGTAACACATATTTCAAAACGTAAGGGAGGCCATAGTTCATTAACAGATTGTCATACCTGATTGCACAGCTTTTCTACTTTTTGAATGAAAATTTAGTTATCTTCATCAGACCAGTATCTTAGGAAGAGCCTGTGCAAGGAGGGTTATAAATTCAGATAATAAACAGCAAACCAAAGGGAGCATATATTTCCATTCTAGTAAGCCCGAGTCATCCTGCTCCACACTTAAAATTATTTCATTAAAACAAGAACTTCATCTGAGTTGTGCTGATGGAAATGGCGAGTTCCCCTCATAAAGCAGTCCATTGTCTATGGCAGCATACTGGGCACACAGAGAGGCAGAAGAAAGTTGGATCTTCCCAGGCAGGGAGGGACACATATCACTTCAGTCCCATGGTGTGCTAGCTGCACACAGGATAGGCAGCTGACATGCAACATGCATATGGCACATTGGTCTGTTCTTTTTTCCCAGCAGTTCCTTTTGTAGGGGTACAGTCTTGCCTTACCAGAGAGTCCCAGTTCTGACCAGTCTGAAACTCACTGGGATTTGCAGACTAGCGTGTCTGCCCAAGATACCATCCTCTTTGTAAAACAAACCAAACCTAAACAATTTCAATAAATAAACCACACACACACAAGAAAACTCCAAAACAAACAAAACCCAAACAAAAAAACCAAAACCACACACAAAAAACCTACGAAACAGGTATTCTCATCTCCTCCTGAGCATTATACTCAGCAGGAAACTGGAGCCATTGTTTTCTTCACTGTTACCCATCTATTTGCCCCTTGTGGTCTGGCTTTGCAATTTAGGATGCACTAGACATACATGTTCTGCTTGTCTTGCTCCCAAGGCAGCAGCTAACCAGATGTTTGGCCTGTGCATATGGGTGCTATGAAAGGAAGGCAAACTCACATCAGATCATGAGTGTGGAAGAGGGAATCTGGCATTACAGGACTGTCACTGTGACTAAAATGCAGTGATATCTAGTGCATACATTTGAAAGCTGAAAAGAAAAAGGTTCACTTGACTTCTCCTTCTGAACAGTTTTCCTGATGCCCATGAGGTCCCATTGCTCCCAGTGAACAACCAAGACTACCACACTTCAAAATGTTCCTGAGTTCCTGAATTTGATGCAGTTTTCCTGTTTCAGCAAAACTGGATGATACAGGCCAGTTGGAAAAGGGTCGGAAAAGATGATGAAAAAAATATAAAAAAAATAAAAAAGAAAAAAAAAAAGAGAAAAAAAGAAAAAGTGTAAAGACATTCACAGGGGCTCTGATGATAACATATTGAAGTTACTCGAAAGAATCCCATTGATTGCAGTGCACTTTGGGTCAGCGCCCCTGATGAACCATGGAGACTGTGCAGTCCTTTGAACTCAGTATTATTTCAGTGAATCGATTAATGACTCAATATTATTTCAATGAATCTATTAACATTTGGTTGTGTTAAATGTACTAGAATTATACTGCTTTTGAAATATATTCACTTTTAATACAAAACTATAGAGTTTAGGCACAGGAAAAATTTTGCAATAAGCATTTATTGGGTGCTGTGCACCCATTCTATAGAGTGCATTTTACTGTATTTTGTGTATTATTCTTAAGATGCATTCACAGTAGACAGCAAAGCAGCAGTTATTGGGTATGCTGTGAATGCATATTAACAGCAGTACACATTTGCATATCATGGATCCATAATACAAAATGCGTAATAAAATCCTTATGAAAAGTTATTATGCATGCACAGTAGAGGCTTTTTAAACCTTGATATCTCAGCTATTTTGTTTCTCTGCTATTTATTTGAAAATATTAAAAAGGTCAAATGATGGATTAAGAATCTGCAAAAATGTAATGTTACTACCACAGAGGGAATCCTTCAAGAGAAACAAATTCATTTTGGATTTTATTAGCAGTATGAAAGCCATTCAAGAATTCATTTGAGTAGTTTTAAAAAAATAACCAACTACATCAACAAGAAAAAATGATGGAGAAAATATTTTTGTATAAATGTATTTTGGAGGCTGGGTGATATAATTAAAAATTTTGTTGGTACTTCCCTTTATACAGGACCACTACAATGTCAACCTTTCCTTCAAATTCTGAAAGAATTTTTAATATGTATTGAAATGGGGTTTGGTTACTCAGGACTTTTCATATTTAGATTAGGACCTTTCAGAATATAATTCTTAATACATAAATTCCTGTTCAGAATAATGGGATTCTATCTTCTTGTCTGTTACAGAGATTGCAATATTTGTGGTAAAATGAAGCTAATGTTACGAATAGCACAGCACTTGCTCCTTTTGGGCACTTTACCCTGAAGTTTTAACATCTTTGTCACTTCAAATAGATTTTCCTTAAAAAATAAAAATTAAAAAAAAAAAAACAACCAGCCAAACAAACAAACAAACAAAACCCCAAAAAATAGAACAAGTGATCTGATATGTCTCACTTCTTAAAAACAAACAAACATGGTTTTAGGTGAAGGCTTTTTTTTTTTTTTTTTTTAGGAAAGTCTCTGAAATCATTAAGTATCATTTTGTACATCACATGCATGTAGAAGTACAAAACAACTCTCCACAGCTCCTGCTGTCTTGTTTTTTGTTCCCCTTTCTAATAAAAAAATATCCAAACAGATTTAAATGAAACTTTCAAGGAAAAAAAAATTGTACTGGGGCTGATAACATTATTGCCAAGCTTGGGCCCAATGTGAATTAAAGGAGATGAATTATAAACCCTTCAAAAACAGGATTTATAATGGAAATGCTGACATAGACCCATAACAATAGCAGCTCTGCCAGGGATTATTTTAATATTAAAAGCATACTCCACCACTCACTATTTTAAAATAGAGATTACTTAGTCCCAAAAAACAGTGATACATGATAACAATAAAAGCAAACTTTAAAAAAATATTTCTAAGATGACAAATAATTCCCCATGTAATTCTCTTGATATTTCCACTTCTTAAATAAATTAAAAAACAAGCAAACAAACAAACAACAAACACAAACCCTAAACACAGCAAGGTGGAGTGGAGTTTGCCATAAGCTCCATGGCAAAGATGAGCTGAGAGTCTTTTTCAGCTTCATTTAACAGTGTTTTGCCTGTGGAAAGAAACAAAAGGGTTAAAGGAGGAAAAGCAGGGAGTATAGGAGAGGCAGCTGACAGGAGAAACAAGGGCATGAAGAAAGGAGCAGCCAGGGATGAAAACGGAAGAGTAGTGGAAGAGTTTTAGGAGGAGAAAGAGCTGATTTCCAAAGGGAATAACTCAGTTTCTAAAGAAATTTTGAGGAAACATTCACAAAAAAGCCAGGCAGACAGAGAAAATTTGGCAGAGGGGCAAACTGCTTGAGCATCCGAAGTTACACCTGTGAGAAGGCGCACCCCAGTCACATTGCAATGTGCCAGAGCAGGACAGGGACCACCAAGCCCTGCCACACACTTCTGAAAAAAAGGCACTACTTGTTAAATCTTCATGTTTAATATCCAGTTTTCCACAAACGCTTCTTTTCTTTTGGCAATATCAAAAACGGCCAAGAGATAGGAGGGGAGGATTTCTTACAGATGGTGAGAGATTTGCTCCCATTGTCCTGTGCTCTGGGGCAACAAGCTGCACTCAAAGAATCCCAACACCTGAAAAATCACTCCCAGCAGCATCACTTTTTGTGATGGTGCTGTGCGTTATATCACCAACATCACTTCCCCATTTCTGCCTTTCTTTTCTTGCCTTTTCTTTTTTCTCCCTGGGTACCAGGTGCACTGGAGGGACTCAGATCAGTACAAGACAGCACTTCTCATATAAACAGTACTGTATTAACAACCACAGGGCAGCTGTACATGTAGGCAGGGATAGCATCAAATGTTGGCATCTCTATCCATGCAGCTAGGCTGCTAAAACGAAGCAACTACAGTGGAAATACACCTACTGTATGTGAAATGCTGGTGCGGATTTTTTTTCTTTTTTTTTTTTCTATCAGTCTAACCTTCTGTGTTGATACATGAATACTGGTACCCACTTACAGGGATGCCAGATGATCAGTGCAGAATGAAGGTCCCAGGAGAAAGGCTCACGTGGTTTTCTCTGCCCTGTGACGTCACTAGCAGATGGCATGGGTACCAGCTCTGGCAGTTGGCATCAATGTCACTTTTTAGAGATCAATGAGATAGTGCAGATATACACAGATCTAGACTCCAGGAGACGATGCGACATTGAGACTGAAAAGATTTGGAAGGCAAAAAATGAAAACTGATTGTTGAATGAAATAAAAAGCTAAGGTAATACAAATAAAGATATATTTCAGTTGGTGCTGTGTGTGCATGCAAGTGTTTAAAGATACAGTATCATTGTCTTGTATTTTATGTATGCTATTTACTGTCTAATAACTCCTCCTAACATTTTATTCTTCTGATGCAATTGCAAACTTTCATTGTTATATGTAATATTGCAAGTGTGTAGAAATACTGATAGGGTTAGTCTTTGACCGGGGTTTTTGTTTAGTTTTTTTGTATTAAAAATAAGTCCCTGCATTTGCTTTGCTTGTCTCTTTGAAGACCATGGGATCCAAGCTTTTGCTGCTCCCAAACTGCAAACAAAAAAAAATAAAAAACAAAGTACCTGGGAAGAGGAAATTATTTTTCCATTCCAGACTGGATTCTTAGCACACGTGCAGAATCTACAGACCGCTCCTGTCAGCTAAGAGCTGGAGGAAGACATCTGAGCCTTGCAGAACATAAACACTGCTATAGCGTGCAGGGAATTTTTTCACGTTCCCCCCCCCTCCCCCCCCCCAAAATGCTGGGGAAGAAAAAATAAAGGAGAAAAGAAAAAGAGAAAAAGAAAATAAGTTGATTCTAACTAAACAGATAACATCAATTAGAATTTTTTCTTGGAAAAGGGAAAAGAAATGGTAGGGGGATTTTATTTCCTAACTCTAATCCAAATATATTTAGGGTTAAATAATTCTTCTTTTTGCCTTAATAATGAGATAATATGTGATTTTAATACAAAACATTAAAAAAACTGCTTTGTTTTTCATTATGTTACAAGCTGAGTAGTCGTGGGAGATGTTACATTATTTTTTTCTTCTCACCCACTGCAACTCACTGGAGTTTAATATCTTGATACATAAAGGAAGAAACATGGAGGGAAAAAAACCCACAACTTTGAGATATAAGTCAAAAAGTGATTTTAAAATACTAACTCTCAGGTAATAGAGATATGGCACTTTGAATTTTAAGGCTGCACTTGCTCTGCTAATTTTTCCATACAGGGGAATTTGGATTAATGAAATTTCTATATTGCTTCATCATGTTTTGCATTTCTTTGAATTCAATCATGGTGAGATTTAGAAGGGGTTGTTTAAAAATAAAATAAATGAGCAGGGAGCTAATTGTATATTTTAAATATTGATTTCCTCTATATTTATCTGTGAGAAATGTGTCTTTATAGTTGTAAGGGCCAACGTTTTGAGTGATTTTAGAATTCTTAACAGTTTTTATGTTTTAAAAAATAGTCATTTGCAACTGGCATTTTCTGCAAGAAATATAGATTGTGCATTTATATACACACTCTCATATACAGAGAGCGCATACGCAGACACAAGAAAGGTGCATGAGGCTGTGTGTGTGAGTCGGACAAACTTTAAAAATGGAAATATTTAAACATTGTGCTGGCATTCTTTCAGGTGACTTAAAATTATAGAACCATGTTAACACTGCCATTTGATGAGTCTGTTGTAATGCCAGAATCCCAGATGTGTAGAAAGTTTTCAAGAGAAAGTGATGACCAAAAGCAAATGAAGAACCCAGAAAGCTTTTCAAAGCAGATTGTGCTCCGAGGAAAGAATATTAAAAGATCTCCTGGAGAAGACACAGAAAAAGAGGAGGAGGAGGAAGAGAGAGAAGAGGAGGATGAAAATGGCTTACCTAGGCGAAGGGGCCTTCGGAAAAAAAAGACAAGCAAGATAAGAATGGAAAGGATCAAATTCAGGCGACAAGAAGCCAACGCTAGAGAGAGGAATCGCATGCACGGCCTTAACGATGCCCTGGACAATTTAAGGAAAGTGGTCCCTTGTTATTCTAAAACACAAAAACTGTCCAAAATAGAAACTTTAAGACTAGCCAAGAACTACATTTGGGCTCTTTCTGAAATCCTGCGAATTGGCAAGAGACCTGACCTACTCACCTTTGTCCAAAACTTATGCAAGGGTCTGTCCCAGCCAACTACAAACTTGGTGGCGGGATGCCTGCAGCTGAATGCCAGAAGTTTCCTAATGGGCCAGGCGGGTGAAGGCACCCATCATACCCGCACGCCCTACTCCACCTTCTATCCCCCCTACCACAGCCCAGAGCTTGGCACCCCCCCAGGGCATGGGACTCTAGACAACTCCAAGTCCATGAAACCTTACAATTACTGCAGTGCTTACGAGTCCTTCTATGAAAGCACTTCCCCGGAGTGTGCCAGCCCACAGTTTGAAGGTCCCTTAAGTCCCCCTCCCATTAACTATAATGGGATATTTTCCCTGAAGCAAGAAGAAAGCTTGGACTATGGCAAAAATTACAATTACGGCATGCATTACTGTGCAGTGCCATCCAGGGGTCCCCTTGGGCAGAGCTCGATGTTCAGGTTGCCTACAGAGAGCCACTTCCCTTACGACTTACATCTGCGCAGCCAGTCTCTCACCATGCAAGATGAATTGAATGCGGTTTTTCATAATTAATGAGGAAAATGAAAATAAACAGTGGTCATTCACTTCCCCATCTAATTAAGAGGAAGCAGATGCTTGGGCACTGCATAATTGGCACAATTCTATTTAACATGTTTACTAGTTCCTGAAGTGTGTTTCAACTATTGTGGGAAATTTCTATATATTAATAAGCCCTTTTTCTGATAAGTATTTTTCCTTTTTTTTTTTTTTTTTTTTTTTTTTTTTTTTTTTTATGGTCTGTAATCACTGTGAGATTATGTCTCCTCACAGAGGTTATATTTTCCTCCTTTCTTCCTTTTTATTTCCCTATTTGCTTGATTTGTTGAGCAGTGTGTCTGAACAATATTACTGGCATAAAAGCATACACACTGTGTAAGGTCAATGTCTATTTTGATTGTACAGTAATTATACAAATGCATGTTATTGAAATAAGATTAATAAAAATATGTATTTATAATTGGAAGAAAATATATATTATGTCTTTGAGGGGAACTGGATTAAAAATATTCAGAATTTTAAAGAAATTATCTTGGAACTGATATGGGCTTGCAATATGCAGAGGTGAGAGTGCAGCAATATTGAAAGCTATGCAAAAAAAAAAAAAGGCCAACAAACAAACAAACAAACAAATCAGGTTTTGGGTTGTTGTTTTTGGGTAAGTTAAGGAAAAACAATAGTTGTCACTGACGTTATTCAGTCTGACTTTAGAGTGTTGCTGACAGGGGCCACATGCTAATATTTAGATGATGTTGTCAAAAAATTGCCTCAATTGTTTTGACCATATATAATCAGCACTTTTTTTTTGTATAATTCTGACTTCAGATGTAAAGGTTTGTTAGAAAAATGTATAACTGTGGTTTCTCACTACGTACTTTAAATGCAATTAAACATAGATGTTTCCACTTTTAAAATACATCTATTAGCTGCAATACTGTATTTTGTCTGATACTTATTATTTCACAGTATACAGCTGCTTTTTGTCTTGCCTACACAGCTTTATTCCCAGGACCCCTATAGCGCTCAAGTCCAGGGATGGAAGTCATGAATTATCAGCGTGAAACCTTGTGCTATTTTCAGAAGGATGTATTAGCCAAGAAGCAGACCCAAAATATCACAGAAATAGCTGTGTGCTAAATGAAACATTGGTTAGAGGAAAAAGGTAACTTTATGTCTCAATGAAATGCCAGATTTCATATAGGAAGGGGCCCTGAGCCAATACGTAGGACACTAGCTGCCCCTCCGGCTCTGGCTCATGGAGGAGTGGCAGGAGAATGAGAAGCGTAAGAACTGCAGAGAGAAGGACTTCCTGGGCATTGCTAAACTTAATCTTGACTAATAAAGAGCACCAGTAAACTACAGATGCACCTGCAACCCATATTAGCTCAACAGCTACAGGGGTCTGCATGATCCTTTACACCTTAAAAGAGTTGAGCTTAGTTGAGCCTCAGTCATTTTCTAACCAGTCAGAGATATTTATTTCTAAGCTCATGAGAAATAAAATGAATGAACAGTTGACCTAAAGGCCAACAGACTTTAAACCTCTGAATGAACAAGACCTTTTTATTATAACAGATAAATAGCAGCTACCTGACAAACAGAAATGCTTTGCTGTGAACCAGGAGCGAATAATTTTTAAAAGCAATATAAAAAGTGCAACTTCAACATTCAAATTGGAGACCCCTTGCTGAATCACAGTCTGGGTCACAGTTTGTTCATGACACATCAGTGTCAGAGCCTCACTTGAGAGGGCAGTTTGACAAAGAGGGGACAAGACAATTTTTCCTGATAATTTACCTAATTTCACAAGCTGAACTAGTTGCAAACAGTCTGCTCTGTCAAGCACTGCAGCTCCTTCAGGACAACAGCAGTCTGACATTCATCTACTCTAGAGAGGACCAGGGTCAGGAAACATGGAAGGTACAAGTAGCAGTTTTATGCCTTGGATGAAAGGTGATGGTGATGACTGTCAGCTCGAAAGCATCCCCAGCTGTTTTGCACTGAATATAGGAGCGGCTTGAGAAAAGAGAAAATTATAAAATAGAATGCTTTTGCTGTGATTCAGAATTATCTGATATTCAGAAAAGCGTGGAAAGGTAATGGGAGAGAGAAGGGCGAAGAAGCCAGTCAATGTGGAGAAAGCAAGCACAGGTTCCTGCACACTGAGAAATACTAACATATAACAAGGAGCTGTAGGCAACCGTGCCCAGAAGCAGAGGATCCTTTGAAGAGGGGGCAGATGCCCTTGCACTGAGCAGTGGCAGAAAACTCATCTAACCAACTTTACTAAGAGAAGCCTCCTCCAGGAGGCTGAAAGTTCACCAAGCACTTCAGAGCAGCCTTGATGCACTGGGGGAAGGGTGTGTTTGCATAAGCTGTGAGTGATGTGAGCAGGCAGCTGTAAAGTCCTGTACCAAGGGAAGGAAGCACTTGCTGCAGTACATTCAGCAGACACTCAAGGGGTGTTCAGACTTCAGGCTCTGCAATCTGGGGGTCTCCAACTCTGTGGCCCTATATTAAGTCGATAACTCATGAGCCAGTTCCTGTTTCCCTGTCTGGCAGCAGAAGCAAAGAAAAAGGGGAAAAAAATCCCTGGCAGTTCAGATCTTTCTCACTCACTTCATGACAGATGGGGAGGCAGTTTGCAGTCAGATTCCTGCTCTGGTAGCTCAAGGCAAGCACCATACTTGCTCAGGGCATTGCAAATTGGAAAGTCACTCTAGAATAAATAATGGAGCAAGTAATAGAATAATACTGAGACAGCATAAAAAACCTCCAACATTCCCTTTCAGTAGGGTATGGATTATTTAGAGCTATGGAAGTAGGGGATTCCCTTGAGAACAGGCTCTCTGACACACCTTCTCTTTCATGCATACAAAAAACTCTGCTTCTTCAATGGCCAGTCACAGAACATAAGGTGCTCCAAGCATGATTTATAAAAGCCTTTGAAACTGACTTATTTTAGAGAACAGTCTGAGTGCTGAGAAAGTTCTGGTCCTTTAAAATCACAGGAATAAAAGCCAATGTGTTTTTTTCCCATAATCTCCACTTTATGAGGTTTGTCTCCTTTCAACCCCTTTCATACAGAAAAACAAAGGTGCTCATATCTGCCTGTTTGTTTACATGTTAACTGTCTTAATTTCCTTGAGGATAGAACTGTGTAAAAGAGCAACTGCTCCAGAAAAATTAGGTGAGACATTTCTATTTTTCCTGTCTTCTAGCACAAAAATAATGAAGCCTTCTGTCAATTTTAGAGATGGGAACCCCAAAGTTGGCAGAAGAAGAGCTATTTCACATGTGGTTTTTTTACACAGTGGAACTCTTTGTCATTTATTATATCCCAGAGTAACATTTTAGTGTGATTTTTGAAAAAAGCATTGTGTGTTTTTACAGTATCAGAAACATACTAATCATTTAAGAATGGCTGTACTGGTTCAGATTAAACATCCATCTAACCTAATATCCAGTTTCCTACATGATGGCATAAAAAAGTTGTCCAAAGATGTCAGAAGAGGGTGAGGAAAATAGATATTTGTTTAACTAATAAAATGGTGGAAAAGAAACTAAACAGCATATTAAGGATTTCAGCCAGTCCTGATGATGACAGGGATGTGCCTAAAACGGAAAAAAGTCTGGGGGTATAGCAGTGTACTGCAATGTTTGCACCCTTTGTAACACTGGCCTCACCAGTAAATCACTGGGTAGGATGACCTGGGTAGCACTAGGCTGTACCTCTGAACTCCATCCTAAAAAAAACCTCATCAGGAGTACAATTTAAAAGCAGTGGCCCAATCCCTGCAGTCCTACAAATTCCAGTGTGACCCCACAGAGAGAGGGAGGGGCAACCACTGCTTTGCGAGAGCTCAGTGGAGATCTCAGACCACCTTGGAATTACAATAAGAGCACACTTGTTTTAGGACACATCCTGGCTGTGCTCCCTTTGGGACTTTCTGCATTCTTTCACTTCATAGCTATTTCTACAAAGATTTTTAAAATGTATGGAGATTGCACAGGCAAAAATATGATGGCAGGGTTTCTTCTTTACTAGCAATTCCCTCTCCCATTTTTACCCTTATTTTATTCTTCTTTCGCTGCCTTGCCTATAGGGCTCTCAAATGGCAGCAAATTAAGTGAAATGCCATCAATAAAGTTGAATGAAATCCCAGTGAAACACATGGCAGAATCTCTCCTTGCAAAAGCAAATAGTATTTTTCTAAATTAAAAAGGAGTCATGCTGTTTTGTTTATCAGATTTTGAATCCAGCTTAGCTGAAGCCTATGGTTATATTTTATGGTCCTAAAGTCAAAGCAGGTTTAATCCAGATACCAAAATCCTGCAACCTTTGATGAACAAGTAGAAAAGATGGTGCTGTTTTAGGCTGAATTGTTATGAAAGCAGATTCGCTTACAAAATTTCAGAAATTCCCAAATTCAAAACAAGAGCAAACAGTAATGTGGCTGTGGGTCTGACCCAGACCTGAACCATGGCAGCAGGTTTTGATTTTACTCTGGAGAGACACAGATCAGCATGGTGAACAGCTGGCACTGTGCCACTGCAGCATCTCAAGGGCCGACCTGTCATGTCTCACTGATACAAATCTAACTACCGTACACAGGACTGCCATGCAGAATCAAACTTCCAAGCCCTCTCCACCCCACAATTAGAGAACTGAGCAAGTAATCTCACAAAATTCTTCTGTGTTATGCCAAATGGATGGCCTATTTTCCTGCAGAGCCTTCCCCCTCATCTCAGTGGATGTGCAAGAAGGAGCTAGGAAAAGGGAAAGGAGAGCCAAATTTGCAAGCAAAAAAGCTCTGGGGGAAAAAAGTTTCTCTCTCTTTTTTTTTTTTTTTTTTTTTTTAACGCCTGCAGTGTGGAGTCCTTATGACTCACAACTGCCTTTGAATTGGCAACAGACATAAAAGTTGTTATGGAGCTGGAAAGAGATTTCATTCTCCCTCTCCCCGAAAACACCATTTTCTCTTGACTGTTTTCCTATGTCACTTGCTCCTTAGAGTTACATATTTATCCATGCAACTGTATTACTTGCATTATTTAATTCTATTCTTGAATGATTTAATTATACATCATGGAGGTAGAACATACTATACAGAAACAAGGCATATCTGGTTGTAGCTGAAATTCTGGACTACCTGAGAAGGTTAAAAAAATTGCTGAAAACCAGCAACATTTATGATTTATAATTTTTCAAGGATACTTAGTGTATTTTTGTCCTCACCTCAGTCTTATGAACATTGTACTTTCTGATACTCTGGGGGTCTTTTTGCATTTCTGTAGAACATTGCTAAGCAGGTTTGGGTGTTTTTTCCTCCCTTAGTATTTTTGGGTTTTTATTTTAATCAGTTGATTCGTATTTGGAAGAGTACTTTTCAAACTGATAACATTTCCTGGTCTGTAAGTATACCCACACATAAAAGGTTATAAATTCTGAAGTGCTTGGACATTCTGTTTGCAAATGCAAATTCTAATAATCAGCTGAATTGGTGGTCCTTGTACAGATAGAGAATCCAGAATAAACCACAGATTATAACATAAATTCTGGACTCTTGAAAGCATCAATATTAGGATCTGGGTCCACTCCTGTTTTGTTAGAATTCAGCAGATACCAGATTGGAGTCTAAATCATATGGAAAGCTAAGCATAGCCTTATCCACTATGTTATTTATTTACAGACACATGAGCCGATGCATAATGTTTAGAAGAAACCAAAAAGACATTTCTGTTGGGCAGACAATTTGCAAACAAAGACACTCTGACAAGATCTTCCTCAGATTCCAGGGAGAAGGTGGATGTTTGTTTCACAATGGGAGAAACGCTTGTGGGAAAGAAAAGCATTGTCCAGACATTGAGAACACCATAAGCAGGACTCTTGCTAATTTTAATAACTAAGCAATTGAGATTGCATTCTCAAATAATGAGGTAGACTCCATGTCAGTCACGATGAAAAGCCCTTTGCCTTTGCATTTACAAAGAGAGCTGTTTTTGTGTTTAGCATCTTTGTCTTGGTAACAGGCATTCCTTCAGAAAACTAAACATTTTCCCCACAATAGATATAATAACCATTTTGGTTCACTTCACTCCATCAGTTTACATACAGAGGAACACCTATGCCCCCTGGGACACAGATTTTTCAGGTTCCCATCAGAAAGTGGGAAAATTATTTAACAATGTATGCAGTTATATTAATCTTGGTGCTAAAAGGGCAACAAAATTTATGAATGTGGGTAGACAGTGAGTGAATAGCCAGTCACTATGTCCAGCCACGGGTATTTAGCTACACAAACTTTCAGCCCATGGATTCAAATTAGTCATAAACATCGTGTTCCAACTCCTAAATTCTTATTCTTAGTACACTTGCAGTTTTTCCCTTATTCAATAAAATTATGGGAGCCTAGCTGGAAGGATAAACCTGTCCCCATGCCTCATTTCACACTCCCTTTGTAGCAGAGGCTTACAATAACCACACCCAGAAATCAGAATGACAAATATAGCAACGACAGAAACACAGCCTCAATATAATAAGTGATGCAGGACGTGAATCTATGCCACTAGAAGTATGACCACAGCTTTCCTAGCAGATAAAGTAATTCAGTGCAAAATGCGTCTCAGCATTCAGCGGAAACACAGCTGATGGAGTACTAGACTTTTGCAAGGAAAAACCAACTTCACAGTCACAACAAATTTACCTAATTTTCCCCTCAGAGATAGGTACATTAAATGTGAGTTGGGGTGCCAGTCTGCTCTGCCTGGAAAATAAATATGTCCCAGATGCAACTCTGTCTATCCCCATTTTGAATGAGGAGGTTGCTTTGCATAGCAGGTCATCTGCACCATAACAGTTATTACTTCAGCCTTCATGCTGGATTAACAGGCATTTCACAACAGCTGAGCCTGCCAAAGATGCCCTAGAGGAGTCTATGCTGCTGTACCATACATCCACATCTTACTTAATCACAGGTTCCCTGTGCCCTCAGGTACTCACACAGATGTCAGCACGTTCTGTAAGATGGTGACTCTGCCATGAGTAATGGTATCTACCACAGGCATGGCCTTATGGAAAAGCTCTTCGGTGGTTCATTTAAGCTATGCCTAGAGGTGTCCATGAAAGACTAGCAGTACATGCTGTTTGACTGCAGTATGTTACTAACACTGTGGTCATATTCCCTTAACTCCTTTTCCTATCTGTGTGTTGGGATGTGCCCTCCCTTCAAATTCATCACTCTTCTGGGCAAAAATAACACTATAGACTTAGTTTTAATATATTAAATATGTTATTAATGGACAAAGGCATAAGAGAGGATATTTTATATGGGACCACACACATTTCCAGTGGTCCCAGACTGCAAGCATATACTCACCATCATCCTCTACCTTCTTGCAGTCACTAATGACTTTTCTGAGAAGAAACTCCTTCTCCAAAAAGGATAAGTTATTGGCAAGGAAGGACTGCACACAAGGAGGGATAATCCCTGTGCTCAGATATCCTAAATCAGTGTTATACCTGCCCCTTCTCTCCTTCAGGCCAGTAAGTGTGAAGACAGCAGTAGACAGTACAAAGTCTTTGCTTTCAGCCGTGATTACCCCAGCTCCTACATCATGTGTGGGTAATCTGGTCTCCAGTTCACTCAATTGCTATGTGATATTTTACTTTGAAGTATCTAGAGAATTGTACAATACATCCAGTCTCAAATTATCATCTAACTTTTATTTTTTTACAAAAAAGTCCTCAGATTTTTTCCTAAATGTATTTAAATCTTACCAGTGAACATGATGCTAGTTATTAAAAAGCAATTCTGGATAAATTGGTTTGCAGCTATAAAATTAATATCATTCATTTATTACTTGCAGCCACAAATCAAAATGCTGTTAACACTGCTGCATGCAATTTAGTATGCACAATAAGTTTCCATATGGCTTGAATTTTAGGTTCCCTGGTCACTACAGAGGCTCATTTGCAGAATGATCTGTAGGCATGTGAAGTCAGCTTGTGCTTACTGGCAGAAAAGCTTTGCAAGATAGTTCCTACAGAGGCACAGTAGTCCAAACAGGTCCAAAACTACTAACACCACTTGAGATTATCACATCCTACATAAGACTGAGGAATATCTACATACATTCATAGAACTAGAGATATAGCCATTGTTCATACAAAAAGGCATCCATGGTCAGACCTCTATAACCTGTTCAGCCTCCTGACCAAGAAGGCACACTTCTTAAAAGCACCAAGCCTCCAACACCTCCTTTAGAGCCATCAGGACCACAGTTACAACATCAACATTACAAAGCTTTAAAAGAAAAAATCAACAAATCTTAAAAACAACCAAAAAGCCTAAATTTTGACAGGGACATATAGATTGGCTTTAAGTGAGCTACTGCGGAGTCTTTTGCATAACATACCCAGAGTTGTGCATGCGCTGTGGTTAGCTTGAGCACATCAACTAGGTAAAGGCAATATGTTGCACATACATTTAATTTCAGTCTTATTGCAGAACCTTGTCATGTCTGAACAAGAAACATCACCTGTTTTCAAAGTTGCCTCTCCTACCTTCTTCAACACTAAACTCCAGCAATACCAAGCTCACTGTTACTTAACAAACCTGCTGAAGAGTGATTACAGTGTATTTATGCCCCTGGATTCAAGTCTGATTGATAGATTACCTAACTGAGAGTGAGACCTTTCCAAGTAAGAGCAGGCCATAAACACCGACATCCCATGCTGCAGCTCTGGTCACTAATCTGCAAGATCACACACGTCACAGCAATAATTATTCCTTCTCTCTTTCTCCGTCTTCAAAAAACCCACCCAACAAAGTAGTTCTCATAACCAAAGCAAGATATTTGCTTTGTTGGAAGTTTTCTGATCAGCTTTGCTAATAAAATTGTCAGAGATTCCCCACGTGCTTTCTCTGTTTCTTCAAATTGGCAGCAGAAGTGGCATGGGGGTCAGTACCAGGTCAACAGTGAATAAGGCCAAAATCATAGGGACAAAATTATCTTTTTGTCATTAACAGCACTTGAAATTGAACCACTGACACTTGTTCGATAAGTCAGCAGCTGTTTCGGTTTGGCACTGTTCAGCTGTGCCTGGGTTTCACTTAGAGCTGAGAAACCAAATCAACCTCAGTCATATCCAAACTCAGAATAAGAGGGCTTGACACTGAGGCAAAAAAGGGGCTTTCACATTCTAAGACCACAATACATCAAGTAACAGGCTGGGAGTGTCTATCATGAACACAACCTAGAATTAGGAGGTCAGGTTTATCAAATGTCAACTGGGCTACTCAAAAAGAATGAGAAAGAGTGGTTCATGATGACTGTTGTTTATTGGAGGCATCTTTGAGGCATCACTAGCTGTTGGTGGTTCAGAGTATTTGTTGTCAGCATAGCTCCTCTCCTGGAAAACATTTTTACCAGATCTCTTCTGGGCAGCAAAGGTATCAGCATACCATTGCAGCCAGGCTAATCACAGATGAGGAAAAACCAGCAGAGATCAAAGCACTGAACTGATCTGGGCTCTTCCAAGATTTTAGGTTATTTTGACTAATTTCTAGCCAATGCTTTTGGGGCAAACCCAGACTAATTTACTGTGAAAGAATGGAGATGGAGGGAAGAAAATAGAAGCAGGCAGCCTATTACAAGTTAAGTCGTACTCTTTCTAGCACTCTGACATCAATGAGTCCTGTGCACCAGAAGGGTGTCACGGTGGAAAGCAGGCTCACAGATATATTTCACTGCATTTACACAATGATTTTCTGAAATGGGAGGGAGCAGTGAAGCTGCCTTCATTATTTTAGTACTATCAACTGTTAGTACAGAGAGTCTCTCTCTCTGGTGCATTATGTTCTCATGAGCTAGCAGACCTGTTGGGAATGCACCTCCTGGTGTGATGCTTAAAAACTCAATTTCTAACAACAAAATCCTCAGATGCTCTTCTAATTTTCTTGAGGCATAAGGACCAGTTGACTGTGCAAATGAAAGAAGAGTGTGTAGGAAATGAGTTTGACACAAAGGGAGTTGCCAGCAAATGCCATTGCTTTCTCCGAGCCTAATGGTAAGAGACAGCTGCTTGTGCCAGCCCAGCTGAGAGGTTTAGCCCAGCCCTTTTGAAAATCTTTAACCTCATGCATAACTAGGCAGAGGCTGCCTATACTTATGAGGCAGGACCTCCAAACCAAGGTCTCCAAATCTTGCTCTGCTGTTCCATGTTATCATCCACTGTAAATGCACACTGGAGTGATATGAGATGATCTTTGTAGCGGTTTGTTAGTTGTGCAAGTCCTCTGTAACAGGGGAGGCAAGACAGGAAATGAACTGCTAGAATGTGAGAAGCATTGTCCTTTGCAGTTCCCAGAAGTGCTATTGTAAGAATACAGTTACCATTTTTACAGCAAGATGTTACTTTTTTGGATCAAACATTTTGAAATACGAACAACCTCAAAGACTGTAGAATAAATAGGTTAAATGGGTTTATTTCAAAGTTTCATTCCCTCAAGTAATTATTACAGCAATTCTAACTCTGATACAGGTATTTTGTCAATCTGTATAAGAAATGGTAGCAGAGTAGTGTAACTCACGTGCATACATAAATATTGTTGGACCTTGTAATTCTTAAATTGTTTGGAAATATTTACGGTAATCGGTTAATGCTGATACTTTTCTTTCACCTCCAAAAGGTTCTGTCATTTGGAGAATGGGCACAGTGCTTAGAGTACCATTTTCTGGAAAAAAACCCACAAATGTTTATTGATAGTATTAAAGGAAATGTTTTTCAGCTCTGAGCAGAAGAGTTGTTTGGAGCAGCACATGCAGACAGCAGACGGAATAAAAATCCTTCCACAGGGGAAGACCTTCATTTCAAACAAGGGAGAAAATGCAAGGTTAAAAGCATGCCATGTTAAGAAAAAATAAAAATTAACATTTGTGCACTTGTCCTGAGAGGATAGAGGCACCTGATACTTTCCAAAATCCCAAAGAGAGTAAGTGGTTAATAAAATTCACATTTCCTGATTCTTCTGCTCTTTCCTTAGCACTTCCCGGGAATTATGATAAATCTCAGCTGAGGTTATGTGTGCTCACCAATAGAAGGCTAGATCCCTATGGCAAGATTCTGTCCTCATTGCTACCAGCAAAACCCCTTTAAGCACACTAGATTTACTCAGATATTAATGAGGATAAACATAAAAACTTGCAAAAGTTCGACATCCTCCACACTTCTACCCAATAACAAATCCAAACAAAGCTGCCCTTACAGCTTTCCCTCTTTTTTTTTTTTTTTTTTTTTTTTTTTTTTTTTTTTTTTTTTTTGTCTTCTCCAGAACACTTCACATTTGTGAGCTGGCTCCATTGCTACTGTTAAAATGCATGAGAAAACCCAAAAATGAAATGGCTGTCCCAAGAACTTACAAAGGGAACATAAGCTTAGGAATCCACCTCCTGAACTGAGCTGAACCCAGATTCCTTAAATCAGAGTTCAGACGTGCAACTGAGCCACCTTGGCTTAATGGCTGCCATGCATCAGCTGAGCCCCAGTGAAAATAGTTTAAATTAGCATGTGCTACCCTACATTTACAACAGCTCAGCTGCTACACAGGAACTCATTAAGCTATGGTAACTTGCTCAAGAGTCTGAGACCTCAATCTGATGCTTTACCCAGTGGCCCACATAACTGCCCAAATCATGCTCTCTGCCTCCATGCCAATAAACCTCCTGAGCCCATCCTTCACAAAATAAGGACGTGCCCAAGAAAATAAGCTTAGTACAATTTTCCAGTGAGATGTTTCTGAAGAAGTTTTATTCAGATAAACAGAGACATTTGGACAGAATGTTCTGCAATTCAAATATACTCCATAGATGGAGTATAGGATTATCTTCATGTCCTGTCTTTATCTTCTGTTTCATATACAATGTTTTCTTCAACCCACGAACAAGAATTATACTATTCATTCCTCTTATCTTAATTATTGTAATTTTTTCTCCTTATGATCTTCTCAAGATCTACTTCTCCAGAACATTTCAGGCAACCACTTTTTCTTAGGGAAGAAAAGAAAATTAAAAAAAAAAAATCAGACAGGTAACCCTGTTCACATTCAAATCTCCCCACTCCTCCTTCATTTAAAAATCCTGTTTCAAACTGTTTCTATCCTTCTCTCTTCCTCTCTAAACCATCTGCTCATATATTGTCTACCAGATATGTAGTGCAACAAACTTTATTTCAGCTGGTGCCATGTGAAATGCACATCCTGATTCTTGAGCCCTGTTACAGGAAAGAGGGCTCCTATTCATTCCTGCTTATTTCCTTAATCTCACTTTTGTGGTATTTTAAATGTATCATTTATTAAATATAGGATACAGATCACATTAAAATGTTATGCAAAATTAAGTTCTATTTTATTTCTTTATTTTATTTTGCAACCTGTGATATCTACCAAGAGAAATATCTGTGAAGATAATTAAATTATATTAAATGCAGAACAAAAGAGAATATCCCAATATTCCTGACCCAGTATAGCTCAGTATCTCAGGTTTTGTAAAGCACTAGTTTAAGCCTTGGGTTAAGTGTTAGCTCAACTATTATGTCTGTAGGTAAAAAAAAAAAAAAATTGATTGAGCCAAAAAATTTTGGACAATTGCCAGGATAATATTTGCAATTTTGCAAGTCAACTAATACAACAACAAAATCATATTTTGGGGTGGTGGGGGGGGTAAATGCAGAAAGACTAGTTACTGTCTGATAACACAAACTTATCAGAGCAGCTCAAGAAAAAGCAGTCTGGTCTTCTCCCATCTGACAATATTATCATAGCAGTTTCAACAGGTAAATGTAATTTCAGCTTTGTGTTATGGCACAAAAACATTGATTATCTATGAGTTACCCCTTAATATACTATGATGCTTTTCTTAGACTTGTGCCTCCTGAGCTCACAGGCAACTGAAGACCTACTTAGCTTTAGGAATAGCTTCTGGAGCTGATGGCTGGGCTGTGCTCGCACAAGGTCTGCTAAGAATTGCAATTTTCTGACTGAGGGAAGAAATAGGAAAGGGAGGATTGCTGTAGTTGTTTTCATCTGGTTGGGCCGAGACCTTGTTTCTTGCTCAGTCCAGCCCCACCAGCCATGAAATAATGAGACCCTAAAGGAGCCATGGACATTACCATCATTTACTTGTTCTCTCAGCTCTCTGAGGAAGATGTCTCCTACTGCTTGAGGCAGTGTCATGGATTTACAGGTCAGTCTGTCCATTAGGGCATCCTGAAATCTCTACATTATCCTACAGGAGAGCCAGGAGGCAGCTCTCAACAGTTTCTAACCAGGCAACAAGGGCCTGGGAAGGGCTGGCCTCAGGTTTGCTGGCGGAGGCACCAAATGGCCTTCCCTTGTGGGAGTTAGTTCAGATCACTGGCAGGTTTTGAAGGTGTGTATTCACAACAAAACCTCGGGGAAAAGACAATGAAAATTTTGTTCTTTGGCATCTCCATGATGGAATCCTTACTTTAGCTCAATCAGTAGCTACTAGAGCAATGGAGGAAATGAGATGTGAATTGCTTTTAGCAAATGTGAAAGCATATCTGTCCCTAAGTGCTTACATCTAGGTTCTGTGCCAGGAGCAGAAAAGCATACAAATGAAAATGAACATGTTTTATAATAGGAAAAGGCAAATGGGGAATGTTCCCTAAAACTAAGAAGAATAGAATAAAATAGCTCAGCACACTAAAAAATTGCTAGAGACAAAACCAAATGCATCTTGTTGCATTTTTCCAGAGCTAGAAAGAGAATTACTAGTTCATAAATTCCATCAAGAGCTTGGGGATTTTTGATGTAATGAGTTTTACAGTTTCAGAGGAGACTGCTTTGCTAATAATTATGTAACAGTAATTAAATCTGAAAAAGGTTGTACTCTAACTATGTTGATTTATTGCAGCTCCAACAAAGTACTCCTAGAGTGTGCTTTGGAGCGTGCACCTCCTCCCTCCAGTTTTCTTTAAATTCTCAGAGAGCACTGGGTCACAGATGGTCTGAGATGCGATATTTTCCCTATTAAATTCCTAATAATCTTTTTCTGAGGCTGACTCATGGAAGCCTGGGGATTTCTCATTTTAATTAGAAGGTTTAAGAAGCTAACTCTGTTTGAAATTTCCTCTTAGGAGATATGGGTGCAAGTGATCCTATTCAGAAGAATGACACAATATCAAGGCCAACATCTCATTTCCATATTAGATTACAGCTAGTTTGGCATAATTCCTGATCTGGATGCTGATGATGTGCCCCCTGAGCAGGAGGCACAAACTTTTACCATTTGAAACCAGGATTGTTTTAAGATTATGTCTGAAGGCATTTTAGGCTCTAGCTGGATGTTTCCTACCCTACCACAGTGCTCCAACACTCTGTGTAAAAACCATTTAGAAGCATGAATTATTTATTAGTCTGATTGAAGTAATTATTCTATGTGATTTGAAAAGCAGCACTCATAAGGATGCTTATATAAAGAGATATACCATATAGTCCAAAAGGCTGATCCTCACAGTATTTAAGATATTAGTGTTTCATATTAATTTTATCTGCAAATATGCAAATACTATAAACTACAAAAACAGAGTATTCACCCAGCAAAATGTTTTACATATGACTTTAATATTCAGTATGTGAAGAACAACATCCCATTTTGCCATCCAAAGAAGGTTATTCTTAGGCCCTCATAGCTGAGTTTGATCACTTCATAGAATGCATGTTGTTTAAGGGTTAGTTTGCTGTACACATGTCCCTTGACAGTCTACTGTGAAAAAAATCCTACTTTTAAGAAGGCAGCTGTTGAAGTTACATCAGCCTACACTCTACAGCGAATAAAGAGCATCTCTTATTCTTCCAGCATGGCATGCAGTTGTCAAGAAATCAGATGAGACATTATTTGCCTTTTATAGCACTGGGTGACTTCCCAGTTTTAGACAGACAGAAGTGGTTTTGTATTTTGGGAAAATAAAAATTTCACCCACTCTCAACTGCACCACTTAAACACGCTAAAAATAAAATTTCATTGGAAGTAGTACTGCAGCATATAGACTTGGCTGTGAATAGAAGAAATTACCTTTCCTACATTAAATCCTACCTGTTGTGCCATCTCCATGAATGGATTTTATAAACCTGAAGTTTTAACCTTGTTACGCATTTTAAAAACACTCTTTGTGTAATTGTCCAAAAGCTTAATTTGTCATAAATTGTTTAAAAGGTTTAATTTCTATATGTAATCCATTCATTTTAATGTGAATTTTTTATGACCTTGTTGCTAAAATGCTCTAAAGATTTGGTATTTAATTTAATGGCAGATATTTCTCTTACGCATCACTGAATCAAAAAAACAAAGACACAGAGTAGTGCTTTATACTGTGTCTCAAAGACCAAATCAGTCCTTACTGTCTTATCACAGCCTGCAAATGCCTCACAAGTAGGGTTACTGCCCTTAAAGTGCTACACCATTTGTGAAGGAGGAAGAAGCCATACTAGTAATGAGCAAGAAAAGCCAATGCTTGCCAGGGATATAGCGAGAAAGAAGAATTTGGCCCTGCCCTAGATTGCACACAATAGTTTGTACAAAAATACCAATACGTGAACTGCAAAACCAGCTATTTTTCTGAATGCCCTTAAACATAGCTGATGCTGTCAGAATTGGATGGATTTGGCCACTTGCTTCGTGACGCCTTTGGTGAAGCCCAGGAAAAAGGTGGCTGGCGGTAGATGCCTTGCCAAGGCACTCCAATGAAAGCAGCTTGGCCTCTGTGGTCTATGGTTATAATACCATTTCTTGCCATCAGAATGAATGTACATCCCATGGTATCATTGTTTAGAAAATCCAGTTGTGTTGATTTCTCCCAAAATTGATGTGGGGAACAAAGTACGGTTTTTCAGGCCCCATTCATAAAAGAGTTAAGATGAAAAATGAACTCCTCAGCAGAGAGGCAGCAGAAAACACAAGCAACAACAGTTTTTTTCCAAAGCAATTGGATTTCCAGGTCTTTTGTCCCCATTGAAGGTCCAAACAACGAAAACACAAGGAACGGTAGATTAAAAACACTCTGTAAAGCAAAGAGTTAAAGTGGCAGATGAAATCAGGTTCTGTAATGAGTTAAAGGGAAAATGTCTCTGAGTTCTGATTAATGACGAGGGACACCTAGAGCTGCTGCGCCTGTCTCAGCAGTACATGACTGGTACATCAGGGTAATGTCTAATAAGTAATCTTTGACACTAGAATTAAGTCATTTTGCAAGAAAGCAGGTCATTAGAAGCTAAATTGAAATATAAGTAATACTATCTCTATGGAGGATTGTAAATTAATTGGGTTTTAACAATAACATTTGTGTATTTTATTAAAGCAGTGTAAGAATTCAGCAAAGAAAAGAATGTAGCAGATAAACAGGGCAGGTGTTGATGATGCAAATGAAATAGATGACAGATGGTTAGTAGCACGATCACTCACTGTGTGTGTATAATGGATAGAGGTAATCAAATTCCTTTGTGAATTGGTGACTTTCTTTACATCAAGAACTTTAACTGTGCCATGCTTATACAGCTTCTCCTTAAAAATTACCTCCACTCCTTGTCATTATCCTGAGGTGCAGGACACTCGTATTTGCATACTTTTACGAAAAAAAAAAAAAAAAACCACCAAAAAACAGGCATGTAAATAAAACCCCGCATCAGCTACCTTTTCAAAATGGTCGTAGGATTCTGAAGAAGCTCCTGCCACCAAAGAGCAGCTCACCCCCCACAGCAATTCAGGTGACCACTGGTGCAAAGCTTTTCCTCCAGTCCTGTGGGTGAACTGCTGGCTGAATATGACCCTGTGATGTGGTTGCTGCCCCCCAAATGCCAGTTCATGGCCCTGTATTGGAGGGAAGGGACAAATTAATGCTGTGGCAGAATAACATAACTGTTGCTTGCTGAAGGGAGCTCGCTAAGTTCAGCTCATTCCATAACAGATAAACTGATTTTTGAGGGAGATTTATTTCACTACTATGCTTGTTGATTTGACATAGATTGCAGGAGAAAATCATCAGGCTCTAGATGCAGAGATATCACATAATTATATATCCATCACACACACATGCAAACACACTCAGAGAAAAAGCAAAGAATGCTTGAGCCAGCACTTACTTCACAGAAAGCTGTCTCTGTTGTGAAACAAACAAACAAACAAAAGAGCAAAAATAATTGATCAAGGACTTCAGACATCACATCAGGAGCCAATCTATCAGCAGAGCAATTTCCAGGATGGGTACAAAATTGTCTGCTGATGGAGTAGATGGGAAATATTATCTACACACAACACTTTCTTAGTACTCTGCATTTCGTCAAGACAAAACCATGCCTTTTTCATGACAGTACTCTGCGCACAGCAGTGTTAGGAGAATGCCTGCAAGATATTTCTATGATTGCTGGTGATGCCGGGTTGACTTCAGTCCTTTCTCTTAATTACAAGCTGTGTCAAGGCAGCTTCTAGCTCTTTACAGGAGTGGTGTTGTCAGGGTATCATTAGGGAAGCACAAAAAGGCAATGGTCTTCGTGGTCTAGCGAAGTATTGCTGCAAGGATATGTTCTGCTAAAGCACCTGCTTTGCACACCCCTTCCTCATCCTCAGGGAACAGAAGTAATACCTGCAGGGATAAGAAGGATGGCAGGTTCCGCTGCAGCCTCCGTCCAGCACAGCTGAATTCTACTAAACTGCCAAAACCTCTCCTAAACTCTAAAACTGTTCAGCAAAAAGCTTTGTTTTCTCTAAGGCTAGAGTAGTTTCAGGGTTATGATGTCAGCTGCTTGTCACTCAACTCCTCTGTCATCAGAAGGTGGAGTCTGGATAAATGAAGATCACTCACCATGCTTATGGAGATAAACATGGGGCACAGTAAATATTGTGCTTGAAGCTAAATGTCCAGAATTCTAGCAAGCTTCTGTAGTGAGACTACAGATATACACAGATGCTAAAGGAAGTTTACTACAGTTTATATTATGGAATCAAAAACTCCTGTGTTAGATGACAGAGCATATTACTTAATATTTTTTGTAATATATCAAGATCAGAGTCCTTGGCACTGTTTAGAAGCAGAATGCTTTCTCCCCACAAAAATTACATCTACTCCCTGTTGAAAGGAAATTGTATCAGGTTGCTGTATCATTAGAACAAGGAAGATGCATGCACAATCCAGAGATTACTGTACAAAATAAAAGGCTGGAACTGCATTCAAGGCCATTTACGTTTTAGTTTATCCATGCTGTCTTTCTCTTTTATGATTCTTTAATATTACAAAACTATTGTTTTATTTAATCATATCTATGCTTGCAACTGACACCTGCAAAAAACTGTAAAAAGTTATTAGCGAATTTTATTATTTTTCCCATGGAAAAACAGCATATTCTTTATTTTAGGGACAAAAATAGGCAAAACACAGAATTTTTAAGTTGTTAAAGAAACTATGCATAAACACATCAGTATCATAAGTATTTGAAATAATGAGAATTAATATTACAAAAAAATAATAAAAAAGCCATTTAGAAAATATTTTTTCACTGCCTTTAAATTATATCTGCTTAGGCATCCATGACATCCATAATGCAGTCACTCAAATATCTCCTGAAAATATTTTGAGGTGATTTCACAAGAGCTTGACTATTGTCAAGGGGGGCAGCTGAAAGAGGTTTCATCATAGTTATTGCCATAGGGAACTGCATGGGAGATCGGATGGAGAAGGTGTCGTGGGAAAGACTCAGAGAGCAGCTCGGTAAGAGACAGACAATAAAACCAAGCAGAAAAGAAAACATCTGCACTGAAGCACAGTTCACATTTCAGGCCTCTGCACTTATTGATAATGAGTATGGGGAACTTGCATGATACTTATGTTTTTTCTGCTGTTCAGAATGACTCAAAGCTAAGCAGCTCCTTACAGGCTGTATCAGAATGGCAGCCAGCCAGCACAGGGAAATGTGAGCCTTCATGTAACACAGTTACTGCATCCAACACTGTCATGGCAGAGACTCACAAGTCACAGTTCCCACAGCGGTCTTGTTGTCAAACCTGAAAATAACACTGACTGATGAATATGGACACAACGCACATCAGCAGTTGCTCAACAACCCAATGACTCAAACAGAAACATTCAGTTGCAGTGGCATTAGACCTCCACATCCACATGTGACTTTTGGGAGGCAGCAATTAGAGGTACTTACTCCACCTCCCTGCCCAGGGGGCTCAGCTCTCAGAGACATCTCTGTTCCAGCTTAGTTTCAGGGTTTCTTGATTCAATCAACTGATACAGCACCCTCATTGCTCTGACATTTTGATGAACTGCCACATGTTTTTCCACGGGAGACCCACAGTTGGTGAGAATGGAAGCTTCACGCAGCTGAAGGGCTACCTCATATGCTAATGCCCATCGTGCAGCTGCAGCCTCCTGTAGAGCCTCCTGGTGTCATATCATACCACGTATCCCTTTTTCTGATCTTTATTCTTTCTGACACTGACACCAGCGTCTTAAGCCATGCACCCATTGTGCTCCGCAGTCATCAGTCGAACAAAATGTCAGCATGCCTCATTGGTGCTGCTCTGTAATTTAACAGCAGTATATATAAATTAGGTCTGCCTCCACTGTCTCTTTTTTAAGACGTGATACTATTTTAATGCTGCACTCTGGTAGTCTCCTTGCTAGTGGTTAAGGGAGAGTAAAAAAGTAAAAATCTTTACTTGATATGAAGAAATAGGTCATGCTTGCGATAGTTCATTTCTGGAAGTCACCATGCCAGATATAAAATAGATTCAATAGGAACAAATACCTACGAGAGCTTTTAGTAAAATGAAGTTGGGAAAGAAAGAACATCAGATGAGTAATACACAGTTTTCCCCATCTAACTTAGATAAATATATGACTGTTTTTTTCCATGCAGATGTGTACCTTTGCTTTTTTTTTCCTCATAACTACGTTCAGCAATTTTTCGTGAAAGAGGCAATATTTATGGCCACATCAACAACTTCTAGCATTTACTTTTTTTGTAAGTGACCTTCATTATACCACTTCATAAATGTAAGAGTCACCTTCCTTTTGGTACTAGAACACTTTTGAAAATAGTAAGAAGAACGGGAGATATCCTATTAAAGCCAGAATGTTTTAATAGCTTTACTTGATTTTGCTGGATCTGTAACAATAGACTGAGAAGAGACAGTGAGTAATTCAGTCACAGGAAATACTTTGATAATAATCATAAATTTGTTTTGTTAACTGCTTCAGCAACTGAAGCACTCAATTTACAATTACTCACCACACCTGGTTTAAATACCTTCCTCAAGGTTGTTGGATCAGATGGCTAAGGAAGACTCTTAAGTCATCCACCATGTAGTGTGTATTTTAAGTCCCTTTATTTGTAAATATTTACATAACAGTTCATGTATATCTGGAAAATATTAATAAACCTAGCCTTTTAGGACTACTCTCCAGACAGAAGACAGCATTTTTTAAATTAAAAAAAAAACAAACATAAAGCTAAAATAACTTCTTCCTAAGGACTAAGAAAACCCCTAATGTCTTTGGAAATGCCGCTCTGTCTCTCTCTCAGCTTGTTACCAAAGCAGAGCAGATTTTAAATGATTATCCCCAATGAGTGAATTGCCTGCTGGGGTTTATAACACTAAAACACATTTCATTTATAAACTAGATGTTTTCTTCAGCTTGCTGTCTCAAAGCAATCCCCATGCTCTGTTGTCTTATGAAATACCAAGATTTAACATGTTGATGATGCTTTATACATACCGATATCCCATTTACTAAAATACGTTTATTGTCAATTGTGTTATCCTTAACCATATCACACCAATTTAATTAGTATTGTTGCTAAGAGTATTGGTACTAATAACAGCAACTAAAGCCCTGAAAATACAGACCATATTTTCTCAGCTGAAGGTCACACTTTCCACTGATCTGCTCCTCCCTTTATGTCTCTGAATTTAGGGCAACATAAATGGAAAAGTATGAGACAAGACCATATTTGCAGCTAATTTTGCACTATACCACTTAAAGTCCTGTCCTTTTTAATCACAGGAAGCTTCATGCACTAAGGATTTATTGCAGTTCGCTTGCAAGCAAGGATCTACTCCAGTTGGACCCAAATCTCACTGTAGTCAGGGCAGGTCCACCCTGACAATGTGTGCGTACCAAACCCTCTTCATAGCACACCTATAATTATTAACCAGCAGCAGTACCAGCTAAAGGTGTTTGAGTAGGAGAACCCTAGGATTTCATAGGTAATAAAAGCCTTTTTTTAGAAGCAAAAATTAAATCCGAGAAATAAGTTTTCCCGCTATACTTTGTAAGATGCTTAAAGAAAACCACAGAGATAAATCATTCTTTATTAAATATTAAGTGGCTCTGAAAGAGCAGTTTCTAAGGGGCCCATTTAATTTCTAAACAGTCCCACCAGGTTTCATCTCTTCTGAATTCCATGGGGAAAGAGAGATAGAAATTGCATTTAATAAAAATAAAAAACTGACAAGAGGAGGGGAAAACATCTTGCAAGCACTGCAAAAAAAAACCAGGAAAAAAATGGTAAAAAGGATTATTTAAACATAAGCACAACTCACATTTGAATATTATATCTTAGGGCACAGAGCCAAATGCAGATGCATCTAGCCATGTTTTGGAATGAGGCCAAATTCTCTCTATCCCAGTTGTTCAATTTTATAGCAAGGGAGCAAAAGGGGGGGCTGATATAACATGATCATTTGATAACCAATGTTTGGGGGCTTGTTAAGGTGCAAGTGAGGGCATTTATGTGAAAGGAGAGCATAAAACTAACAGTGTTCTTCAAACCAAAGGACGATGTGTGTCATGTAGCACTGTATTTTGTGATTATTTCCAATAGCAGCAAGGCAGCTCAGCACAGTGATTTACAAGCAGACATTGTGTCAGTCCACTGGGTTTCACTTCACAACCATCTTGAGAAAAATCAAATCTAGATATGATATGCAGTGTCAATCCCAAACATACCACGGCAGTTGTGTTTCTATCTGCAGGCAAACAAACATCAACAACGAGGTTTTTATTCTTCTCTCATAGTACTGATAAAACAAGTCATATATTTAGCAAATCCCAATGTCTGGGAATATTAACAAGTTAATGCTGGATTTTTGCTCCAGATTGCAATGCATTCACTGGGGTCCCCATACCCAACAGACAGGAAGAGAACCTGACATCTCTGGGTTGGGTCAGACCAGAAGAGATCATCAGCAATGCCGAAGACCCAAGCCCTCCCTCTCCCTTCCAGTCACACTAATGTATTTCATAGTGTGGGGATCACTGGGTGGGGAAGTGACAGCTGCAGAGGCAGTATCAGCCTCCACAGACCCATGGGATATTAGCAGGTACGTTAAGGCTGATCCTTTTGTCTTTAATTTCCTCGCTATGCTCTCTGCAATGTGAAACTATCCCTGGAAGGGCTCTGGGGCAGCAGAGTGGAAGCTGTGTATTCCAGTGGGTGCACAAAGTGACTGGGGCCAACTGAGGTGACAAAGAGCCTCTGTGACCCAGCCTAGACCTCCATCACAGCGACAGTTTTTGGGGGGGGCTGTTCTTTGAAGGGTGGAAAAGAAACCCTCCCTTTCAATGCCTACTGTGAAACTAGGAAGCAGCTCAGTTAAGGAAGTAACAGTAATGATTGATAATCCCAGAAATCTGTAGCTGCAGGAAGTCAGAATAACTGTTTGGAGGGACAATGAAGAGTGTTTTTCATATTTGGATATTCACAGAGGCCAAAGAAACTCTCTACAAGGGGAGTCCCAAATTCCAAGCCTTCAACTGCAGAAGCAATGTGACAGTCAGAGGGTAAGGATTGGCATTAGAGTATGAGTGGAAATAAAATAATCCCATCACCCAGCGCTGTCTCTGACTCCAAATTACCTTCCTGAAGAGAAGGGGAAGGGTGGGGCCAGGCCATCCAGCACTGCCATGGCTAGCCTTGGTGGCCCAGGAACACCTGTGTCACATCCTCCCACACAGGCAGAGGCAGCAACATTTTGAGTGCTCTCCAGGCTGTTCTTGGGCACACTTCTTTAAACCTAAATTCAGCTTGAGTACAGGCGGCTGCCTCATAGTTGAAGTCAATGAAATTTCACCCACCTACACCAGATCTGAACTGACTCTATGAATAGATATGTACAGGGTAGGATATTCAAATTCTGTGGTTGCCAAAACTAGACATCTGTGTCAAAGCATTTGACAAGTGCACTGAAATATGTCAGCAAATTGCCTGAGGTACTTGCTAAAAAACTACGGTTACTTTCTCATCCTGAAATACTTCATCTGCACAACTAGTAAATGGCTGAAAAGGCAAAATACTAATAAATGCCTGCCTGAGCATTTCACTGTATGATGGTACTCAAGAAATGAGACTACAATTTAAACTTTTGTATGTTCAAAAGAAAAAAAACAATCAAACGTCACAGTGCTCAAATACAGCACCTTCAAAGCATTGCTACCATGACAAGGAGGGTACAAAATACTTCTGCAATTGCCAATTCAGCCTGTAACCACTGCGGGAAATTCAAGATAATAATGATCATCAGTCCCAGGGAGCAATCTCTGTGCAACGTAACAACAATGGGTCAAGTGCCCTGTGCTGTTTCCTAGCTTAATAATAGAGTT
>JAWWES010000081.1:49207776-49223732 GCA_035583135.1 Lophotriccus pileatus
TTGCTTGAGGAATCCATATGCTGACATTCTGACTTGCTCACCTCAGCCTGGCTGCGCTGCTTTTTGCTGGTGTGTCTGGATGGCACATTCAACCAAGAAAAAAAGCCAAACTGAAAAAAAAAAAAAAACCAAACTATTATTTCCTTTTATTACCAAGGGAACTCAGAGCTTCAAATGCGTGGAAAGGGCCAGAAGAAAATTCCATGTAAAGGAATACCAGAAACAGAAAGTCATCTCCTCTGCTTTTCAAGGGAAGAGGGGTGTAGTTTGGATTCCAGCAAGATACAGTATATATGTTCTGTTTTGAAATAAAAGTGGCTTCATAAGTATACATCAATAAAGATGAGCTGCTAGAGAATATCAAAACAGCTGATCCAGGTCTTTTATCATCAGGATTTGTATTATAATTTTTTTTTCCTCTGACATAAAAACCCCTGAACTTGGAATTGCTGCAAAATCACAATTCTAGGCTCTTCTTCTGCATTCAGTGATTAAACATTCAAGAAAAACAAAACAATGACAACAACATTTTAAAAAGAAATTAAAAGCCAGCAGTAATTTTGAACTCAGCCTGAAAAATAAAACAATCATGTAAAAATAAAAAGATAGTCTCGGGGAATAACTAAGTACATAAGTACAGGAGCATATTTTATAAAACAACTGAGATAATGTAGTTGTCCAAAACCAAGCACAAAAGACATATATTTCCTAAATATATGAACCCATAGGGAAAAAAACTGTTAGGAAGTCTCCAATAACTTTGAGGAGCAGAGCAAATTACACCAGTGCACTGCAGTTGCAACATGGCTGTATCCATTCTACATAACAGGTGGTAGCATCTCGTCACAGCACAACAGCGTTTGACATCAGTTTAGGTAAACCTGCATTGCACAGGATAGCTATATTTTAGAATTTACTGTAGCTTAAGCTGTGTTACTCTAATAGCTGCAAGATTTAGTTCAGTAATTTTATGCAATTGGCAAACTGGCAGAACCAGTATAATTCAACATTTACGAATTGCCAATTTCCTCATATGAATACTGCAAAGAATTCTGCAATTATCAAATTATCTAAAGATAGTAAATTGCGATTTGGGGTGTTGCTTATTTATTAAAGTGATTTATAAATTAACATAAGCACATCAACTTAAAGAATGTAATCCATGGACTCAGCAAAAAACTTACTCTGCCTAGCACAGGTGCTTTTGTAATTGTGACACATTAGGAAATTTCACTGTGTTTAATGGACCTCAAACTCACCCTTCCTCTTGAAAATGAACTGTCGAGTTCTTTGATGGAGAAGTGCCCAGGAGGCCTCTCTGAAGTCAGAGATAAACCCCAATCTGTTTGGCTGACTCACGCTCGGAGTTTCACTGAAGTTTAGCACAACATGAATTCAGCAACCTAGTATTTGTGATTTGGCCCACCAAAACTGTTCTTATCAAATATGTTACACTCACTACAAGGTAAAGCAAGCCTTTAATTACTTCCCTTTCTCTGGCCTAGAGGCAAGAGCAACTCCTCTTCCCCAATCCCATTGGCAGGGCTGCTCAGAAGCACTTGATCAAGCAGCAAATCTAGGACGCCAGAGCAGAGGTGCAGGCTAAGTTAGCCTTAATTAACTCACAGGAAAGGAAGTTTCTGCATATGAAAGTAATTGTGTGAGAAGAAACCACTTGTTCCCTGAAATTTGAAATTCGTTGCTTAAATATTGGATCAAGCCCACAATTTGGAATGAATCAACAAGCAGAAAAGCTCAAAACTTCTTTGACCCCCAGACACACAGAAATATATGTACTAAACAAATCCATATAGATGCCAAATGTATATAGTAAGGTGAAATGTGTTTCATGTAATAAAAAAATGTGTAGAAGCACACATAAATAATTGCTTTTCCAGGGTTAGCAGTAACACTTTATCTACAAGAATAAACTGATAGTTTCAGTGGTATGCACTTACACATTGTTGCCTATTGTTTAGTTACATAAAAGCTTCTCTTGGAGAACGACAGAAATCCATATATCTCTTTTTTATATAATCCCAGAAAAAGAGCAGTAAAAATTTGACAGTTAACAAAAGAGTACTTCTATTCAATCTCTTGCATTGTCTTTATCAGTACAGTGTCAGAGCACCTTCCAGTAGAGCAGAAAGTGACGTGTAATACATTTGCTCTTTCTTCCTCTTCCCAAGAGGACAGCTGTGTGTGGTGTTTTCCGTTTTGCTTTTTTATTGCACACATAGATTGTTGGGGGAAATTTTTTGTTGGGGAAGCTAGGGTAAGAGGCTCGTGTTAGCATTAAAGATGTTAAACTCTGTGGTGGTACTTCATCCTTATGCAAAAGCATTACAAGCTCATGCAGAGAATAACTTTGTCCTTCGAGTAAAAGCTTCTTTTAGCCTTATATACAAAGTTGTTCTCTCATTGACCAAAGTATTTACTGCGCAGACCACATGCTGAGGGCTGAGTCATCAGCATTGTAAAAAAATTCAAAGTATTGGTGAAAACATGGTCACAGTCATCCACTAGAATTCCTAAAAGTTTAAGCTAAACTATCTTCCATTAGCAGACATGCTAATTTATGTAATAAAATGTTGAAACTGCTTTATCACCAAGAAAAGCCTGTTAACAGTTTTGGGAAAATCTTCCAACAGAAAACTGGTGTTCTGACTAAAATTAAATTTTTACAAAAAGTACCTGCTTTCTGGGAAAATTTTGCCAGCTTGTTGAAAAAATAAAAACATGAAAACTTTTTGAAACCCATTCTCTAAAAAGTTCTAGTCACAGGCATAAACTTAGCTTCTTTTCACACATCTTGACAATGTTTAGATCTGTTGACAGTGTTGTTATCAAGAAATGCTGAGGGGACACGGACAGAAATCTGTTTCATGTAGCTCATTTAAGATAATACCTTTTTCTATCATTTGCTATCCCAACACAGCCAGTATGTGGCTATTTCTATTCCAGAAATAGATGGAAACAACTGTGTGCAAAGGGTGGTTGGTGATAAATCCATCAAAATTAAAATCCAAGGTTCAAAAACCTTGACAGCAGGAGGGATTCAGATTGGAATCTGACAAGAAAATGAAAGAACAAAATTCTCCAACACTTCCATGGTGATCGGGGGGATATAATCCTAGAAAGTTACATCACAGCCAGGTGCAGGTTGCCATTGATATCACAGAGGACTGAGAGTCTCACTTGCACTTTTAAGGATTAATTTTGGTCAGGCTTAAGACACTGCTACTGCCATTTAAGGCAGGAAATGTATTAGGATAATACCTGCATAGACGGGACTGGACCTAACACCAGTGCTGAAGACTGAAAATTGATTTTAGCCTTATGTGTTCAGAGTCTAAACACCCCCTAAATTTCTGTGTTAAGATCTAAGATTCAGAGTAAGCCCACCTCAGATTTAATCAGCAACTATCTGCCAAATTTATTCTAATGTAATAGTGCCCCAATTAGCTCATTTGTTGTTAAATTTACATGTTAACTAATATCATAATAGTCTGTTTTCAATTACTTATTATAAAAATAAAAAAATAAAACCACTAACAACAAAAACAACCAACCAACCAAAAAAAAAAAAAAAACCAAACCCAAACCCAAAAAGCTCACCACCACCAAAAAACCTTTACCTTGTTTTAAGTCTTCCCTTTTGATGATCCTTTTGAAACTCACTCTTCTGGAAATTTTAGGCAAACCTATAATGCCAAAACCCACTTGCCTAGAGCAGAGGCATAACTTCTTTTTTCAAAGAGATGAGCACACTGCAGGATTGAGGGTGCTCACCACAAAACAAAAAGAGAAAAGGTCAGGCCCTGGAATTTCATCCCCTTCTTTTCAACCTCCTACCAGCTCTCCTCCCAGTTCCAATGCTGTGTCTTGCTGATGGTTTCCTGTATACAAGACTTCACTGTATATGTATGCTGTGCTCAGTTAAAAGAGGCAGAAACATGGTTTAGTGAGGACTGGCCAACACACCCAAATGTCAAGCAGAAATGTTAAAACTCAATACTGAAAAACGAAGTTATGTAAAACCTTTCCAAGAAGACTCTACAAACATTATTAAGACGTGCATCTTCTCAAACATCACACCTTGCATCCCAGAGAGCTAAACCTGTTAGACACCCTGCAGTTAAAGAGATAACATCGAAAAAGCAGCAGAGACAGAGAAAAAAAAGGGCAGAAAACTGCTTCTCCCACACACACACTCACACCAACACAGCAGAAAGGAAGTTTTCCATGGTAACTTTTCTCTGCTTCTACAAATATCTTAGCACTTTCCAACCTTTTCTTATTTTTTCCTCTTTCTCTATGCATCTCTTAGCAATTAATAAAAATCAAATTTTGGTAAAACCAGATAATTTGTGTGAGTTTTAATTTTGCTCAAGGGAGTATTTGAATCTGAAGTTCTTTCTGCAATATTTAAGCAGATTGTAACAGCACCCTGCAGGAAGAACCTGGAGCTGCGATTGACATACTCAAAACGAGTTTCTTCAATGAGGGTTGCATTATTCCACATTTCAAAGGAGAATGGGACACACCCTTTACTGGACACAGACGCTGAGTATTTTGGCTCTGAGCAGCAGCAGTTCTTCAAAATCTTCCTTCTCATCAGAAAGGGAGGAGCAGATTCATATATTTGATGTTTGGAGTACAGTCTCTATAAGCAAGTCCTGAAACTTCGTGAGAGAAAATGGCTTAAGCCTCAAGAATACAAATACTGAAGACAGTTATGTGATTTTTTTTTTTTTTTAATCTATATCCCTGTCAACACGAATGCTGAAAACTCTGGAGGTAAAAGTCTGAAGCATTTCACCATCATTGCCAACAGGGTATCAGTAAACTCTATTATGAACGCTCTGGTGTCAGAGTAAATGAACAAAACTGTAAGTTGACCTTGGCTCTGTTTTCTGGTTTTAGGTGAATGAACTAAATCAAATGTGTCAGATCCGAGGGACAGCTTAAGTTTTAAAGTTTGAAGGGATGATAAACTTTCTCTCTTCTCTTAGTCTGTGATGAGCCCAGTGGCCTACTGAGAGAAGGGAGGCAAAAGAAGGGACAAGGAACAGACTAACACTGTGTTTGCAGCATCTTCTGCATGAGTGTCTCGGTTAAAAGCTGTATCGTATACATCATCTCTGAGAAGTCTGCATATCATTTGGTGGCAGGTTGTCTTGCATTAATGCTGTTTTTAGTGGTAATAAGTAATAAAATGTTCTTCAGTTAGCTATTTAAATAATTTCCAAGCCTTAATGTCCACTTATTAATATGTAAACACGTAAGACTGGCCTGACTCAGGCCTCTTAGCTATATTCGTTCTCTAAATATCCCTATGAAATATCCCCATTTCTCTCTTTGCCCAGCCAGGGATGGAGCCCATCTTGCTAACTGAGTCAGTAGATTAAGGTCCTTAGTGGCTATTTCTCATGCATTTTCTTCTGTCACCTACTTTTTTCAAATGCAGTTGGTTTTATCAGTGGCATGTTTGGAAAGACAAACTGCAGCAGTTTCTGAAGAGAAGTCTGCCCCATGTGCCAGTATGTAAGGCCAGCTTCTAGGCTCTCTAGTGCTGCAGTTAGAGGAGTACAGTGATAGCTAAAGTCAGTAAAGTCTCTACTCTCTGAAACTGGTCTGGAATGCAGGAAGCCTGGATTTTATTCCAAATCTGTCACTGATTTACCTTAGGTAAATCTTTTTTATCTCTCATTAGCTTCTTTTCTCTCATTTTTTATATTACATTTTCACTGTATAAACTCTTTGAGATAAGAGCTACTAGTCTTCACATACAGAAAAACAGAAGAACTAAGCTGGCCATTACACAATTAAATCATAAATACAGCTCTTCAATTCTTTGGTATGCGCATGAAATTTTTAAACGCTTTACAAACAATCAGTTAAATCTTCTTTTTCAGACTGCCAAATTAACACAGGACGCCCAAATAAAGAGCCTTAACTTCTGGGAATCATTAGCAAACTATGGACTAGAGCCTTGAAACCCTGGCTGCTGACCACTTGATCCGCTTTGTTCTCTTTCTGTGGCATCTGCTAAGTTGGAGGTATGCTATCGTCTCCTTCCATATCCAAAGAGCTTGATAAAAAAAAATACTCTAAATTTACATAACAAATGCACAAGCGAATTTTAGCTCAGAAATATTATGGATCCAGAATTGTCTTTACATGTCACAATCACATTTTCTTACCCATGCTTTTACCATGTGTTGTAAGCATATGGCATGTTGGCAATGCATGACAAAAATGCACAAAGTATGCTGTCAAAAAAAATCCTACCAAGAAGTTTGAGAAGCTGCCCATTACTCTCTTTTAAGTAAGTCAGGCATCTTCTAAAGTACCCATTTTCTTGCAAACGGAAGACTCTCTACTGTTGCCAGAGGCTTTTATTTTCATACTAAATAGAAACGTGCAGCTCTGGAAATCACTTGATATTCTGTTCTCTTGCTGACAATAGATACAGGTTAAATCGCCAGCTGGTTTATACCAGTGGAGAGTGTAGACCATCTGGCATGGTAGGATAGGTTGACGAGGGGAAAGCAGTGGATATTATCTACCTTGACTTCAGCAAGGCCTTTTACACAGTCTCCCATAATACCCTCATAAGTAAGCTCATGGAAATCCAGTGATCAGTGGACAGTGAGGTGGATCAAGAACTGGCTGAATGGTAGAGCTCAGAGGGTCATGATCAGTGGAATAGGATACAGTTGGAGGCCTGTCAATGCTGTTCCCCAGGGATCAATACTGGTTCAGTCTTATTTAACTCGCTTAGCAGTGACCTAGGCAAAGGGGTAGAACATATCCTATGCAAGTTTGTTGATGATATGAAACTTGGGGGAGTGGCTGATACACCTGAAGGTTGTGCTGCCATTCAGCATGACCTTATTGAGCTGGAGAATTGGGCAGAGAGAAACTTAATGAAGTTCAACAAAGGCAAGTGTTGAGGAGGAATAACCCCAAATACCAGTACAGGTTGGGTGACTTGCTGGAAAGCACTGGTGGATGACAAGTTAAATTGACAAGTGACTTGCTGGACCTCAGAGCACTGGTGGATAACAAGTTGACCATGAGCTGGCAGTGTGCCCTTGCAGTCAGAAGGACCAATGGGATCATGGGGTGCATCAGTAATAGTGTGGCCAGCAGCTTGAGGGAGGTGATCCTCCCCTTCTACTCAGCCCCAGTGAAGACACATCTGGAGTATTGTATTTATTTCTTGTCTACACTGTCCAAAAAAAGACCTTTGCCTTTTCTCTCTCTCTCACTGGAGGGGGAGGGAGGATGGAGGTGGGGGAGTGACTGCGTAGAGTTTAACCACGAGAGCTTTTAATTGCAGACCAATGTGAGGCACAAAGGGTTGAGATAACAGCAGATCTGCTCAAAGCAGGTTGGAAATGATTTTGATGTAAGCATTTGTGTATTAGGTAAAGAGCCCCCTGGTTACAATGTTGCTCAATCTGCTCATGTGGTTGTGGTACCTAACCCTGTACATGTTTCCGTGTATGTACTATGTGTCCATCGGGGTGCTCTTTTTCAGAGCAGAGAGGGAAATCAGGATATCTTTGTTGCTGTACTGTGTGATATCCGTTCATGACATTATAACATCAAGGGCAATGAGAGTCATTTGGGATGTGTATTCAGCATCGCTCTCCTGTCTTGGCTTCAGCTGCTATCTCTGGGAATTCAACAATAATTGTATCCAACCTCTGGGGGTACCTGGGAGGATGATTTTCCCTAGCCTTTCACCCGTTTTTCCTTCTTTAGGCCTGTTACAACAGCTTTTGAGAATTTTGAGTTCTCTTTGGATGTTAAGGAAAGCATAGCCTTGTTGCTAATTCTTGCCAGGTCCCCTCAGTGTGGCCCTGACCATGTTTAGAGTCAGAAAAGAGATTTCTAGGAAGTTGTTACACCCCAGTCCAGAAGATCCATGCTTTTACTGGTTGCACACTTTAACTTTAGACTTCAAGAGATTTTGCTCACCAGAACCCTTGCAAAGTCTTTGGTTCTTTGATACCTTGAGCTCACGTCCGGAGACAAACTACACATTTTTCTCTAAGAGATTCTTTTAATTTGGTGAGAAAATAGGGGGTTTGGGAAAAAGAGTTTTGCAGAACTAATATGCAAACCAAGGAAAAGCATTACAACAGATTACTATAACACCCAGTACAAAGAACCCAATGCACAAAAGCATTGCACTTAATGCAAGTTACCAGACAAACACCAACCCAAACTTTAGTAAATTACAGACAATAGGTGTTTAAGATGCCCACAGGAGGAAGGAAAGAGAGATTAAGAGAAGAAAGAATTAAGACGGAACCCATTCTCTGACAGAAGGTCATTCAGAGGTCTGCCCCTAAGGTAGATAGTCATGAGTGGCATGGAATGGGGTGAAAAAAAGCCAGTGTTAGGGGAAATTCTCTGCTCCAGTGGTTTCGGAGTTCACCCCTGAACATATACAGGACTTCAGAGGTGAAATTCCAAGCCATCAGAGGAGTGAAGTCCTCCAAATTCTGGCCAATTTTCTCCCATATTCCATGCCACTCAAGACTATCCACCCTCAGGACAGTTCCCTGAAAAGCCTTCCTAAAAAATCTCTTTTGTAACATTAAACATGGTGTGGACTGCATGGAGGACACCTGGTAGATTTAGAGACAAGAACATGCTTTCCTTGACATCCAAGGGAAATTCAAAATTCTCAAAAGACGTTGTAACACACCTAAAAGAGGAAAAGGGCATGAAAAGCTGGGGAAAATCATCATTCCCTGTTCCCCCCACAGACTGGGTATAATTACCAATGGAGTTCTGAACGTAGAACCTGAGGTAAGCATAGGAGAGCAACACTGAACACACATCCCCAGTGACCCCCACTGCCCTTGTTTTTATCATGTCATAAGCTTGTTGCCTAAAATCATCCATTAAACTAAACCTCTAAGACTCAATTTGTGAGTTTTAGGAGGCAGGTATTCGTTTATTACAGTGTGCTGAATTATTTCAGCACACCAGGTGCCCCAGTAATCATCCCACCAAAACACACACAGAGGTATCTCAACTACACCTTACATGTTTGCATTACATGACTGTTCATTTTCGTTTCCCACATTCCTGTTACGTATTGGTGACATTTCACAACACTTATTAGCTCTTATACATATCCTTACAGGGTCTCTGATGGGCTTCAGGAAGGGTCTATGGTGGCCATTTCTCTCTGGAGCCCCCAAAATTCTTAGTCACTAGCTTATGAACTTCTTTAAGACAATACCTCTGGCTATAGAGTAACTTGGGTGTTGCCTGTCTTGTTGCTTTGGTCCCCTTCTTCATTGTTTCTTTACTTTGCTTGGCCATTTTCTTTAAATTTAGGCTTTGGTTGCACAGTAACTTTCTCTTGTACATTCCTGTTGCAAGTGGTTCTTCAGTAGCTTCCGTTACATCTCAAAACTCGGGTATAAAGCAGATATCACACAGCACAGTCACAAAGCAATCCTTATCTCTCTCCCAAGAAGAAATTCCCTTTCCCCTGCCTCCACCAGTGATATGGGGTGGTATAAAATAACCTCCAGAATCTAGCCATGCCCCCTCTTGGCTACTGCAAAAATTAGCCGTGTCCTAGGCATAACCAGGATAATGGCATTATATGAAAGTCTTTGAAATTCATCCAATACTTGTAAAGAAAGAACTCCAGATTTGGTGAGAACGTGCTGTACTGTTCAAAGGTTAAAAAAAAAAAATTAAAAAAAATTAATCTATTTTTTATAAGCTAAACAATACCAAATTGTAACTGTTGGATAGTTAAGTCTCTGTGGACTTAAATGGACCATAAATATCCTAGCAAGTTAAGAAATCTTAATTTTAAATGTTTTCTAAATCATTCTTGTCATAATTTGATGGAGGAATTTACCTCCATCAACTGGTCAGAGCAGTTTACGTTCCTGAATGAGGTCTTTTCATAGCAACTTCATTGCTTTTATATAGATAAACACAGAATAACTCCAACAGAAAAGGTGCAGAGTGCAAGAGACTGGAATATTAGTGGTCAATGGCTTAAACAATCATGATGCAAGCTGACAACACACAAAGTGACTGCGCCCAGGTACACACACCTATGACAGAGGTTGCAAGCTGGGTGTTGAACAGAAGACACTATAAGAGGCAAATCCTTCAAGGTGGGATACTGCTTCTTATCACACCAAAGTCCTTACACAAGTTTCTCAGCTGTGAGAACTCTCCTCTTGGGAAGTACTGGAACATTCATATGTAGCCCGAAGGTGATGGGCCATATTTGGCTTTCTAACTATTCTGATATGTCTTAGAAAGACCATCAAAGACATCTGAAGTGTTCCGTGACTCACACTATTATATCATCCAGTGTACAACTCCCCTCCCCAAAGGGCTACCCAGGCATTGCCACTGGGCCTGAACACAATATTAATCTAGTGGACTTTGTGTTTCCCCCACCTCCGACAGATCAAGACTGCAACCATCACTTTGACAAGTCTGTGACTATCACTTTGACCAACAGACATTGACATTGAAATTGCAACAATTGAGTCTCATTGCAGAATCCAAAGGTGGGGACGATGAACCTTTTCCCTCTTTTTTATTTCCTTTCTTTCTCTTTCTCTCTCTGTTCTCCTAACTTCTTAAAGTTCGCTAAATTCCCCCTCCTTCGTTCAACATCTTTCTTTTACAGCAATGTAGGGGAAAGAAAAATATCCTGCTCCGTTTTTTAGAACATGTAAACCTATGACCAGGCATAACAGAGAGATGTCCTTCTCTCCTGCCAAAACATGCTAAAACCATTGGTTAGAGCACCTGCTAGACTAATGATGGGTTTGAGTTCTATCAGATTGAGAAGGGAATTATATTTGGTTGTCCCAAGTTGAGGGCTCCAATTTGCTGGATAAAACCTAGCAGCAACAATATTTAAGAAGGAAATGGACAGAACAACCTGAAAGGTCCAATCCTGTTGATATTCAAAAGGAACACCCATAACATACCTTCTGGCTGAAGCTACTGAAAGGACTGAACTAGTCAAATATGGAGGTTTCTGGCTCCTCATTGTATTAAACAATCTGGAAATCAATATTTCCTTGCTCAATATGGTGCAGGGTGTGAGGACCCTTCTAAATATGTGGGCATCTCAGGAGTGATGGGGAAGCACGCAGAGGCTAGCAGGCTTAGGAATACTGTATCACAATTCTAGATTGCTGTTTTTACCTTTGGTATGCATCCTGGCTTAGGTGCCCCCATTTCTTTTACCAGTGAACCTTCTAAACAGAAGTCAGGAAACATAATTTTACTGTGATTTTACATTCTGAGCAGAATAGCTTGTACAGTGGTGTTATGCAGCCTGAAACGTAACACAGTTAGAGTAATATTTGGTACAAAACATTCAGACCAGTGCCTTACATGTCAACTCAGAGCTTGCATTTGCACCTAATATTAGTTGTACATGTTATAGGGACTCTATACTGCATGACTGAAAGGTTTGATTTCAAACGAGGCAACAAAAAGGCTGGTAAATGGCCTAGTTGCATTTAAAAATGTTCGTCGACATCTAAAAAGAAAGTAATGCAAAAATAATCACAGTAGTCTAAAATTAAGTGATCACATTCTATTTGCAAATGTAAATGGATCTGAAATGAAACACTTTTAACCAAGTATGTGCTAAAGGCCTCTTTTAATTCACTTTATTATAATATAGGGAAAGGGAAAATAAGGTACTGCTATTGGTATATTATTTCTGCTTAACACACAAAGATCAGTAATTAAATATATTTCTGCTGGTCTTGTGACCATATGCCTGCAATATGTAAAAAAAAAAAAAAAAAGTCTCATTTCTTTTGTTCCCAATACTGACGGCCTGTCAGAGTGAGCCCTCCAGATTCCTCTGTGTTGGTATCCATGGGCTTTTTCTTGCCAAGCTGCCAGTCTGGAGCGTCACACCTTACTGCCTTTAAAGATTGCCCTGCAGAGATAGAGGAAAATGGCAATTTTTACATGATGCAGTCTGGCAGCCCAGGAGATTTGAAGGCAGAGCTGGTGCCAAGATTTACCCAGGAGAGCAAGCAGAGGCAAAAAAGGGAACCTGGGCCAAAAAAAAAAAAATAAAAATTAAAAAGCAAAGGAAGAGGAGACTTAAAGGGAGGAAAGCATGGCAGAGTGGCAGAGTGAGAACAGGTTTTTTGATAAAGGGTGTACCGCAAGGCTAAGCAATGGACACTACATGTTGTTTGCATGTGTTTGTTAAAAGGGTCAGGGTCCTAAAGAAAGTCAAAAGAAGAGGTCGGCTTTTTTGCATGCCCTAAATTGTAGTAGATTGCAGAATGCAAATGAGATAATTATTACACCAATGCTCATCAAGCTGTGCTGGAAAGACTTCAATAGCCTGATGAATATGCATGCAAATTTGTTAATTAAGTTAATTATTCTGCTGAAAATTCATTTGTCTTCCAAGGACATTTTCCCAATGATTTTAACATGCTTGTGCCATTAGTCATGCTCCATGTTATTTAACGTTACTTTTTGTCCACTTTTTCTCTTTTCCTTCCTTCCTTCTTGCTTTTCTGTTCTATTCAGTTTCTGTTGTTGTTGCTTTTTCTGTTTTGGTTTGGTTTTCTTATTAAAGCTTTAAAACTAGATGATTGTTTTTCTTATGTGACCCCTGCAATGCTGCAAGATGCTAGCAGCCAGCTCCATAGGAACCCCCTAAAACTAGATTTCTCTGAAATACTTGCTTAATACATATAAAAAATCCCAGAAATGCCACTTAGGTGGTGCCTCTTTAGGGGGTGTCAGGGGGATGGGAGCAGGGAAAGCAAATCTATCTGGCATAGAGCTGGAGTCTGAATGAGTCCTTGTAAGAATCAGGAGGGATAAACCTGTCCTTGCTGCAGGCTATTTCCTCAGTGCAGCCTTGGTTTGGCACAGGGAGTTACCTTGCTCCAAAAGGTACCATCTCCTTACACCTTCCCCTTTCCTTCCCCTTCCCCTTTCCTTCCCCTTTCCCTTCCCCTTCCCCTTTCCCTTCCCCTTCCCTTCCCTTCCCTTCCCTTCCCTTCCCTTCCCTTCCCTTCCTTCCCTTCCCTTCCCTCTGCCTGTTCAGCTATACACAGAAACATATGTGTTCAAAGAGGAACAAGAACTGAGATACTTTTCTGTCACCATGAGGGCCAAAACCCGTTACCATGGCAACAAAAGGGAATCGAGAGTTTAAAAATCATGTCTAAATGGCAAAATGAGATAATTTAAAGAAACAGAAGGTTTTTTCCCTCTGTGCAACAGAAGCACAGTATTGTTACAACTTCGTATGATTACATTCTCAAAAAATGGAATCTTTTTCTATCCATTCTGAAATTTCCCTAGTTTGAAAATGTGTCAGAGTGCACAATGACTGTTTTACATTTCTAATATGAATTAGGCTTTTTCTACAGCTCCACAGTGTTTAGTTGCTGATTCCTCTTAAGTTCACTCATTCTTATTCTATTATTCACTTGCTCTATTCCATTGCAGATGACAAATAAATTATTTGGTTTTTTTCATCAAACAGTAAAAGTCCCAATATGACCATGGGATGCTTTCTACCTTCCCACAGTAACAAGGATAGCAGAAAAAAGCTTAACAGAAAAGGAATTATAAGGAAGAAAAAATTGCAGATAACGGAGTTTAAGAAAATTAATTGGAAAGATTTCTCTTTTGTGCAGTCCTTATACATTACACAGTCTGAACGGCACTGTAGTGTCAAATAGATTTAAACCAATTAGGATGATATTCTAAACCCTGTAATTTCTGTAATTCCATCTGCTTTAGATGGTTTAATTAGTGAAAGTTGCAAAAGCCAAATATATTAGAACATTTTGAAATCAAGCCCAAAGGCAAAAAATAAGAGTTACCAAAACCACTTGATGTGCAAGTGGGCATATTGCATGTGTACATGAAAAGGGCCGGGGCGGGGGGGAAAGGAAGGCTTTTTCTTTTCATTTTTTTAGCGGAATGTGAATTAAACAATATTAGTGGTGAAATCCCAATAATAAAAAAAAGACAACAGCAAAACTGCCATGGGCTCCAAGAGGGTAAGAATTTATCCCAAAAGATAATAATCTTTAGTCCTGAGCTACTGTTCTAGCAGGGATGTAACTGCTTGCTTAATCACCTAGACCCTGTCCTGCTCCTGAAATTAAATGCAAACTCCTCACTGTGAAGTCTGACCGAGCCCTTCATTTGCAGTATATAGTTGACGGACTCTACAACATTTCTGACCTTAAGGTGGTGAAGGAAAGACTGGTCAATGGCCCTTTTATTTCCAGAACCTCTGTCCTGAAGCAATTCCCCTTACTGTTTTATATTCCTAAACTTTTCTCAATAAACTGGTGAATACTTTGATGAAAAACTGTATCTCACTTAGCTGGGTGGTTAATACACAGTTTATCCCTGCTCTCATGCATGGAAAAGGGTTACACAAACAACCCATAAAGTCACTTTAACAAACTGGAAAGAATAAATCAAAACTTTAAGGGTGTCTACAACGAATTAAATAATTGCTCCACACCATATTTGTTTAGTGATGGTATTTCTCCTGCAAAGCAACTATGCATTATTATGGACCACAAAGAGCTTCGGTAACTGGTGACTGACAGCGGCATACTGAAGACAGGGTGCATGCTATTGCAATGTCTGTCACCCTCTGATTGAGACACCGTAGGTGTCCAGGGCTGTCTTTGCTCAATGTGAAATATTACAAGGCAAAACTGTTACTTGTAAAAAAGATGTCTTGTCTTTCCCCTTCATGAAAACACAATAATAAAAGTGAGCTATTAATTCATTGTACCTCCTACAGTTTAAACAAATCGCTTTTGTTCTAGCTGTTGTGAGAAATGTCAAGTCAAAGAATATATCTAACATAAAAGCAATTGTCAAACAGTGATGATGAAAGGAAAATTAAGGGGAGGAAAAAATTATATAGCACAGTTAAAAAGAAAGTGGGGAGGGGCGGCTTATAAAATGCCTGTGTCATTATAGGGCAACAGCTGTTCTCTGTAACTGTCAGGAAATGTTTTACTAATAAAATCAGCCACATACTCTTGCATATTTGATTCTATAGCCATTTGCAAATGTGGTACTTCTAGTTAAGAGGAGAAATGAAAAAAATTTCCCTACCCAAAACCTACACTCTTGGCTTCAATTGAAGTCATATCAGAAGCAACTGTTGAGACACACATTTCCTGCTATTGGGATTACTTAGCTATTTGACTCTTGCTCTGTATAATGCAGGTAACCAGCTTGCTTTCATTTCCATAGTCTAAAGGTTGCATCCAAATGTCCTGTGGCAGCTGGTAATTGTCACTGTAGGTGTGCTGTGAACGTGTACCTTTCCTCCCAGTTCACTCCGTGGTAAGGAGTGGCCTGAACTTGTGCTTGAAGTTTCTGAGAACAAATGAATCTTTTGCTAGTGACTCCACTAGTGTAAAGCTGTCAGAAAGAGTGGACAACAATTTGGGCATACACCCCTGAAGTTCAGAAGCACCAGTTTTTCAGGTAATCTCAAAATATTTGTGGTCATATTTTCTATTAAATGAGCAAATTTGAGTGAACCATGGATACAACTTTGTTAGTAAATTTTAAGAGAAGGAAGCACATTTGCTCAGCAGCTGAAAGCCTCCTTCCTTTAGGCAGCTGTTGTTCCTGTGCTCTTGCTTCATATTTCTTACTCCTCTGGACCTTATCTGCACATTTTGGGGTTAATTGCCACTCTTGGTGCTTCTTGACCCCAGAGCAAGAGCACCAAAGCTTAAGCCATACAGACAATGTTAGGCCAACCAGGAACAACAGAAGATCAAGATGAACATTTATATGACAACAAAGCACAGGTAAAATAATAATAATAATGGCCCGTCTTCGCGAACGAAGAGCCGGGGAAGGTCTTTACCCGCATATGCAGATAAGGCCTT
>JAWWES010000081.1:49224409-49255102 GCA_035583135.1 Lophotriccus pileatus
GGAGCTCCCTGACCGGGAATCGAACCCACGGTCTCAAGGGTACCAGCCCTGCGTCTTAACCACTAGACCACCGGGGGTTAAAGGGTGGCCTCAGCTCCGCGCACACTGTGTGTCACCTAAAAAAAAAAAAAAATCCACTGCGCAGGCTCGAAGGCCTTATCTACATATGCGGGTAAGGACCTTCCCCGGCTCTTCGCTCGCGAAGACGGGCCATTATTATTTTTTTTTTTTTTAGGTAAAATAAAGAAGATTAAAAAATACAAAGCTAGGGACAAGAAGGAAAGAACTAAAGATAGCTATTTATTCAGAGTGGTTACAGCAAAACACTACTGTTCCATAAGGGTTAAAGTTTCCTCCACAAGTATGTACGGAAGTTCCACTCCCATTATGTATGGAAAATCCAACTCACACCTTCCCACAGGCATAGTGAGTGGAATTAGAGATCAACAAGAAGCTTGATGATCAGTGCTGGGAAGCCAGTCTCTCATCTTCTGTGGAGGGATTATGGATTACTTTTGCACTGCCTCTCTCTGCTGTTTGGTGTCCTTGAGGTTCAGCTGCCCAACAGCTCTCACTGGCAAAGGCAAAGAGCACAGCTCACTTTCCTCAATGTGAAGAAAGGCCAAAAAGCTTTTCCCTCCATACTGCAAAGAGCAGCTCCTATGCTGATGCCGTCTCTGTTGCTGTAAATCAAATCCTACCAACCAACTCTTAACAAACTCTCATTTCCTACTCTGACAGCAGCAGCTTCCCCTTTGTCGTATTAGGGCCAACAGATTCATCATGGGGAGACTATAAAAAAATCCACTTTTCCGTGCAAGACCCTTGCCAAGTCTGGCTCACCACACAGGACGCACATACTACACACACCTGTGGTGGCTCTTTGGGCTTTGGACCAGCTCCTGAAGGAGGTCTGTACCTCCTGCCCATGGACAGCAGAGGTAGTTTCACCATGAGATGATATTGACATTGAGCCCTGGTGTTTTTTACAAGCCACCAGAGCAGCAAGAATGTTTCCGTTTGTTTCTTACATGATCTAAAATATGACTGTAGAATGGTTTACTGCCCTGACTGAATATACCATTGACAATAGTACTATTGGAATGTACTATTCCAATGGTAACTTTAGGCAGAAGTTAGGCTGTTGAATCTCATTACTTTCTTGTCCTGCTGGTTTCCAAAAAGCACTACTCAACTTGCAGCCAACCTTTACAAACAGAGCTGTACTGCCATGTTTTTTGTTCCACTGATCCTCAGAGAAATACTTATTGTGTCTTGAGGAACTATTTTCCTCAGGGTACTTCCCCCCAAAAACAGAGACAACCCTTGTGCTCTTTCCCTCCTCTGCTGCCTTTATTTTTGTTGTCTTCACTACTAATTGTGGCTGTGACATGGAGGTAGCAACAGTAGTGATAAAACCTTAAAAAAAACCCCACTGACAAGTCTGAGACTTCAGCTGCAAAATAGAGGGAGAGTTGACTCAGCACACTATTATACCAATTGATTTCCTTTTTAAAGAAGTCCAACTCAACCTATTAAAAAAAAAAAAAAGAAAGGTAGGGGGAAAGAAATAGCAATACCTTATCAGTGAATTAGTCATGGCAGATTTGGGCTCTTCTAAGACTGGCAAAGCTACAGAACTATAATCCTGTCACAGTCTTCATATTAATATCATAGCCACTAAAGCATTCATTTGTCATTTTCCCTCTGTGGGAAAGACTGTACTAAACTCATAAAATGCACAAATAAAGTCAAACACTTTCAGTGCAAGCACTTCTTGGGATCATAGGTGGAAATGCCCAGGCAGTCCAGAGGGTGACAGACTCTTGTGACAGACCTGCGAAAGAGGGAAAGAACTTTGCTAGCAGGAGATGGGTTGTCAAAGCTGCAGCCACAATCAGGCAAAAGCTTAGCATTTCTTGCACCGTTTGCGATGGTTGCTACCTTCTATTCTCATTCACTTCCCTATGAAGGCCAAATCCATCCTGTTCTGACAGCACAGCTGTGTTGGTCAGAGGTGTGATGAGATGTGTACTCCGACAGCATAAGCTGCCACCATGCTCTCACATGTTATTGTCCTGCAGTTATCATTAACACTCACTGTGAATAAACCTCTTAATGCAGATTGTCGCAAATCCCCATTTGTCTTCTGTTATTTTAGACAGAGAAACAAAATATGTGTCTGCATTGCAGTCACAACAAAGACAGAGTTCTGCCCATGGTCCAAGCTAGTTTTAAATTAGCAACTGCGTGAAGGCAGAGCCACTCTACAAACCACAAGAGACAGATCAGCTGCTACTGAGCATCCCTGATTTGCATGAACAAAGCCAGCTCAGGTACACCACAGTTGTGGTAACCACTCTTGGATAGATACACGCTTAAATGCATCACAAGGCTCACCATAAAAATCACTAAAGTCTTCAACTGAAGATGCTCCCGTGAGTTACTTGCCAAGAGATATTTGTGTTTTCTCCCAACATCCCAGTACTTTTGAATCAAGAAATTGTGTCAGCAATTTCAGCCTCTGGTTTATAAAAAGGAAAGCAAAAAGCAAATCTTTATCCAGGAAAAAAGTCAGCAAGTGAGACCTCCCTTCTCAAAAAAATGGCGAAACGACAAGTGTCTCTGGAGATTTTTTGAGGGCTGGATGCACGAGCTGTTGCTTAGCATGTTTTGATTTATTCTGCACTTCTTAAAACACTTCATCTGCTCATCTCTGCAGCGAATGCCAGTGAAAGTTTTGCCACGTTTTGTTCTTGCACTAATGTATGCTTATCCACACACTTGAAATTCTAGGAAATACATGTTTCTGGGAGTCCAAAACCTAGCTACATCAACAATTTATACTGCAGGGGTTTTCAAGTTTACTTCAGCAACAGAACATTTTAAGCTCTGTTGAGCAAACATCACGTTCTTATCCCACAACTCCTCATTGTTATATTACTCCATTACCCAGTCCAAAGGAACAGGCACACAGTATATTTGAGTTCATGTGATTAAGAAGTAAGAGACACACTGAGATGGAGAGTTTCCTGCCCTACTGTGCCATGTATACACACAGAATGTTGGTGGAAGGCAACATGTAGAGGTAGAGAAAGAAAAAAAAAAACAGGGAAAAAAGCAAAAAAAAAAAAGTGAGAAAATCAACAAAAAAGAGGTCCCTAAAAAACATAAAGGGTCACTACAGCCTTTGCAAATGAGTACAAGACTAGAATTTCTTGGGGGCAATAATTAACCACATGAGGATTACTGTAAATTGAATATAAACCTTCCCATACAGATATTGATCTAAATCTTCTTGACCAGAACAGACCAGGGTTAACTTTCAGTGGATTTCATAAGTTTACTTTCAAAATAAAAAGACAGTAAAAAGACAGATGCTGAAGATATACTACAGTTAATACGCACAGATAGTGTGATGCCAGTTAGAAACAACAATTCTCTGCAAGGGATTTATTCTCAGTATTGTATTTTCTGTTGTGTTATATGAATCATCCCTTCTTAGCTTTTTTGAAAGGACACAGAGAAACACAGACTTCTTTGCAGAAGTAAATAGGGCACCTTTTTCCACTTTTCCTTTCACCCCTCCTCTCCTCACTCCTGCTCCCTCCTGCCCCAACCCCTGTTTACAATTTCAGCTGTATTTACTGATCATCAGCAAATGTATAAACAATGTAGTGGGGATGGTAAACATTCTGTTTAACCAGGATCTTCAACCTCAAGCTTGCAAATGTTTCTGGGAGCACTGATGGCTAAAGACAAAGTTTTCAACTACAGCCAAGCAAGTGCTTAATATGTGCATCTGTTCTGCAGAAAGGCTAAATATCTAAAATCTTAATGCAAGTGCACTGACACTACAAAAGGAAAATCAAATGTCAGTGAGAAGCGAATGGTTCAAAAGGTTGCTGAGGATCCTATTTGCATTTTATGGATGGCTAATTAGGTCACAAGGGTTAATATGTTAAAGAATGGTCTGTCTATTGTTATGTTGGCTGTCAGAGCCTATCTCAATCAAGCATAACTACAGATTAGGGAGCAGCTGTCTTGATCAAAATTTGAGCCCTTGCTTAGTCTCATTCAAAATGAAATGCCTGATAGTTAATATTTTAAAATATTTTGCAGTCTAAGTGCCATTGTAAGTAAAAGTCATGCTGAGGAAAAAAAATTATGTCAACACCACCATACTCTTGCACAAAGCATTAGACTAGCCAATTAAGTTTGTGGGAAGTGCCTTGGTTTTTTTGGAAGAAAGGTTTTGTTTTCCTCAGCACCAGTCCAGTACCATCTTGTTTCAGGAACTTTCTCAATCTGAGCAACACTGGCTGAGGACTTGTGTCCCCGCAATTCTGGAATTGAACTGGAATAAAAACACTGTACCAAAGGGCATATTTTCCCCCATTATAGAGAACAATTACTCAGCAGTCTAAGTCATTTTATTGGACATATCACTTTAAACTAAGCTTTTGCATCAGTTCTGCCCTCTAATTACAAATGCAGAAAGTTAATTCAAAATTGTATCACAAAAAAGGAAGCTATGATTTAAATTCATTTGTATGTTCTTTAGTAAACGCAACACACAATCTGTTATGTTTTTCCCATGTACTGGGAACAAATCAAATGGAAAACCTGATGTACTGACCAGAGATTTCTCTTCATCCTCCCCAGTAGAAGAAAGATTTTTATCTATGAATAAGTCTATCAAAGAAGAAAACTAATAGAATTCTCCTGCTTCTTCTTATAAGCAGAGGATTTAATAAAGCTGAGAAAGTATTTTACAGTTCTTAATTTATTTAGCAAGTTATGATGTCTTCTGTCTGAAATCTGTCCCCGAGAGACTTCTTTTTTTTCTGTAGTTTTGAAAGAATTATGAAAAAGTGACACACAGGAGTTTTTTCCCTTTTTTAAGAAATTAATACTACACTTTTAAAAAATCATTTTATACCCACTTTTACTATTTTTCTCTGCTGCCAGTTGCTGCAAAAACCAGAGGAATGTTGCTACCATTTTTATTCCCAACTTATAAGCCAATCCCATGGCTTATAAACAAACTTTGAACAGCCACCTTATGTGCCAGTTTGGGCAGATTCAACTAAAACACAAGTTACTTGATTTATGTCTCCCTATCACAGTGGTTCTCAGAAGCAAGATGCCAGTACATCATTGCATTTAAAGGTTTCATGTTTCCTCCTAATAGCAATTTTAAATTCACACTTCCTATAAATATGTCTGTTAGTAAACTCTTGTGTGAAATCCAAGTATGTAAATAGTTGGTAAGGTCATTTGGATGTCTACGCATTTCTCCCTATAACACTGTATATGGAGCAACAAAGGTACAGCCAAGAAGTCATACTCTCTAGCCTATCAGTCTTACTGCTTGCTTCTCCACATGTTAGTTCCAGGCTAGGAAGATGACACGCTTGCTGCGATTTCCTTGCACACTTCTACATACTCATGTCTGCTCCTGAAGAATGGACTGCAGGACTCCTTTCCACAAAATCTTATCTAGCCATGAGCCTTACAGGTTTTGGGGTTTTCCCCCCAACTATATAGACTGTCAGACAAAGCACAGGAGAACATATCAAGAGAAATATTGCTCTGTCTAAAATTTTTTACCCTGTTTTTCTCCAGCTATATAAGACATCCTTTCACCTACATTCCTCTTCTCTCATTTATTTTGCCCCATAAGTTTATGGAAGGGATGGCATAACTGAGAATTGAGCTTTTAGGCTGAATCATTAAATCTCTGATGTGATGAGTTCTTCAAAGGTATTCGGAAGTGAGTTTCTATGATTATAGACTATTATTTGCATACTTAAGAGCTTCAGCTGGTCACCTAACAGAAGAAACTCAATTTTCTTAACTATATCTCCATCTTTGCACATGTACCATGGCACATGGGACTTTATTGTCAGTTTTTTCGGTTGTAACAACAGAGACTGGCCACAGCTATGAACCACTGTCTGCTTCTGACTATGCATGGAGCTGCTTATCAATCCTCCATTCTTTAAACACTTATTTATTGGGGCTAAACAGCTGAGGAACAGCAGTGCCCACATGCTTCTATTGCTGCTCTGCACTAGGAACTGATCTAGTTAGCAAATGGTGAGCAGGACTTGACACTTAATGATGTAAAGCTTTGGGGAAAAACGTAGATCTGCAGATTTCACTGAGGTCTGTTTAAAGCTGAAGTTGTATGGCAGCTTGGCAAGCCCTGGCTGAAAAGCGCATTCTGCTCTACACGCTCCCCTGGACTTGTCATCGTTCTCCAACAGAGATGTAATCCTACACAACCTGTGGTACCAACGTGCCAAAACGAAATGTATGGAATTGCTTTGATAGATCTGAGAGCTCCACTTAGAGAGACGGAGACTGAGGATTGATCCGGTGTCATACACAAAGCCTGGGCCTGCATGGGCCCTGTCAGAGCATCACTGAGCCATGATCTAGCCAGAGCTATGGGCTAGAAAATGTCTGATAAACCCATATCGAGTCCCTCCAAACACAGAAAGACCACAGCAGTGTAAAATTTGGACAGAAAATCAGATTTCAGGCAACATCATTCACTGTTTTTCTTTCCTCACCTCTCTCTCCAACTCCTAACTGCTGAAAGGCAGCTAAACAGGGGCAGCACACCAACACACGATTGGGGCTGGAGGTAGGGCAGCAATGCTGCAGCAACCTGGCCCAGGCATGCTCTGCTATCCTTTTCCTCCACTGTCACTGGATGCAGCTCCCACAGCAAATGGCCACTTTCTCACCGCAGCAGTTGGTTCTGTTCGGCCTCTGCTGCTTTGTTTTATCCCTGCAACAGTAAGCGTCCCAGCAAGCTGATGCACTGCTTGTCTCCAGAGACCAAGGCAGAGACTGCATTTTTTTCCTCAAGAAATAACAGGTGCCTGCTCTTTGACAAGGTGAATTTAAGGCTAGCACAGCAGACAGACTGAGAAGAAAACAATCCTCATCTGGATTGTGCCTCCAGCTTGAAAGGCAGTTTCAGTTGGTGGTTCCTGTCTGTTCTGGGCAGTTTAGTACCAGTCCTCCAGACATCAGTTGCTCCTTCTCCCCATCTTTGGGCTCTCCACTGCTGTTTGCCCTCTGCAAGGAGCCAAGATGGGCCAGACTGCATGCCTCTCTTTCCATTTGTTGTTCTTTTTTTCCTGTATGCCCTCTACCCTTCCTGAAGATTTCTCCTCATCCTCCTCCCTGCCCCACACCTGTTTTAAACAGATCCACCTCCTTTCTCTGTGCTATTCATTGCAGCAGCTGTGAAAAACACCTGTATTCCAGCCTCTGAGAGCATCCCCTGCTCCTGGTCCTGAGAGACCACAACCCATGGAGCAGCTGCCCCCTGCAGCTCCTAAAGTCTGCCCTAGTGCTCTCAGCAGGACATCTGTTTTATGTCCATAATTGCAGCAGAAATGCCAAAATGTCCCAGTTAAGACAAGAGGAAGCACAGATGGGGGTAGAGATGGCAGTGCTGCTGGTCCTTCTGGTGGGAGTTGAGGACTGGTGAAACCCTCCTTCCTATTTGATGCTTTTTTCCTCCCCTTTAATGTCCTACTTCTTCTGGAGTGCTGCAAGTCTTCCAGGAAGTAGGTTGACCGAGAGAGAGAAACAGATATGTTTTTGGTGATGAGAAGGGAGCAAGAAATGGGAGGGTTTCTCACTGGTAAGAAATATCCTTCACGGAACTGCATCAAATTTGGCAGCTCTGAGAAATCTCTCTGGATCTCCTCACCCCATCATATGTCATGCCTAAATGATAAAGCACGCTGTTATCTCATTAAACAACAGTGTCAAAATCCAGAAAGTAGGACACTGCTTTCTCTTGAGTGGTGCCACCTCTCAGCCAAAGGCCAGGTGGGCTGTGGGAGGACTTTTGCCACTGATATTAAAAAATTGTATGGTCTCACCCTCCATCATAACTGTTGTGAGTAAGAAGTGTTGCAAAGTAAAGCAGAGAGATGCTCAATCAATCAACACTACAAGAAAGAGCAGGGGTCTGTTATATGGTGATAACCCATCTCACAAATAGCAAAGCTTTCCACACCGAACAAAAGACTGAATGGTTGAGGTTGAGTAGGCTTTCAGATATTTTCCAGAAATTTTGTATTTCAACAGGATTATGATGATCTTTTGTTGTAAGGGTCACAATTGCTTTGCATCTAAGCAGCCACAACTAAAGAAGATTTTTCTTAACTGAAATAAAAAAAAAAAGAAAATGCAAAAAAAAAAAAATTAAAAGAATGCTCTGCTTTGATTCTTGGTGTTATTTCATGTATTAGCAAAATACATGTGTAGGTTCACATATACTACATGAGAACTGACACATTTTTAGCTTTTGGTGTTGCCCTGCTGCTGTGGCCTCCTGTAACAGAGGTCTCATGGCTCTGCTTTGGAAGGATACTGATGTGTTTGCATCCCATGAGTGCTTCCACGGCAGCCAACGGAGACCATTATGTTCTCTGTGCTAGAGCTGCCTATAAAACCTTTACCAGAGGAGGTGCTATTCTGATCGTCTCAACTAACCTCTAAAATTCAACTTTTGTCCCATGATTTCCTTTCTTGCAAAGAAGAGAATGTAATCAGAGCCACCATTATCACCCCTTCCCCACTCTAACCCAACTAACTCCTTCTACTCTATTAAGTTATGCAAATACCCTACCTGCCCCAGTATATACAATTCATTTTAGGAACCTAGAAATGGTCAGCTTCTGCATTTATGTTTTTATTTAGTGAGTTATGGCAGTGATATTTCTTCCATTTTTTCATGTAACTATATAGTACTTCATAATATGTCTTCTTTATACCACTGTGGTATTTTATCATAACTACTTGGTCAGATAGGAGTTATTTTGGTAGCATAATGTATGCATTTTTTACAATTACTGTACCGTCTAAATAGGATTACCCAACCTCATAATTCCAGTACAATGCTTTCTACTGTAGCTATTTTGTCAGTAGTAAAGCTAAACACAAACAACGCACCAGATCTTTTCTGGATTTGTGATTTCTCCTTCAGGTGCTAGTCCAGTCCAAAAACAAATAAGCACAGGAGTATCACCAGAATGTATAATATTAGATAGCTGATGCTATTTTAAAAGTTACTTCAGATAAGGAAAAGTATAGCAGCCAAGTTTTGCATATATGGCAGGTTCCCAAGAGAAGTCTGTGCCTGCAGATACCACAAGAGTTCATCAACAGGATAAGCAAATACTTCTGTCTTTGCTAACAAGTCATAGAGCAGAATCAAACCTGACGTGTTTAAGTACTTTTAATCACTTTTCTAATGGGATCAAATCAATTTCTCACAGAAATCTGCATATTTTGCATTGTGATGCAAAAGCTGGATTCTGCTCTATTCAATTACAGTGTATGTCATACAGAAGGGACAATGGCATAACCAGCTACACCAATACACCTATTTCTAACCATGGGTCTTTTTCCATGTCTAAAGTTTTCTATGTAGAAAGTTTTGGCCAACTGTTCTTTCACTTATTCCGGCTATATATAATTTCTATGGGCACAAGATGATCACAGTATTGTAAGAAGTCAGAAAAGATTTTTTTCCCCTAGAATTTTTCTACCCCAAATTTTGATATGTCTGTTTTTCTAGTTTTGAAACAAATAAGTTTACATTTCAAGGGTGCTTCAAAATTTTTAGCAGACCTGAAAAAGCCTGAAAAAGCCTGATTTTAAGTGTGACAATTTGGTATGTCTCCCCCCACCAAATTAAAATGCCAGCCTGTGGTTCATTAGAATGCTGACACCAGCACAGCTCAAACTAATCTTTGGTTGTTCTAAAAGGCAAAGTAAAAGCAAAACTAAAGCGTGAACAAGCCTTTGTACAAAATCCTTACAAAAGTTGCATGATGCTTTTGAACCAGTCTGCCTCAGTGCTACTGGCAATCTGCACTGAAACCAGGGAGTTAACTCAGAAATATCTGAAGTCATACGCTAAAAAAATGGGAGATACTGGTAAATCGTGCCAGAAACCTAAACCGGATGCAGTCTAAATTGTGTAGCACAGTAAAATCCTCTCCTGTAAAGAATTTACACCAAATCATCCAGAAGTCAACCTTCTTCATTCACTGAAGATGACTATTCTCATGAATCTAAAATAGTTAACAACAAATCGGCCATAATTTTTTTTCCCACGAGTGCAAAAGAAGATGCCAAAAAGGAGAAAAAAAAACCTCCACCGAAGATAGGTTTAATTAAAAAAAAAAAAAAAAAAAAAAAAAGCTGGTTTCTAGTGGTAAATCTTGAATGTCAGAAAGTGAAAAAGACTAGGTAACAGAGAAAAGGAAGGGAAAGTAGGAACAGCTCTTCATGAGCGTTCCGCTCTGGCTGCGGACCCCGGCCACCCCTGCCGCTATCACCCCACCCTGTACCGAGGAACCCACCGAGTGCTCGCTAAAATCCCTGGATCGCAGTGACCTCTAGGGGTGAGTTGTACATCTGCAGGGTTCCCCGGTTCTGGAGGGAGTGTTTCCTCTACACAAAAGGAGTCTCTCGAGGATTTATATTGAGAATCACCCAAAAAAATCCTCTGTGAGGATCTCGTCGGTGCATGCAGATATTGGAAACCGTGACCAAGTATTTCCAAATATGAAACTGGTGCTAAAAGGTTGCTTCACAGAAAAGAGTGAGAATGTGGTCTCGGAGTGGAAGAAAATAAAAATAAAAAATTGTCAGACCCTGTGTCTGTTGAATGCACTTAGTGAATGAAGGATGTCTTCCATTCATTTATTACTACCCAAACGAAATTCAGACATAGTCCTGAAAGAAAAATAATGCTCTAAAAATACCCCAGCAATCCTTTGCACGTAAGAGCGGGTAATTTGCAAGTGTTGTTCCAGGAGAGCCCATTCCCAATTTAAAACATCGAGAATCCAATTATCAGGGACTCCTTTCTCCTTCCAGACCAGCTTTAAAAGTCTGTATGTCAGGGAAACGTGTGCTGGCAAGTTATGTTTTAGCACACTCGCCACTGCATAGGAATTAAAAGCTCAGTCACACTTATTTGTAAAAGCTGTGTAATCAATTTGAAGCATGCATTAAAAAGCTTTGTGGAATTGGAATAGATTCAGTTAGTGATTTTACTGTTGTTCAATAAATCTATACTTCAATTTTTAGTGAAAAGACAGGGGACTATTAACTGGAGGTTGTAACTTCCACTTCCAGTCCTGTGACAGCTTTTAAGAAAACTTTCCTGCCTGACCATCCAGGAGCCACTCTGGCAGTCACACTCCCACCATCTGAGACTTTCACTTCCTCAAGACCAAGTGTCACTAAGGTCCAAATTCCAACTTTCTGGCTGTTTGCAGGCTTTTCCCCAGAGGTTGCCTGGCCTGTACTGGTATTTCAGAGCTAAGCTTTCATAGGGAAACAGTTTCAGAGAAACAGTTTTACAGTCTTTTCACCGAACATGGACGATTTCTAATGTTAGCAGGGGTGGAATGTGGCTACACATCTGCACACCCTGGTAGAAATGGAGGGGTCTCAGCACAGGCTTGCCCATAGTGCCTGAAGACACAACTTATAAAGACTTATGAAGCGTGGATGTTAGATGTTTGGATCCAATGTGTGAGAGCAGAGGAGGAGAAGGAGGCCCGAGGAGAGGACAGAAAGCGTAACGCTCTGTTCACATGGCTGCTGCAGAGTCGGCTTCCACCTCCTTCCACCATGGATGATCCTTATGTTCAAAGGTATTTAGGTAAATGATCTTGTTATTTCCCCAATGTAATTTTATTGCCATTAAAGATTCAATAAACATGAACCCTTTTGGAAGAGAAAAAAGAAATCACAAACGAAAGAGCAGCTAGATAGGATTTATTGGGCACAAGACCACAGACAGGAGAAATATTGCTTGGTATAAAATAACATTTAAAAAAAAATAAAAAGAAGACCCAATGCTTCTTTTAGCAAGGAACAACCCAAGCAAAACAGCCTTGCAAATCAATCATCCATTACAAACCAGAACATATTGGCATCTCAGTCTGCAGTCACTCAGGATGGGGGCGAATTCTCCTGATGCCAGCATTGCTTGAGGCTTTCTGAGACATCTGGTCATTTCACTGAAAGGTGAAGACTCCAAACAGAAGTGAACATACATGAAAATTAATTTAAAAGATGGGGGAAATCATCTCACGAGTGTTGTTGGGATGATTTCAGGTAAATGCAATGCTTTGACTAAGCAACAAGCAGGAGGGGGAGGGAAGTGTAACTGAGCTTGCTGCACAGAACAAAGCCAGCATCCAAAGCAATTGATGATATTTTCATAACCTTATTGGAAATGGTAAAAATCACAGATTCAAACAGAAGTTAAGTGACAAAACACGAGAGGTCGCTCTAGAATAGAATTACAGGGGCTGGCAGCTCCCATTAACCCTGTGGGGTGACAAACACCCAGCAAACACAGCTATCCTGTAATGCAAGAAAGTAACATCAGATCACAAAATGGTTGGGTTTTTTACCCCTTCATGTAGCTTTTTCAACAATAAATAATGTTTATACCTCCATGTCCAAAACTGGCTACTATATTTTTTTTCTTCTCTCACTGATATTTAAAATAAATCAGATGAAACCAGACTTGACCTAACAGCAACCAAGGAGTTGTTGGTTGTTCTCCCAGAGGAGAAAAGGATGGCATCTTCATCAGTTATGTTCATTTATTAGGGAAAATATTACAATATTACCACAGTAAGTAGTGCAGCTTTGCTTAACATACCAGGATTATCAAATGGGGACGGGAAGGAGGGTCGGAGTGGGTGGTTACACCAAATAACCAAAAAAACAATAATCAACGGAAAACAACCAAATCTAGCAACAGAACCTGAGAACAAAGTCCACTAATGTCCCCTGGGTATCTTTACTCTGCGTTCAGTAGCTTTTAATCTGCCTTTGCAAATTAAATCTCCTCTGCCATGGTTACTTTTCTTCTGCTGGATTTCCAAATACACAAGGAATTGAGTTATTGCCTGTTTTCTCAGCTGTGCAGTGGTGCTGCCTTCATTAAACATTGGTTTTCAGCTCTTTCCTCAAATTTGCAACTCTTGCTGCAGCATACAACTTGATTTCATTGAAAGAAAGCTTGTCATTTTGTTATTAAAATTCATATTTTTAAAGAAAGAAACCTCTTTTCTAATTACCTACATTCGTATAAACTAATGATACGAGGTTGGTAACGAATATGCCAAATTCCTGTGGTAATTTGCACTTCAGGATGGCTTTGTGTGGGCTTGCAATAACATTTGTTACACTAAAAACATGAGGTGAAATCTTGGCCTCATTTGAATCAGTGCGGTTTTTTTTCTCTTTCAGCTTCCAGAGGGCGGTGCCATGATGGTGCCTACTGAATTCAGTGGCATTCCCTGTTTGATTGCTGTGAACATGGCCATATGGACATATCCTTGGCCACATGTCATTACAAATGAATATCAGCTTTTTTTTTTTTTTTTCCCTGAGAATTATAAAATGTGTATACTACGTGATGGTACCATAAAATACTTTGCTAAATTCCCTGCTCCCACCAAAATCAACATTAAAGAATTATGTTGATCTCAAAGGGACAGATTTCATCCTAAATATGCAGAAGGGCAGTTCTCTAATGGGGGAGCACAGGGGAGTTACTTAAATTCGAGTCATGGAAGCAGCTTTGGTGCTGAATTTTCATTCATACAGCTATGCAAGTATAGTGCATTGCCTTTTCACTGCTCTTTCTGAGCCTTTGACTGCTTTACAACATAAGCCTTTTGTGCTTTTTCTTACACAAATGTAAGATTTGCCTCCCCCCACTCCCTTTCCCCTAAAGTAAGGGACATATATCAATTCAGTGGTAACTAGGTAAAACTGAGCAGCTACTGATAGGCATGGGATTAGCTTATCTCCATTTTGTCCATCATTTATGGCTTCCAGCAAATACCTTTAGGAAAGGGATGAACAACTTGTTGTTAGAACAGTTACAATAATATTTGAGAAAAAGGGAAGCAAAGTAACAAATATGGAGAAAACAGAAGCATGAGAAGGAGGAGGAAATGTCTCTGTGTGAAAACATAACACGCAACTGGGGAGTGTCTTGGATATGTTCTGCTTCAGTCAGCATGAGGTCAGTACTCATTCAGCCTTAAGAAGGATGTCTTGGTTACCTCCAAGATATGGAACACATAACTATGATAGAAAAATTTCATCCATAGCACTTATTTTGAAGATAAAATGCTTTAGGTTGTTGGCTAAACTGGCCTCCGATAATGCTTAGGTCTTCCCTGTCTTCCTTCTCTCCCTACCCAGCCCTTAGGTACTCCTCACTCACTGCTCTCCTTAGCTCCCTCTGTTGCTTTCAATGCTCCAGTAAACTAAAGCAGCTCTCTTAAGGCTAGGAACTCCACAGCTATCATCATCTCCTGGCTCTCTGCCTGAGCCTCATAGTCTCAAAACTTATTTTCCAGACTTATCTTTAGGAAGAGCATATTGCAAAATCAGTGGGATCAATTCAGATTTCAAAAAATGATAGAATGGCTTGGGTTGGACCTTAAAAATCATCTCATTCCAATCTCCCTGTCATGGGCAGGGACACTTTCCACTAGACCAGGGTGCTCAAAACCCCATCCAATCTGGCTTTGAATACTTCTCTGGACATCCTTTTCCAATGCTTCACCATGCTCATAGTGAATAATTTCTTCATAATATCTAATCTAAGCCAACTTTCTTTTGGTTTAAAACCGTTTTGATTTTAGGGAATTTTAACCCATTGCCCAAGGTTTTGCCTGCCAGCATGGCCAGTGCTCACAGGGCAACTTCACTGAGCAATCTACAAACAAGTGGGTCCCTCTTCTCTGCCTAGAGCACTTGCACAGAACTGCTATGGGGAAGATGTGAAAGAATACGTGGTAGTACAGAACCACACAGGCATTTGGTAGGAATAACAGAAATTTCTGTTTAAGACTTCAGAAAATTCAGTAGAGGACACCTTTTCAACAACCCTGGGTTTCTCTTGACACACTTTTGAAGTCCACACAAAGACAATACATGCCTAAAATGTGTAACTAACACAAAATCCTGGTGGCTGCCAATGAAGAAATCCTGCCTAGACTTTTGCATTTAACTTCCAGTACTGTGGATGTACTATTTTATATGATGGAGCCTGTTACAAGTTGACACAATAAAGTGGCATATAAAAGAATTTAAAAGGACTGAAGCAATCCTGGGAGTAGATGTGGACCGCTAACAGAATAAAAGGAGTTTAGATAGAATAATGAAAGAAGCATAGATGAAAAAAAGAAGTGCAACAAGTTTTTATTTCAGTGTCATTTCTGCAACAACAACAAAAATTAATTGGAGCAACTCTTAACAAGGAAATTGGACCTCTGCTTACACATCAAAGTATCTTTCAAGTCTCTTATGTTCTTATAACTGTTGTGCAGAAGTTGTTTGCCTCCTAAAGACTGTAAAAGTTATAATTTCTGTTAAGATGTCATCTCAGTCTTTTAACAATAAAGCACTCAAGATGACAGAAATTGTTTTTTTCTACTTGTTGTAGCAGAGAATAGCTCTCTATACACAGAAACTTGGCTTTTTTGAGTTTACATAGTGTCAGTTTTACCTCCATTTGGCATGCTTGTCAGCTCTAGCACTGGACTGTATAATAAATAAATTAAGTTTTATGGAGAGAAAATATTCATTCAGAGCTTTTGTTACTCAATATTGAAGAAATATAAGAAAGGAATACTTAAGACAAGCCAGTGGGCAATCTTCATTCCTTTCCACTTCCAGTATCTTTTCCGAATTCTTTCTTTCCTCAGCTACTTGCTAACAAAAAAAAAAAAATCAACATGTTAAATTTAAAAACTTAAAATCTTCAGTCCCTAATTTACTTTATCCAAAAATGTCACCAGGGTCTCATTCAATACAGTTGGCTGAAGCTGCAAGGGCAATGGTCATGTCCATTAGTGAACACTAGAGTTGGTCTGATCTCCAATTTTACACTCATCTTGCCTTCAATAGACCATAGGGTTTCTTTGGCAGGCTGCTGGATTGCTCAAGAGCTAAATGAGCTTTATAGACAGTGGGCTTAATCCCTCTGCGGTTTACATTCACTCAATTGTTCCAGTTCCCTCCACTGTGTCTATGCTGTAAGTGCTTGCCATAAAGAAATGAAAGCACCGAAACCAAACAAGATTTTTTTTAACCACCAGAATAGAATGGCAAAGATAACACTGCTTCACACTAGAATAACTCGCTTTCAAATTTTACGTCCAGTGTCACCAAAATTTTGTGTTTTATTCTCTTTCCCACTCTTTGTGTTGACTTCAGAGTTTTCAAGAGCTGACAGATTTTTTACATCATTGAGAACAATCAGTGGGATAAATATTAAAATCCTTTAAAATCTTCTACCCCTACATAAGCTCTGGAACATTTCGCTTATTTCGCAAAGCTGGGTCTAGAGCTTGGAACATCTAGGCACTAGGGTAACATTGACATGCAAACAATAACAGCTCAGGAGACAGGCAGCTGAGTCTGCGTTATTCAGCTTTAAAAGTACGTATTTCAAATTATCCAATAGGTAAATTAGTGTGACAAGTGTTGATGGTCTGCATGAAATGAGGTTTTATGCCTGCCCTGGTCAAAAATTGCCAGCACTGAACTGATTTTGACTTCAGTCATAATATCTCCTCTTAAATATATCTGCAGCAACAGGCTCAAGGACTAAAATTGATTCTGCTAAATAGAACATTCATGCCCACATTACCATTGACATTCCCATTGAAATTTTGCTCCCAGGTAAAATTAGGATCCAGTTTCACATTCCCAAAGCATCTCTTGTTATTTCAGTATGCAAATGGCAACACTCATCACAGCATTGGTATTGCTTTGAGTGCCTACCTACTCCACAGGGAGGGGACTTGGTCCTTCAGAGCTTTCATTCTGCCACATCTCAAACCTTTACGTCTCTGCTGGAAAAGAAAAAAAAAAAAAAGAGTGGGGAAACAAAGCACAAACATTTATTAGCAGATCATGTTATGTGATTGCTGCAACAAAGACATGGAAGAAGCAGCCAACACCTGCTATTTTGAGACTCAAATTACTGTGCTTCAGGGTTCTTTAAGTGGACACCCTTATCTTTCAGTGGTGTTCTTGACCAGTCTTTAGCAGCACTTTGTCTTTTAGGATAAGATAAGCAAAGTAGAATTTGTTTTGTTGTTATTGTTGTTATTAATGCTGTAGATTGGCATCTGAAGGACAGCTTTCCTCTGGGAAAAACCCGAAATATTTTTCTGCAGTAGCATATGTTCGTGGTGGCAGGGGTAAGGTATTTGTTATCAACTATATGATAGAAGAATGTTAGACAGTAAAACAAATTGTAAAGACCTATATGAGAAGAGTGAAAACTTTGAAAGATGGAAACAACCACAGTGTTTCAGTATCACTTTGGTGAGGTTTGAAATGGCTCAAAAGCATTATTGGGAAATTGAATGTTTGGAGAGTTTGGTGTTGGATGCTTGAGATATTAGATATTGGGGATACTGTAGGTTTATTCTGAAATATTAATTTTCTTCAGAAGTGTTTTTTTGCTGAGGTGAAAGAGCTATTGAAATAATTCACAGTCCAAATGCAAAAGGTCAAGATTAAAAAAAGCCAAACCAAACCAAAAATCCCCCAAGTTTGGAAAAACCTAAACTGCTCTCCCTGGTCTTCCTTATTCTGTTATTATGTTCTATTATTCATTCTAAGACAGATGACATCTGTCTGTCATGGTGTAACCCCATGCAGCCACTCACTCCGTCACCCTTGATGGGATGGGGAGAGAGAATCAGAAGAGCAAGAGAGAAAAAATTCCTGGGTTGAGGTAAAGACATTTTAATAGGTAAAGCAAGAGCTGCATGCACAAGCAAACAAAAAAAAAAGCAATTTATTTGCCACTTCTCGGTAACAGGCAAGTGTTCAGCCATCTCCAGGAAAGCCAGGCTCCATCATGCATAATGGTGACTTGGGAAGACAAATGCTGTCACTCCAAATGTCCCCCGCTTCCTCCTTTTTCAACACATGACACCATATTGTCTGAGATATCCTTTTGGTCAGTTGAGGTCAGCTGTTCCAGGCTGTGTCTCCTCCCAGTTTCTTGTGTACCCCCAGCCTACTCACTGGTGGGGTGCTATGAGAAGCAGGAAAGGCACTGCTCAGCAATAACTAAAACATCCCTGTGTTATCAATGCTGTTAACAGCATACATCCAAACCATGGCCCCATACTAGCTACTGTTAAAAAAATTAACTCATACTCAGCCAAAATCAGCCCACTGACTTACAAGGAAATAAGGATTTTAAAAAAAATATATTTTATTATTGTAACCACTGAAACAAAACAAAAAAGGTACACTTAGGAAGACAGAAAACTTCTCTGGTGCCAAAGCTCCTCTGAAGGATTTCCCTTGTTGATAGAGGCCAGTTGAAAGCCACCAACCAGGATCAATAAATGCCTGCTCTGCACCAGACCTAAGGTCCATCTTGCTCAGCATCTTGTCTCCAATACTCTCTGAGGGCAGGCATGCAGAAAACAGAACAGGTCAGGTGGGATTTCCTGGGATTTCCTGAGTAAAAGTCAGTATTTTTTTTTTTTTAATAACCACTAGTGGATTTTTCTTTTACCTGTCAGTCAGTTTCACACTGACAGGGGAATCAATGAGGTAAAATTCATTTTCCCATGTGTCCTCCATGTCCCAGAGCTGTCCCAGTTTACATATAAACACCTTAACCACTGAGGGCAGACCCATTCTGCCAGTATGAAGGTGCATACATTACCTCTTAATGAGAACCATAGGATTCTGTACCATTACAAATGTAGTTTAATCCATCAAGAATCCCCCAGCACGAGGATATTGTCTATCTCCCTTGTTTGACAGGTACTATGTAGTCTTAAGAACTACAAAGTTCTATGGAAGGAGGCTGCAACTATCTTTCATTATCTGTCACCAAAGAAAGTCATATTTTTAAAAACACTGTTAAAATTTTATCACCCTGTTGCAAGACTATGTTCTCTCTATGGTATGCCATCACTCAGAAGTATGTGAAGAAGATTAACCAAATAAATAAGTTAAAATAACATTTCCAGTGCATGTTAAGGTAAATTAATTAAAGGACTGGGAAACCTGCCATATGAGGAAAGGCTGAGACAACTGGGTTCATTCAGCCTTGAGAAAAGAAAGCTTAGCAGAGACCTTATCATCATGTGGCTACAAAGAAGATGGAGATTTCCTTTTTATAAGGAGTCATATGGGAAAAATGAGAGGCTATGGGTAAATATTATTCCTAAGAAGATTCTATTTGACAGAAAAGAACAATCAGCCCTTGGAATGACCTTCCCAGTGTGGTCAGTTTCACTTAATTTCTGTCAAAATACGGTCAAAGCCTCCCACAGAGAACCTCTCTGATTCCCTTCCAGCCCACCTAGCAAGGAAGCATCATGCCCCAAAGATCTCCAAACACAGTCATGGGATGGTTCCCTTCATCTCTAACAATCTTCTCTGTGGTGTACCTACCATATTTGGGTTCCAGTCTCCACAAAACAGTGGATGAAAAGCTCTTGAGAAAGGACATTTGTGCTAGAGTTTTTTGTCTCTTGTCATTCAAGACATCTCATAGAGAACTCGTAGCCTTCATGAAGCCAGAAAAGCCACTCTTGTGCACGTGTGATGTATGAAGCATTGGACAAGGAATTTGCTACCTCACTGGGAAGTAGTGTCTTCTTCTGGTCGCCTGTATTCAAGAAAGATCAATTCAGAACAGGAAAGAAGGAGAAAAACTCTTTAAATTAAAAGACCTTGAGGGCAAGAGAACAAATTGGGAAGAAAATGACAATTAAAAGCAGCATCACAACAAGTTGCTTGAATAGTCTTGAGCAACAATACTAAGGAAAAGAAATGTAACTGATTCTACTGAACTTTGTTCAATTCATAAAAGGAAATATATGGAATAGTTGCCAATGAAATTAGGAGACTGAAATTGCGGATTGTCCAATTCTGTGTTCCTAATTGCATTTCAGACTTTCCAAACAAAATATGTACTCTATTTTGAAGGGTTGAGGCTTTGGCAGGCTTGGCTTTTTTATATGATTTGTCCACTTTCAAAGTAAGTTCCAGTCATTTACATGTCTGTCTGTCTGTCTATGTATCATCTAGGTCCCTCCCTCAGATTTCACAGTCATTAGTGATTCAACCTGGCTAATAAGTTAAATGAAAAGATGGCTGAGAAGAGGACCACAGTTCCTGATGAACTTCCCAAAGGCCTCAGAACTGCTGGTATATTTGGGAAAACTGCCAAGTTCCCAGCACAAATTTTTGTTTCAGTCTTAAACAACAGTGGCTTATTTCAAACTAAGTGCAACGTGGGAAAATCACTTAAATTTAAGTTACTCCTATTACTAAGACAAATTGAGAGAAAAGGGTAATAACACTTATGAAGCAAAGTAAAAACTTAAGAACAGGTGAGGAGGAAAAGCTGTTGGTGTCTGTGGAATGGGAGTAAGAGTGGGACAAAGCACAGCTAAGCAGGCAGTGGAGTATGAGACAACATTATTGTAGCATAACGTGTGCCACCTGGTCAAGGTGAAATATGGGTCTCCCCTTTGATGAAGCCATGTCAGGGATACAGTCTTGAGCTAAGAAACAGGGCAACATGATTTTGGCATTTGGCAATCTCACAAAAAACCCTTGTATTTTCACAGACTGTTAGATTTGACTTCTTATCCTGCACCCTGAAAATTAAAATGGAGGAAAGTATTTTACCTCAGATTATATAATCTTCCATCCAATCTTATATAGAGATTTTATGAATTTAATAATGACCAGGTATTCTATCTTTTACTAGGTAATCACTTCATTGCCAGTTTCCTATTCTGTGCCATTTACCTAAAATCAACACCAAAAAACACGTAATAGGAATTTTAGTCATCAGTCTGTTAGTTAGACAAAAGTAAAGTAGCAGATCATGCCCAGTTTGCAAGAGGCTCACCTCCCCTGAGAGACTGATGTAGGACAGAATGCAGTCTCTCTATGAAGTGGTCTCTTTGCTGGATAAATTGATCACCTTCTTGACTATTCTTTTTATCTTTCTGAATAAAGCACAGAGCAGCATCATTAAGATTGAATTGCACATCTCTCAGACAGCAAACCCAGAGAAATACTGCTTAAATGACAGAAATTATCACACATTACCACTTACGCCAATTAGTGCAAAGCTTGTCTCATGATGTGTGTCCTTCAGCTTCAAGGGAGCCTGAGTCCCTTCTCACTTTTGTTAGTATAAATCTAGAATAATTTCATGGAAGTCAATAAATCATACCTGAATACCTGTCTGCAGCAGGGAGATCTCTGCTCAAGATTACTACTTCATTAATTCCTGATTCTTTACAGCTGCTGAACTGCTGGTTAACTTACTAAAACATTGCATATCTAGAAGTTCAGGCATTAAAATGACACTAACTACATCAACTGCAAACAAAAAACGAATTAGAAATATGTTAATAATTGTGGACAGTTACAGGAAAGCATGACCAAGACATGAAAAACTAATTTCCATTGCTCTTTTATTAAGATTATTCATCCCTCCACTATCATTCTTTACTTCTGTCATGGTTTGTGTGTTCTTACAGCTAAGTTGCAATTTTCCCTTTCCCCTGCCTGTGTTGGGGGAGGGGAGTTGGTCGGGGCTGTTTCCAAGCAGCTAATGGCCCAGAAGAATGGGTTAGCCAACAGTATTGATATGTTAATTGCCTGGCTTTGTCTCCAGGGAAACAGGGGTGGAGAGAAAATCTGAGCTAGTTTTCGGGACTGGCAGGGGTGGGGGGCGGTGCTAGGGAGAGCTGCAGGAGCCATTGGAGTGGCTGGACTGGCTGCTGTCAGGGGATTGCTGCTGCCTTTGTGAGCGTGCATCGTTTTTGGAGCTGTTTCTGCTTAAATCTTCCTCGGAGGGGGACAGAGCGACACCACTGCACATCTGGGATGAGCAGGAAAGAGTGAGTTTCTCCAGTACTCAGAGTTGTGTCTTTCCCTTTTCCTTGGTTCCCTGACCGGGAATCAAACCCAGGCCACGGCGGTGAGAGCGCTGAATCCTAACCACTAGACCACAGAAACTCACTCTTTCCTGCTCATCCCAGATGTGCAGTGGTGTCGCTCTGTCCTCCTCCGAGGAAGATTTAAGCAGAAACAGCTCCAAAAACGATGCACGCTCACAAAGGCAGCAGCCAGTCCAGCTACTCCAACGGCTCCCGCAGCTCTCCCTAGCACCGCCCCCCACCCCCGCCAGTCCCGAAAACTAGCTCAGATTTTCTCTCCACCCCTGTTTCCCTGGAGACAAAGCCAGGCAATTAACATATCAATACTGTTGGCTAACCCATTCTTCTGGGCCATTAGCTGCTTGGAAACAGCCCCGACCAACTCCCCTCCCCCAACACAGGCAGGAGAAAGGGAAAATTGCAACTTAGCTGTAAGAACACACAAACCATGACAACTTCTGTCAAAACTACTTGCAAATAAAATTTCTATTTATAGCCATTTGAAATGTTGAAACCTTGGATGTGCTGTAGTAAGCAGTCATATGACTTTAAATCCATTTGTATATTTGAATATGCATAAAATAGCTGCTTCTATTGTATTTTAGTTCTGGTAGTAAGCCAACTGGGGCAAGAGATACTTTGTATCTTTACTGACTCCCATGACACTGCCCTTCAGCCTTCTGGGACTCAATTATCCAGCATGTTATGGGAACTCTAAAGTAATCCAATCAAAACATCTTTCCTAGGACTACTCAGGTCAGCATGCACCCCATGAGACCCAAAAGGCGTGGGGAAAAGTCTCTTATTTTTCTCATGGGGTATTTTACTACTAAATGGAAAAGATTTAGGAAAGAGACTTCTATTATGTCCAATCCAAAGAGCAGGCCAATGGCCAATATAGAAAGCCAAAACGTCAGACCACTCCAATCCTACACCTGAGCCAGGCTGAGCAGCATGCTAACAAATGAGCTGGTTTTTCCATTGTAAAACAAGATCTTACTTTTCTTGAATTTTGATCTAGTTTTGATCTTATTCTTCCTTTCTTGGTGAAACGGGAAGAAACAAATCTGCTAAAGCTTGTGGGTTTGATTTCTAAAACAAAGCTACTTTTCATAGAAGTCCCAAGAGGTTTCTTAACAGCCATTTGGGGGAAGGTAGCACATGAAATCCTGCTATGTAGAAACTGCTGTTCTCTGCTCACCAAAAAGACAAGAGGAGAGCAAGCCCCACAGAGGGCAGTGTTAGCTTATCAGTCCTCTGTCCCCACAAGGGGATGGGCGTTGCCTGCCTACACACACACATACTTGCTCGCATGATAATGAAGAGATGTTAGTACATCCAAAAATCTCAGGTTATTATTTTAGCTGCTGCAGCACTAAGGCTTCCACTCATCTCCAAAAGCACTGCATTCTTCTTGGCAGCAGCATTCTCCTACCACTTTTGCCCAACTTTTTCCCCCTTAAAGAAAGCCTTGCTGACTGAGAACATTTGTTTTTACTTTGAAGGGTGCTACCTACATGCCAGAACCCACATCTACTTGGAGCTCTCCTAATGACTTTAGAATTGTGGTATGTGAAGCTGTGGTCTTCCACCAGTACAAATGCGCTCTGAGTCACAGGTTAGATCCTAACTCTGCCCAGACTCTTCTTAGATACAACAGTCTAACGCAGAGGAAACAGATTGCCTTTATATGGCTCTAGAACACTGAAACACTTAGTAGAAGTAAAACCTTATATCCAGGTTCTACTCCATTTGACAGGCTAAGCATGGGGATGTACAAAGTTGAAAACATTCTTTCAAATGTATTATTTAGCTGCTATATTCCAGTTACTATGGAATATAAATCCTTGCAGGAAAAATACACAAGCTGAATAATTTGATTTTCAACCAGATTCATAGATCTAAACAGAAGTCAAGTTACACAGGTTGACACTTATAGGCCAGTATCATGATCACATGGGGTTTCATTTGATGTTGATAGAGCAACATCAATGAAATATAATTCCCACTAACTTTATTTTATTTCCATGATTTTAAAATACTGTAGTCAAGCTAGTTGTACTCTTAGGATCCAAATAGCTTGATTTTATAAGTCATAGACTTAAGATAAAAGATGCCTATTATCACAGATGAACACATTTAATTCCATTATACAATTAATAATATTTAATTAAATTAATTTAATGCTATTTAATTCAAACATAGAGAAGAAAATGTCTCACCCAATTAATGGAAAATACTTGAGCTGGACAAGGACAATAACTGACAAAATGATATTATTGCAATAATTTTGCAGCCATTTTTTATTCCAAAAAATTGTATCTTTGTAAACTTGACATTTCCAAAACAGTGCAAGTGAATTAGAATACAAGTGAACATAAGCTTCTAAATACAGGTGACATCAGTGAGAGTGAACACAGTCTTCCAACCACAACATCACAAAAAGAAACACACAATTTTAAAATACAATAGCAGTGACATTCTGAGAAAAACGAGTGGCAATGGTACAGGTACTCTACTGCATATGCAAACCAAGCTCCAAAAGCAATTACCGTCTTCATGTCAATTTAAGCAATGTACGCTAAATGAACAAAATCTACTTTCATTTATATCCAAGAAACTATTGAAGGGGATGAAACTGGATAAAAGATAGAAATTCATTCCTTGACTCCCTTAGTCCTTTAGTGAAGGCAATACTGTAAATTCCCCTGCCTCATGGATACTATGCTTCAGACTTGCGCAAGACTGCAAAATGTGCTCACAAACAGAAGAAATTCAAGCAAGTCAAAATTAAATGTTGTCAAAGACAGTCTTTGTGTAACTATTGCTTTCAGCAAGCTGGGTTACCTGCCCATCACTGACTTGGTACGTGGAGTCATTTCCATTCATGTATTAAGGCAGACAAGGCTGTCCTCACTGTTATGCTTGGCATTGCAAATGCCTTTGCCACTTAGGGATGAAAGGATTGCTTAAGTAGTTTACAAGCTTGGGGTTCACATCAGGCATAATTTCTCTCAGATAATCCAAGCAATCTGTAAGATGAATTCAACTCAGAGTCTGCTCCAGTATTTTCTACAGTTTGCTGACTTGTTCATTATAATCTCACAAACAAAAAAATCCCAGGTTTATTCAGAAAAAAATAGCAGGTATTTTTGTAGCTACAATGGCAAAGTACCAGAGCAATCTAGTGACAGTCTTAGAGCACACTAGTTGTGTTGTTGCTTGAGGAGAATTGATGCAAATTCACCTCCAAGACCCTTGGCTTTCAAATTAAATGAACACAAAACTGCTATGAAAGGTGGCACATGCTCTCATCTCTTGGGAAGTGAAAGCCCAATGTGCTGTGGACCACCAAAACTGTGAAATGATTGTGATCTTCTTGATGTCATGATGGAAACTAAATGGGGTTGCAAAAGCACAGGCTTTGCATTAAGTGATTTTTCTAATTTAATTCCCCCTCCTTTCTTCCTGATTGTATTTTTCTGAGATTGTTTTCTTCCTGTCCTAAAAAGAACTTCAGGGGTACTATTTGTAAGAAGACATATTTGCAAGCTTCCGATCTCTCAGATGCCAGAGGATGCATTCGAAAATGTTACTGCCCCTCTTCTAAGCTTTCTCCTGCATAGCTTAGAGATAGTGCAAAGTGGACCCGCTGGAAAAAAAAGGCAATGTCAATTTAGCAAATCTTTCAATGAACTTGTCGAAGACAACTGAAGACATTGTCTCAAAATGGATTAACTGGAGAGAACTTGTACACTGGCTACTTCCAGCTGCTGCAGAATTGGAACAGCACAAAGAAACTAACAAGCAGCTGACACATGGGAACTGTAGAGCCCTAAAAGCAATTTCCAAAGTAACCATGTCTCCAGATTTTCATACAATTATACTTATAATGGTTTCCTAATTAAAACAAAACAAAACAAAAAAAACAACCAACCAAACCGGCAGATCTATAGCACAGTTATTTCCTACACATTCTTGAAGTATATTACTTTTTTGTAAGATTTTTGGGATTAAAAAATGATTGCAACCAACTGATACTAGTGGGACTTTTTGTTTGGCTGCTTTTTAAGGAGTGGAAAGGTGCATCTACAATATTTTAATATGAAGGATTGATATGTTTCATTGTCACATCTGACTATCCTAACTGGAAGCATACAAGAGCCACAATGGAACAAATAATTTCACTTGTTCCCTGAACTATTTTTTCAGCAAATTTACTTTTTAAGAATTTTTGAGGGGCTCAGTTTTAGAGAGGATGGATACTGAAGGTTCTTACAGCTAATAAACAGACTCCTTTTTTTCCCCAGGAAGTACTTTAAGCAGTTTCTTTTTCAATTCCTAGCTGAGATTCAATCTCATATCCAATTTCTGTCCAACTTAGACATTTTGTAACAGAAAAACCCAGACAAATTAGATTAATATACCAGCAAAACTAACTGATGTCAGAAATATCATACTGTGAGGAATTCATCAGCTTCTAATGCTAGAGGCAGGTTCAGATTAGGTATTAGAAGGGAATTCTTAACTGTGAGGATGGTGAGGCACTGGAACAGGTTGCCCACAGAAGTTGTGGATGCCCCATCTCCGGAAGTGCTCAAGGCCAGGCTGGATAGGGCTTTGAGCAACCTAATCTAGTGAAAGCCTTCCCTGCCCATGACAGGGGGGTTGGAACTAGATCTATAATGCCCCTTCCAACCCAAGCCGTTCTATCATTCTATCTCTCTGTGATAGTACAACAGTGCAGTCAAATACCACCAGTCTTTTGTTTCTGCACTCTGATGAAAAATCTGTACTCTACCACATGTGATTATAACAGGACTTTGCCTTGGATTCTGGCTTAAATGATCATTTGTTACACAGAATCTGTCAAGTCACCAGTGATTGTTTTAAGAACAATAACTGAATAGACCAATAACTTTTCTTGTCAGATGTTGAATCAATAAACTTAATTAATAAACTTTAAAACTATTTTCTTCCTAATGCATGCAGATAGTTAATAGTTAATAAATATTGATCAATACGGTAGTAATAGAAGACACTTAATGCCAGTGGGGGTAAAAAGCAAACAGGAATATGGATGAGTTCAGTTTTTAAATTTGAAGCTGTAATGGATATAATGTTCTTTTACCATACCTTTAAGGAATAAGACATCCTGCAACCTTTCAATCATGGTTTCACTTTCTACCAATGAGCTTGACCCTTCTTTCCTTTTTATGGATTTTATACCAACATGACATTTACTTCTTATTTACACAAAGTGCAAAACACAAGCAGAATCTAAACCCAAGTCTTCAGAGTTCCACTATTTCTATTCAAAAATCCAAGAGCTTTTTTCAAGAAACATGGTTGAATTAATTACAACTAGGTCTCTTCTTAATTCAACAAATGATGTAAGTAATTACCAGCAACCAAAGTGGAAATCTGAGATCCAGTAACATCTGCACCTTGACTAAACTTCCTTCTTAACGCTTGAAGGATGACATTCAGTACTTGGAACACCCAGATAGGGAATCTTGAGATCCAAAGATCTAAACATTTTAACACTTGCATCTACTTATCTCTCTTAAAATTATTATATAAACAAACCCATGACTTACATATATAACTCACAAGGCAGACATAATGCTTATAACTTGCAGCAATTTATCACTTGATTTGATAGCAACAGATTAAAATAATGAACAGCAGCTTTAAAAATATCCCTCTTAATATTAATATGGCTCCATTGAATTTTTTTTTTATTCCAAGGAATTTGTCAATGCCATAATGGTTGGCCCAATTATATCCTTCTGGTACTTCAATTGTACAGTCCTAGACTAGTATAAAAATCCTAGAGAATGAAAGATACATTCCCAAAGGAAAACATTCTGTGATACCTTCTCCAGCGAACCAAAGCAATCTACATCTTGCTACGTGTCACTGAGGAAGTGTTTTCATCCTCTCCCATTTAGGCCAGTAAAGGACTGACTCAGGATCCAGAACATCACCACAGCTGTGAAATACTTTAGGTTCTTTAGCTAATAAATCAAACATCAAGTTCAACTCAAAGAAAGAGACAGTGAAAAGATTTTGGCTTATTTCCATTAAATGGTCTATATGCAATATTACCAAGCCTTGTGAATTAAGCATATGAGGATTTCAGTCACTTTTCTCTGCAAAACTCCTTTCTCTGGCATTGAAGTTTAAAAGCACAATAGAATTTATATATACATATATGTATTTCCAAAGATTTAGCCAGATATCAGTGCTTGAGTGAGCTATATACTATTCACTAGAAACTATAAAACATTGATACAAATATAAAGACATACTCAATATAAAAACTTATATTTATAAAATATATTTTTAGGTAACAGTCTTCCCCTGAGGGTATACCACATAGCTGGATTCATAAATATTGCTCTGCACTGCAGCTTGGTTACCAAAGTTCAAAGTTCAAATCTTAAATGAAGTATGAATTGCTCCAGTCACCTGACATGGCTACAGTGGTTGCCTCAGGATATGTTCCCTAGGGTTTTTTTTGAGTGATAAAGACACAGCATCAATGGGGTCTCCGAAAAATCTGGAGAGGATTCCTTCTTCCACATATGGAAGATATGAGAGCAGGACCTGTAGGCTAGTGAGCACGTGTCACATGACTGGGCTTTAGTTTTCATGGGCAGTTCACTGGTTTTTCTGGACCCAGTTCCAACTATCTTCATTCTCCTTTCTGCTCTTTTCGGCCTCAATAATTTCTTTATATCTCCGGCGGAAGAAGCCCATCTGCAAATCAGAAGAGATGACAGTGGTAAGTTACAGTATCATTAAATTGAAACTTAATTTGTCACTGTGAGGACGGAAAATGCTGTGCAGAAAAAAAACAGCACAAGAGTTAGTATTTAACTCCTCCAAGTGCCAATCTGAAGCCATAGCTCCTTATTTACATCAGTATAAATAAGATCAAACTGGGTCCCAAATCTTCATAAATACTCTGCTCCTTACAGATGAACTACTTGGAGGTAAGTGGTCCTCTTACATAAAGCATATTTAAAAAAAAAACCCACATAAAATATTCCTAATAAATACAGACCAGAAGAGGCAGATACAGATTTATTGGTTTAAAATAGAGACTAATGCAAAATTTGGCGCTGAACCTAAACCCAGATTAACACTCAGGTCCTGAGTAAATGCTGACAGAGTTTTATGAATGATGCTCTCCGTGCCCACAACTGCACAAAACAACACGGATCAGAGAAATACAGTACACCTACCCATGTCTCAGCATCTCAGTTCTAGCTATCATAACTGATATTTCCTTTTGCATATCTTCCTGCTTCCTAAACCCTTGTACTTAAAGAAATGCAAGTGGGTTGCATTTCGGTTTGCAGAAAAACTTCTCATATCTCTGTTTTTTTTAAAAGTCTTTCAAAAAACCAAAAATTATTTTAATAACAGACTTCGGTAAGCATTCAGGAATAACTCCTCAAACTTAGCACCGTTAAGATCACTGAATCAATATTTTGTTCACCATAATTTAACATTTACGTAACTCCTACCACTCTAAACTTGTTTTTTTTACTCCTGCTGTGTAAAACATGAAGTTTTAGTCTTCCTTTATCAACAGTTATTGCCACCCTTTACTCCCAAACTGGCTAGGTGCAGGAAAAGTCTGTGCTGTTTTGTCATAACTAAGATTCCCTTAAGTTGGACTTTTTAATTTCAGTTTTCAGCAACTTTCATTTTCTTCAAGTGTATGTTAATTCATAGGGGTCTGAAAGGCAGCATGTTCAACTTGCCAAGGGTGCTTCTCCAGCAGGGTTTCCTAAAGCCCAGTGCCCTCACCTACATCCTGAATTCACAGCAGCATGAAACAACGCACGCATTATCCTCTCATTTTGCCTCTTGCCCCCTGTGCAAAGGACACAGAAGCTGCAGTGTGGTCTAACGAGCGCCTTTGTTTGGTAACTGTGGACCACAACCATGGGCCATGTCATTATTCTAGAGGTAAGTGTACCCTGCTGAGTGCATAGGTGTACATTACATACACACCTACTGTCTTGATTCTGGCCAAGACAGGATTAATTTCTGCAGTAGCCAGGAGGGAGGATGGCTAAGACCAGGAGGTTATTCTATACAACCTCATGGTATTGTGGGGGGTGAGGGGAAGAGAGTCTCTTCCAAGGAGAAGGGGTTCCTTCAAGTCAAGTAAGCATGGTGGAGAGAGCAGTGGGATGGCACCAGCTTGACAGCCAGAGGGAGTGGTGCGGTAACACTGTTTGCAAGCTGGAGGGAACAGTCAGGGTGGTGTGGCTATAGTCAGTAAGCCATTTGTAGGTTAATCACTCTCTCTCTTTTGTGCACTTTTGTTATTAATATTGCTGTTGTTACTGTTCATTTGCTATCTCATTGCTGTTTCCAGCAAATTTTTCTTATCTCAACCTGTGATTTTTACCTTTTGTGCCTCCAATTCTCCATTTCAGCCTGCTGTACAGGAGGGGAAGAGGGGGAGGGAGTATTGCATGGTTTTAGTGGGAGCACTAAATTGGAGGATACCATTCCTAAACCACAGGACCTACAGCCACTTTAGGGGGAGCCCCCGGTGGTCTAGTGGTTAAGACGCAGGGCTGGTACCCTTGAGACCGCGGGTTCGATTCCCGGTCAG
>JAWWES010000081.1:49260448-49309655 GCA_035583135.1 Lophotriccus pileatus
CAGGCTCGAAGGCCTGATCTGCATATGCGGGTAAGGACCTTCCCCGGCTCTTCGTTCGCGAAGACGGGCCATTATTACAGCCACTTTATAAATGCACAGTAGGTAGACATACACATAAATGCCCATGACCTCAAGCTCATAAAGGTCCCATGACCTTCTGGAAGCCCCCTTTAATAACTGGAATTAGACCTTAAAACTCATTTGTTCATAGAAATTCTTGTGCACAGACTGTGTCGCTCCCATCTGTCATAAGCAAAGCTTTATCTGTTGCTATGTACATGCAGATGCAGGGATAGTGGTGGGCCTGTTCTGAAAAATCACCTCATGGAAGTGACACTGTTTAATTTCAGAAGGCCATGTCTCCCTCACTTGCTAGTAACTTTCAGAGCACTATATGCAAGGATTCAGGAAGAGAATTAAAGAGGAGTCTTTGTAGTTCCCCATCCTTCAAACTTACTCTAGAAGTCAGATGAAATCCTTTCTTTAGCAGAAAAAATTCATTATTATTAATTATTGTACTTGAACCTACAAGCTATACAAATGCAAAGGATGTATTTTTAGACGACATCCTCAAGATAGCACCACCATAAAATGGAAGTGAATTATTACATTGATAATGGAAAAAAACTGTGCAAGAGCCTACTACTTCTCTGTTGTTCTGTCCCAGTAGGATTAATCACAGATACTTACTTATTCACAGGAATCTGCTGCTACTAACGTATGCTCAGAGAGCAGATGTGTTGAAAAAGTGGATGCCATTTTTTGTGTTATCAGTTTTTATAACAGACCTACATGTTCTTCATTAGAAAAGAAAACTGCCACAGGACTTTGCTTTCTTAGATTAAAAAGAGAAGTTCAATTTCTAGTTTTAAAAACAGGTTTTAAACCCTTAAGGTTTCCATCCTTCATGCAAACACATCATCGACATAATAAAACTTTCTCTTAAAGTTATAATCAAAATTACAGAAAGACTTTTTAATTTCCTTGAGGGCCAAACAAACAAACCCAAACTCCTTCCCACTGTTATTTTCATAAAAAATGTCTCAGAACATCTGCTTCATGAATTGTCTTTAAAAGTTGCTTATGAGCATTTTGGTACTTTACTATTTTTTCACTGAATACACAATGCTTTTCTATAACTTTCCAGCAGGGATAAAAAGTGAGCTGAAAACCATAATAAATATTAATAAAGTATGAATTCCTACATCTAGAGGTGATCCCATTACAAAGAGTTATGTTTATTTGCTGTAAATGATATGAATACTCTAAAATTATGTAGAGGAGTTAAATACAGGCAAAAAGAGAAACTGAACCTTAAGGATTTTTTTTCCTAAATTTTTAGAAATAGTAGTCATGGATTAGATACATTTCCCATCCTTGGAAGACAAGAATGTGCTGGTCCTTAGTGTTTAATGCATATTTTCATTTAATGTGATACAATCCCTATCACCACCAGGGAGGGATTTTTTTGACAATGGTCGTGAAGAAATAACACAGTCATTGTCTCACAAGACTCCACACAACCCGCATATCCATCTCCTTACAATTAATTGATTTCATTAAAAATGATACCAATATTAACCTGTATGGTGAGGGCTGATAAATATCTGTAGCAAGCTGGAGAGAACAAGTGAATTTATGATAGAGTGAGAGGTAATAAGGAGGCAGACACTTGGACCAAAGCAGGAGAATTGATACAACATGGGGCTGAGCATATATTGGCTCTTTTATCACTGGAGCTGAACGAACACCAGAAGACCTCTTTTCCATGGCTAATGCAAAGCCATTAAGGGAACTGAGAAAACCCAGTGAGGACAGCACTGCTGGGATTGAGTCCTGAATTTTGAGCAAGGAAGAGGAAAAGAGATCCTCAGCTTTAACAGAAGCATTGCTGTGATCTCAACTGTAACATGGGTGTTTTCAGTGGGCCAACGGTCTCCAATACATTTCATGGGTAATGAGTCTCTAATATTGTTCATTTCTCCCAAACTTTACTTTCTATATATACAGACCTATGCATGTGTGTACACATACAGATGTATGTACAGAGCAAAGGAATACCCACATCAAGAGCTGTGATCCCATCAGGCAGTCTGTGAGTTCACATGACCACATCTAAGCAAAGGCCTGATGAAAATACTTTGATCAGTAAACCTCTGCCTGGGGAAGGCACTCATGAGAGGAAGGGCAACAGGAGAATGTATTTGCAGGAAGCAAGGAAAGAGCACTGTGGGAAACTTAAGGGTGATAATGGAAGAACAGGTATCAGCCACTATAGACAATGCAGAAGATGAGAAAAGGGTAGATGGGCTAGAATAACTGAAGGTGCTTCAGGTTTTGACTCTAAGTCAACCTACATATAGCAGCTCTAATATTTACTTGAAGCACCTCCAGAAAGGACTGGATAGTGTTTGTCACTTCAAAACCTGAAACCATCCATAGGTTTTACACATTTCCCTTAATTTACTTATTCCAGCCTGTGTACCCTTTTCTAGCACAACCTTACTGCCATCTACAGTGTATGCTGAGCAGAAAATCTGTTTCTGGCAGAACTGAACAATAAAGCAACAGAAAATCTGTGTTGGTCTGGAATGGGGAATTATACCTGTTATTGTGAAGGGATTTCTTGCCATGCAAAGCACTGTCAAGTCCTGTATTCAAATGTGAGTATTTTAAGGCTCTAGCACACACAACTCCCTTTAGCTGTCATGCCAGGTTTAAATTCCTTAAAAACCACAGATAAGTCATATCTAACAACACTTATGTGGAATTACATTCTTCAAGTACTCACACAAACTGAAAACTTCAGTCAAAAGTCATTTAAGTGAATTAACATCACAGTAAATTATCTTCTTTTTTTTTTTCCCCGCTACTTTGTGCACATCCAAAGGCTGAATTACTAGATCTTACTAGATCTAGTAATCTTACTAGATTTTTCTAAACTCCAAAAGTATAAACACTTACCCAACATTTCCTGCAGTGTGGTCCTGTGGCTATTTCTTTAGGGTGCCAATTATAAGTATGCTTGAAGAGTGATGAGATTACAAAATAAAATTTAATTTGCAGTTGGGAAAAAACAAAGCTGATCAGAGGGCAAGCAATATCACTGTTTTTGTTATAGCCACCACTGGATAAATTTCTAAAATATTTTTATCATTTATAACCCAACAAGGCTTATTCTCCCAATCAAATAAAAAGATATATAGTTTGAAATGGGGATTGAAGAAGAATGGTTATGTTTATTCTTACTGCTGTAAAAACAGCATTATGTATTAATTTACGGTAGTGTTTCAAGGCTACTGCTGAGCTAGGAATAGAAGTTTGTGAACAAAAGCATTCAGGCAGGATCCAAGACTATATGAGAGACTTTTGCTAATTTTTGTACTATTTTAATTAAGTTTCTCCAGTGCACACTAAGGTGTTAAACTGCACACAAAAAGTATTTATTTTTAACAGTATGGCTCTGCTGACAAGCTTACCGATCACAGTACAAACTAACAAGTAAAAAGAAAAGGGGGCAAAGCACTGTCAGAGAGGTAACTAAAAAATGAAACAAAAGATAAGAACGACAGAAAAAATCTCCCATGTAACTAGGCTTTGACAACATAGCATAAGGTTCAGAGCCTTAATCACAAGCTGTCTTTCGTCTAGCATACATTTCTTTATCTACTGTGAGCACTATCCAGTCATACCTGCTAAACAATCTGTATTTACATCACAAATCTTTTAATGCCACATTGCTAATCTAGGCAGACGTCTCAAGCCATTCACCTCATGGCACTTCAGAAAGTATTAACTTACACATCTCCTCACCTTTCTTGGGTTCATACTCCTTGTGCACTTCTCCCTTCACATAAACGGTACTACAGCTAGAAAAATATGAAGCTAATGGTTGGTCAAAGCAGGGCCAGAAGCCTCACTCCATTAAATGGCACCAGCTGGCAGAGCAACAATACCCCCAATCTCTGCAAAGCAATGCTGCTGAGATTAGAAGCATGGAACATTTCCCCATGCAGGGTTTGATAACTGCTTATTAAGTGCAACTCACTTTATTATTGTCAAGAAGGCAGGTATAAACACTTTGCACTTGGGTTTGTGTGGCCCTGGATAATTCTCACAAACCACCAGTTCCAAGAGGATGCACCATGTCCTTTCTCCCAACTAAAGGACACTTGCCTCAGTACATAGGGGTCACAAACAGATCATGTCTATCAGCTTTTCCACCAAGAACTGGCAAACTGCCAATCCTGGGTCCCCCTGTAAAGTAAAGACATGTTTGTAAAGGAGTTAGAGGAGAAAATGTGTATTTAGGAGGAAGGATGATAGTGTGGCTAAGACAAGCTCATGAGGACTCCAGAGGTCTGGTTTCATTATTCTGTCGTTCATTGACTTTTTGAGAGGCATATCCCTTAACTGTCTTGTAGGTCCTCATTTGCTCAGTGAAACAAGTACAAGAAAATAAATATGATTCAAACTTCACCATTCCACAAATGGCTGTACACACATACAATATATACTTTGTACATATACACAATGCTATATACACTTATGCAGCTGGGGAACTGAAACAAAGAGAAGTTCAGCAGCTTGCTCAAAGATTAATTCTCCTCTACAAGCATTAATTTCTGAAGTACTGTACATACTAAGTCCTTAACAAAAGGAGCACAAATTAATCAAAGGCTAAATGAATGAATCTTGTCTGATGCAACCTAGATGGTACCCGCATGGTAAAGATATTCCAAGGGTAAACACCAGAAATACTAGTTCTATTCACCACATATGCAAGTAGCTCCATTGAAGCTAACTGAATAACTCCCGGGAGAAAAGTTACACAAGAATTGATTAGAAGAGCCAATTGTTCATTAATGGGGTGTCACTATAGCATCAGTGACAATGACAAGGCATGTTATATTAATTAAAAAATAAAAAAGTACTAAATCAGACTTTCTGTACTGGTGTCCCTCTCTGTGTGCAGTTATCTGTTTCGCACACCTAACCGCATCTTTTCCATGAATGCTGCCAGTCTGAATTGTGCTTCTATTTTGAGGTACCTAGCCTTAACGACGGGTTTTTAATGTTTGGCCTTTGAGACAGGCATAGACTATTTAGATAAAATAATAGTTTATTTAATGTTTGCCTTAGTTAAGTTTATGAATTGACAGGCTGGTCTTAGTAAAATAGTTTTTCTTATTATTTCAAAATTACAAAGTAATTGCCTAATAAACTGTGTGTTTTAAAAAGTGCTTTAGTACTCCAGCTTGTGAAATAAATTGACTTCTAAAATTTATGGAGGACAACAGATCTTCAACCCAGGTACCAGCAGTAATATCTCAAGTCAGTTAGCCAGGCTAGATGAAAGTTAAAAGTTAAGCACAGTTTTGTGCACGTTGCTAATTCTTCTCTGCCGTAACAATGTTTATCAGTTGCAATACACTGGGATCAGATACAGCTGCTAAGAATCAAATTCTTCCATAGCGACTGAACTTATAAAGATCTTTCAGTGCTGAGTTCTGGTAACTCGAGTTTAATGAAAGCCCAAACTTCTTGCAGGGTGGTAACTGTGCACAGTAACTTTCAAGACAGCTGTTACCATTATATTTATAAGTGTAATTAAAAAAGCGAATTGGCCAAAATTAAAACTTACAAACATTTCCAAATAAAGATTTTTTTTTCCTGTTGCAAAATTTTACTATGTAGTTTATTTTTTAAAAAGTCATAGAATGAACACAGCCATCATCCAAAGTTCATCTGTGATTATCACTCTCCAAAAACATAATGTCTACTGCAAATATGTCTGGAAAAAAACGGACTTCTAGAACCTCACCAGGGAATAGGACAGTAATTAGAGATATCATTTCTATAAGCACAGCTAATTTAAGACATATTTCAATTCATATTTTCCATTTCCTCTCCAAGTAGAAAAAAGAAACACTATTGAAATATTTCTGGCTTTGTTTGAAAACCCAAGACTAAACATTAAAGACTATTTCTGGAATCAATAAAAAGTAGCTTTAAAATCATATTTTGATATATTTGATCTGCCAAAAATATTTGAATGGAAGTTGTACCATGTCCATAATTATCAGAATAAGTCACTTTGTGTTAGTCAAACCAGAAGGAAATGGCTATGGCTGGTGTAAATTATAATACGCCATTTCCCATTGTGAAACCAAGCCTAAAGACAGAATCCAGACTAGGTAAGTCTCATTTGCTCTCTTATTGGCATTTGGGTTTAAGGGATGCTAATAACTTCCAATAAATACATATGTTGTGTTCCAGCAGTGGGGAGCCTTGGAACCTTAGGTATATATTCGCAATTTTTCAGTCTACATATGTATTCCTTTACTGGTTTGGACTCCTGAAAATGATGGCTATCTTTCCTCTTTTCTGAAAGACGTTCTGAACCACAAGCCTACCTCTCTCTTGCCAGTGGATTACATTTGTTCACACCATGCCAGAATAAGAGCAACACAGCTGTAATGGCTGTGGTGTTCTCAAAGTACCCTGCCATGCACAGCTCTCATTTTGAGGACACTCTGACCAGAGAGAACACTCAGCCACACTTACATAGCTCATTACATCAAGAAAGATAACAAAGGCATTTTACAAGTATTGGACACATACCACCACTGAAATGTTGCCAATCTTGATGGTAGTGAACAAATATTACATGGTAGCTGGCAAACTCACTGGTGAATGTTGTGTTTTGGCTACAACAGCATTAACCATTTACTTGTGTGAGAACAATAAAAGATGACAAACTCAATCTTCCTGCAACATTCAGTCAGAATTCAAAAAGCACAGCAAATCAACCCTGTAATCTACTATAGAAAACCCAACATTTTAGTCACTGTTTAGTCACTGCAAGAATACAAACCCTTTTGCTCTTGGTAAGCCACGGGTCTACAAACATTTTGTGATGCTCTCTTTGACTCAGGAAAAGAAAACAATAAAACAAGCTTTGACTGCTCTTTAAGTAAATAAACAGACTTCAAATGATCCACACAACTTCTGCCTGGTGAAAACGTAATTATTTGTACAATCACTTTCATTGTCCCATTCCCTCCTCAAGGTTTCCTAGATGTTATACATAAAGAAGATCTATTTATGTTTGGGAGATAGTATATGTTTGGTCTTGAATCACAGAAGTTAATTGTCACCTGACTGCATTTTTATAACCGGATAATACTGGAAAAGCCTAATTCTAGGCCTACTGAACCTAGAATCTGTATCAAAAAAGTAGTATCCTGAGAAGCAGTAGTATGCTACAAGTAGTATCCTACAAGATAGCAAGTAACAACTTACTTAAAGCAACTATATAAATGGGTAACAAAACCAAAAAATTGAAATGTTTATCAGAAAAACTGTACAAAATTAAATGCTTTCAGGACTACAGAAAGCAGAATTTCAGAGAACATAAACCAAGTCACAGTTTTTGCAGATTTTATGGGCAGACAGGAGAAGTACGGGCTATGTAGTTCCTACAGGTAGGCATCATACTTTTATAAATGCGGCAAGCTGAAAAATCAGAGGAAAAAGGTGGGCAGGAACTTGGAAGAAAGTGTGAGAAACCAATGTTGACATGTTTTTAAACCAATGAGAAATGGTGAAGAAGAAAAATAAAGAAAGAAATTAAAAGGAGAAGTACAGACTTGTTAAGTTCTGACGCAGCTGCTGTGTTCCTCTACATCTCTACAAGGAAAACCTTTGTAAGCTGTGAAATACACCCTTCCCATCAGAAGCCCCCTAATAAGTCCTCTCACAGCAAGTTGAGCTGACTGCCTTGTTTGTCTCAACATCAATTATGATCCTTAATTTTTGGCTTCACTATAGTAAATAATGGTTTATTCTTGGAATTACGCATACAGAAAAGAAGAAGCATGGGAAATCTGAATAGGCACAACAACTTGCATCAAAGATATGAAATGCCACTCAGTTTCAACAGGTTTCTCTATCAATGCTGCAATGAAATAAACTGATTTTGTTATTTAAAAAGCCCATCCCTTCTCCCCTGAGGTGCACAGGGACATATAATTATGGCACAAAACCTCTTTGGATTTCAGTGTAGGGGAGGAATACATATATACATATATACATACATATATATGCACATATATACATATATATATATACACACATATGCATGTGTGTATGCATATGCATACACACACATAGATATATAATCATAGAATCATTATAGTTGAAAAATACCTTCAAGATTATTGAGTCCTTTGACCAATCACCACCTGATACTAGCAGCTACACAATTTTAATCACTTTTCTCTAAAACAAAATCTTAAATTATTGAATCCTTTACTAATCATGCAACTCTATGGATAAAGCACTGGAGTACAGCTGGCAAAGCTTGACTTATCTCTAACCCGGACTCTGGCCAAGGCATCTCACCTTCCTTCACCTCAGCACATCTGCATGAAGAAAGGGCTAAGTAAACCTAATGTTGGTTACTTGGAATAGTTACTGTTACTTGGAATCTCTCAAAATTTCTCAAAGCTTTCATTCAACAAAATGGCAGTTTCTTCACATGTAACTGACCGATCCCTATAAAATTAAAAAAACCTCAAGTCTCAAGATTAACCCAGGAAGCAAAGGACTGTATTAACTCTAGTAGAGACTAAGAATTGAACTTGTGTGAGCTTCTCCTGGAGACTCACAGTGAAAGGTGATACTCTTCTTATCTTGCACATTTTCAAACATGCTTTTTTATGACAGGAAATGAGCCATATGAAATCAGCAGCAATAACTCCTTTTTCAAATTGTATCATTGGGACATAAAACCTGGGCCTCTTCCAGTCTCACATTTTTCCATTCTCATGGCTATTCTCCCATCTTACTTTCCTTTTTTTCCTTTTACTCTTTCTGCCACAGAAAGTAAAAGCATTTCTTAGATGCCAAAAAACCAGAAGTTATGAGTTATTCTAGACTGTGGTCAAACATTGTTTTCAAAATGGAAAGCAAAGTCAATTTTAACATGGTCAGTATATGCTTAAAATCTTTAAAACTATAGACTATAAAAATACTTCAAATCTATAACTCATTTAAAATGTATACATTATATGAAGTAGCTGCATAATCCAAAATGCAACTATACACCCAACTATATAATTTATAATAAGAATTGCATGGCTAGCTTTTGGCCTGGGTTTGTAAATCAGTTTTACAGCCTGACAACCTGCAGCGCTATGTCCTTCTGCAGCACACCAGGGCTGTGACCTCCAGTCCCAACACAGTCAGCTAGCAGAGCCTGCAGCACATGGGCCGCTGAACAGCGCGAGTCAGACTGCTGGATGTCTGCCATGGGAAGCAAAATAGTGCTGGATGTGTTCCCATGTGTGCATTTGAGATTTACTTCCCTCAAAGACAGTCCCTGACCTTGACTGTGGTCATTTAAGTTTATGGATGGGTAACAGGGGACAGAGGAATGAAAACACTCGAAGTTCCTTACCCTTCACGTTTACCACACAAGATGGCTGCTGCCAAGTATCAGCATCAGTTTTACCCTGTAACACTGCCTGGGGTAAAAGAACTGTATGTTATCAGAGACAGTGGGAAGGCTGTCTTTTAAAAGGTCCAGATGCTTCTTGCTCTGGTAACTAACTGATCCGGAACTCTTGGAGGGATGTGAAGAATTTATTGCTAGAAGCTCCACTCCCCAGGGCATCTACCTCTTGAAACAGTAGCTACCATCTGATTTTTCCTAGACATGTACCCAGTTTTTTTGCTAGACAAGCAAAGTTGACGTGATTTCAGGACATCCTGCTGAAATCAGTGAGTGTCAGTCATCAGAAAACCATAGAAAGTACCTAAGTGTAATATAACAGCAGATTTCTAAGAGGGACACTTTGTTGTCCTGAAACCTGTCACAGGTTTCAACTTTTAATAACCAGGCCCTAAAACCCCCCACTTTTTCACTTCTCTACATCATGAGTCCCTCCCTGTCCCTCACGAAAGCTTGTGTATGGAATTGTTTTTAGTGACTAATTATTCAGTTTGTAAAGCAAATAGATGTTAAAAATACAAGGATAAATTTAAGCTTTTTTTCCTGGGACTAGCTTTGGTGCTTATGTTGCATCTGTTACCTTACCTTCCATAAGAGCACAGCAAGCAATAGGAAGATGAGAATTCCCACCAGTAAACTGATGGCAATGATCCATCCGACAACATATCCACGAGGCTCCAGATTGTGCAAAGCCTCAAAGACCACCTACAAAGCAATTAGAAAAAGATCTTTTTATGACTGGAAGTTGTATTGTTTTCTATTGTACTCATCTTATGAGACACATTGCACAGTGGCCTCCCTGATCATATTTCTTCTGTCAAACAAATATGGAATCCATTTAGTGCTTTCCATCTATTTTTCACAAGGGATTTAAAGCTTTCAAGTGGACTTTAAGTAGCCAAAGAGTATCAGCTTTGACTCCAAAATAAGACCTACACTGTCAGTTCCCAGCACCAAAGACTGAGCCTGTTTTGGTGCTGGGCCACCAAGGTGCACAAAGTTTTTCATGAAAAGTCCATCCTTTGGATTGGCAGGGATTGCCATGACATGTTGCACAGTTTGTCTTACAACATTCCAGCCCTGCCAAACACCCTGATGCTTCACATGAAATGCTCATGATGAGCTGGCTAACTTTTTTTTCACAAAAAAAATTTGGAAAACTCATACATCATCATTAAATACAAATAGTTCCTGCTGTGCTTCACAACACACATTGTGTGAAAGACGCAAGGGCGTGTGCAGTCATGGGTTCTTCTGGGAATGCAGATAGCTCATCTCTTCTCTCTTTTTCTCTAGAAAGAGAAATACAGCCAACAGAGATCCTTCCTTCGCCATCTGTCTTCAGAAAAAAATGGGAGCAAATTATACTATCCCTATACCCTATTTTCAGAATTTCAGTCTCTTATTTCAATCAAAACCAGTGCCTTAGTGGAAAACTCAAACACAGCTCTCCTCAGTGAGGGCTACTTCTATGTTAAATTTTGCAATTTGATATCCAGCAAACGCAGAGAGGCAGCAGTGACTTTTTAGAGGTAATGCATTTGCTTTGTCTGGCTTTGTGTTGCAAGACGAAGTAGTTAGCTTTTCCTTCCTCCTTCACAAACCACTTTCATCATCTTTGCTTAAAAATGTCAAAACCATTTTGTAGACATGAATTGTTAAATTAGTCTTAAAAAAGAGTTGTTCGCTAAAAGTGAGTGAAAATCCAGGAGATATAGTCACATACAATTACGCAATCCCAAGATACTCATCTTTAAGAGGCCAACGAAAGACCTGTGAAATACATTCACTCACTGCTGACCCTGTTCAGACAGTTTCATTTATGAGACAGCAAAGGGAATGCAATTGCAAAAGGAAGATGGCAGCACTGATACAGGGGCCAAAGAGGCCCTCAGTTCTCCAAATCTCTTGGTTTCCAAGCCTCACAGGAAGCCGTAGGAATCCTGAGTGAGTGCAGGCAACAGACTTGCTTTGAGTGGTAGATAGGACAGGACAGCCTCCCAAGATCCCACTAATAAACATTTCCCTGTTTCTGTAAGCATCCTCAGCAAACAGCCACAAAAATTACAGCCACGGATGAGAGAAAGTATGTGAGAAAGGCTATATTTTGCCAAGGTGTTCCCATAAAGAAGTAGTCAGAGATCCTTCATGTCAGTTTCACAGATTAATGCTGATTAAGACTACAGTTTTTCTGGAGGAGAAATTTGAACACAGCTGATTTACACACACTGCTTTTTTCTATCAGTGAGATGTCATCAGGCATTTCATGGAATCACAGAATGGGTAAGGTTGGAAGGGACCAAAGTGGGTCATCTGGTCCAACCTCCCTGCTCAAGCAGGGTCATCCCAGATCACATTGTACACAATTACATCCAGATGGTACTTGAATATCGCCAGTGAGAAACACTGCAAAACCACTCTGGACAATCTGTTCCAGTGCTCAGTCACCTGTATAGTAAGGAATTTCTTCCTCAGATTCAAGTCGAACTCGCTGTGCACCAGTTTCTGCCCGTTGTCTCCTGTTCCATCACTCAGCACCACCAACAGAACCTGGTCCATTCTCTTAACACCCTCCCTTCAGATACTTATAGACGTTGATGAGGCCCTCTTTCAGTCATCTCTTCTTGAAACTAAACAGGCCCAGTTCCCTCAGCTGACACTCATAAAAGAAACGCTCCAGTGCCTTAATCATCTTCACTGCCCTTCACTGCAACTGCCCCAGGAGCTCCAAATGTGGCCTCACCTGGGCTGAGTAGATGGCCAGGATCAACTCCCTCGATCTGGCAATTAGGGGCAGGATCACCTCCTCACGATCTGACAATTAGGAAGACCTAATGCACCCCGATATACCGTTGGCCAGAAGGCAACAGTGCTGGGTCATGGACAGCTTGTGCTCCACCAGAATCCCCCAGGTCCTTCTAAGCAGAGCTGCTTTCCAGCAGGTCAGTTCTCAGACTCTACTGGTGTGTAGGGTTATTCCTCACCAGGTGCATTTATCTTTTTTGAACTTCAGACTGTTCTTCTCTGCCTACCTCTCCAACTCGTTAAGGTTCTTTTGAAGGGCTGTACAACTCTCTGGGGTATCGGCCATTTCTCCCAGCTTTGTGTTGGCAGTGAACTTGCTGAGGAGGTATCTGTCCTTTCATCCAAGTCATTGATGAGCAAGTTAAACAACACTGGACCCAGTACTGAACTTCGGGGACCCCACTAGTGACAGAACTTCAACTAGACCTTATGCCACAGATTATAACCCTCTGGGATCTGCTCTTCAGCAAGTTTTCAATCCACCTCACTGTCTACTCATCCAGTCCACACTTCATGAGTTTGCCTATGGGGCACTGTGAGAGACAAGTGTTGAAAGCCTTGCTAAGTCAATGCAGACAATATCCTCTTCTCTCCCTTCATCCATCCAGGTAGTTGTCTTATTGCAGAAGGCAATCAGGTGGGTCAAGCATGTTTTACCTTCAGTGAATCCATGCTGTTTACTCCTTATCACCTTCTTTTCCTTCATGTGGAAGGATGACCTCCAGAATGAGGTGCTCCATCATCTTTCCAGGGACTGAGGTGAGTCTGGCTGGCTGGTAGTTCCCTGGGTCCTCCTTTTTGCTGTTTTGGAAGACCAGGGTGACATTTGCTTTTTTCCAGACCTCAGGCACGTCTCCTGATGGCCACAACCCTTCAAAGATGATCATAAGCGGCCTTGCTATAGTGTCATGACAACGACACTTGAAAACATAGCAAATGGACACAGACTAAGCTCCAGATATACAGCATTATCCAAAAACACTCCCATAAGTAGTATCACAATGCTCAAAATAGCTTTTGAACATGGACCAGTTCTTAACCAAAAAAAAAAAAAAATTTAACCATTTCAGATATTAGCACAAAGCCTTTGTCAGACTTTTAAAGACGTTTTGCTGAACTGAGAGTTTCCTAAGCAGCGGAGTGCCCCTCACAGTCAAAGGGAAATACCAGACAGGGATATCAAACACAAACTTTGTGACTTCCTCATATTTCTGAACCAGCTTGGAAAGATGATCTGATGTGGCAGTGCATTTTTCACACACACTAAGTTTAGAATCCATCTTAAGGACACAAGTCTGATGACTATTTCTTAGATGAGAAGGCACTAATGTTATTTTCCTGACTCTAAAAAATGCCCCAAATTCCTTACATTTTAAATATTGCCAACTTCAGTGAAGAGACCTTTCAAACAGTCCCTGGATGCAAAGTGAGGTGGTGCCTTCTTTCCACTACTCAGAGAGTAATGTTAATGTATCACAACCTCCAGCAAAATAGACCTGACACATTTTATGATGTCAAAAGACATAGTCAGGAGCAGCTGCAGAGATGAAATCATACATAATCTCTGCATCAAGAGCTCCACATTCTACGTTTGAAGCACACTGGCTAGAGTAGCTTGGCTGTAGCTTTTGCAGTCACAGCTTGATCTACAAGGGTAGAGCAACAACAGCTTCTTATCTATCTGGTTTGTTCTAGCAGTCTGGAATCAACATACATGCATAAAAAATCCCATTCATGGTTTGGAGAGGAACAGGGATGTTGTGCATACTAATGTCCCTAGCTGTCTTAAGCCCTCAAAATCTGCCTGCACTAATACTCAGTCACTGCAATAAGTTTTGGTGAGGAAGATATCCAACAACAAAAAATCCAAGCCAAACCCCAGTCAAATCAGACCGCGCAGACCATGCATATTGCATGTCTGGAAAATTACAAAGAAGCCAGTACAGTCAGTGGTGGGAGGCCAGGGAAGTGAGTCATCCCTGGCGGGAAGGCTGGAGGCAGAGGGTGATGGTACTAGAGAGAAGCATGCCATCCACCACCTGCCACTTGACCTGCTGGCCACTGTGCAGTCTCTGAAAGCCAATCTTGAGCAAACTTTGAATTCCTCATCTTGTCAACCCCAGCAGCAAAGCCCCTACAGAGCGGCCAACATGTTGGGGAACACAAGGCAGTCCCCAGCTCAAGGAAGCCCTGACCTATAGAGAAGACAGGAGTGATAAGAGTAACTAATGCAGAAGATAAGGGGGGTGGGGTTGGGAAAGCATCCCAGAGAGGGCAGCAGGGACAGTAGCCGTCTGGTTCACAGGAAGCACATGCAATGATCATTAAATATGGAGTGAATTAGAGGCTTTTTTCCAGACTCCAATGAAACACCAGGGAAAGGCCGTGAAAAAGACTTGTCTTGACGATGTATGAGGAGTTTTAGTTTCATATATATCTTTTGTATTTCACACTGTACATGTGGGATCTGAAAGCGGGGATGCCCAAGAGGCAGTGCAGCTTGCCATTTAGCTGTATGTAGCCCATACCTCAATCAGGTTTCACACAACAAAACTGGCCTTCTGGAAAATAACTGAGATCTGCACCCAACCACTGATTTCTGAAGTGTGGAAACCAGAAGAACAAGGGCACCTATCAGTTAATCTTCTACCTGTGCCAAACACTCGCTATATCCTAGTTAACAAATTAAAAAGAATCAGAATTTTCTTTAGTACTTTTAAAACACCCTATTTCAGTAAAGTGTATAGGCAAGAAGTTGTTGACTGAGTAGGAATTTTTGAAAATATTTCAAGTTCATACTGTGCCAAAGCCTTTTGCAAATAGGTACACACTACTGCACTGGGACTCAGAAAGACAAGAAACATACTTCAGAAAAATCTTATTAAAAATACATAACTGAAATTTTTTCATTTATTTTTGCTTATGTACACGAAATTAATTGTATGCATTTGCATTATGAACGACAGCACTTTGGCTTATTAAAAAAATGCTATTTTATTTCTGTATTATCACCCAAAATATTTCGGGTTTTTCATACCCCACTGCACTGCTGGCTGACTTTTCCATTTAAGTGGTGTTATGCTTGGGGGACCTCAGCAGTAAAGACACCATTCTCCTATACATCTGTAAATATAGGTATATGCATCTCTTTTATGTTTTATTTATTTAGATATACCAAGAAAAGCATTGCAAGTTCTTTAAAAATACAAACCCGAGGTGTCCTTACAACATGCTTTCCCTGGGAATTTAACTGTGTTTTATCGTTATTGTGTATTGTTCTGTTCCTTTACCACAGTGTGTGTTTCTACCTGACAGACTGCACTGTAAAGACAAGAAAATCTGTAAAAGGAATGTTACAATAGCAGATGATGGAAAGGGAAAGCAACAAAACGAAAAACCAAAGCATGGTGAAAACAACAAAGCAGCAAATAATCCACTGATGCGAGGCTGCAAAGGTGCTGGAGAAAGCTCTGGCCAGGCATCAAAAAGCTAAGCTGGAGAGGTGGTGCCTTAAAATGCTGAGTACTTCTAAAAAATGAGAGAGGTTGGTGGTGGATTGCTGAGTGGAAGAAGTATTTCCATGTGTCTTTAAAAAACGCTAGGACATCATGAGCACTGTCCAGTACCACAGGCTGCTCCTTCCGACAGACATGGAGAACAGGCCAAAGTTCTCCGTGCTGCAGGCAGACAGCTAAAGCTTAGGCATGTGAATATGCACTTAAATCTCTTTGCCTATAAATATGGATATAAAGATACCTTGCAGGTCTTCACAAGCATAAACTTAATTTTTATGAGTTTCCCTTTTTGCTATTGTTCTTCCCCAAATTATATATTTGTTTATCATTGCAAACATAAAGCTATCTAAATCCTGAGGAAAAAAAAATCCATGGAGGAGAACGACTTGCCTGTGTTGCACTAATCCTGGGGTGACTGTGCTGAAAATGAGAGAAAAGTGAACTCTACCCAGATGGCAGGAAATGTTCAAAGGCTTGATGGAGCATACCTGTACTTAGCTGACAGCACCAGACAGCTGTACAGAAGCCTTAAGCTTTACAGGGCACTATTTTGCAGAAGCTTCATGAGTTTTATCTGGGGTTTTCATGCATTCAGCTTTGCGTGTCCTCACTTTCAAGACAGGAAGAATCAGAGGCATTCAGATGGTTTTGTTGTAGTAACATCCAGCCAATTTTTCCTTCCACACTTCTAAAGGAAGTCCTTTTGCTCTTTAAGAGCACTCATCCTCCTCCTGCACACAAGTAGTGAGCACAGAATGTGGATCCTCGGACCTGGTGTATTTGTCTGCTGTGGTCTCATGGAGCTTATTGTTAGTTTCACCTCACATGGAGAGAAGAAGGGAGCCAAACCTTCATGGAAACCCATATGCTGAAGAAAATTAAGTATGCCTTCTGAAAATACCATACCATCAGTTTCAGCTAATATATACTTGTGTCAATACCACTGTCATCACAAAGCCAAATCCAAACTTTGCTCACCTTCTTCACGTGATTTGTCCAAAATAAGAGTTCAAACAGCCTATTGTAACCAGAGACAGAAAATACAATTCCAAATCACATAAAATCATATCCAAATCTGGAGACATTATGTCTGAGAATTGCATAAATGCACCTTTTTTTAAAAAAAATGGGTTAATTTCAAGGATAGCCTGCTACCCAACTTAGAGATCCTTACATATGCTTTTGCATCTCACTTATGAATTGTCTGCTGGAGTTTCTGACAAAGCTGGTGTTTATATAGGCTTGTCCAGTGATATTTCTTATATTAGCATCACAAATATCAGTCTTCCTTTTCTGTTTGTCTTCCTTTTCCATTTGTCTTCTTTACAGAGAGTTTGCACACTGATATTGTACAATATATTGTAAAAGTTGCCAGTGAAGTAATGACAACTGTTTTTAAAGAACCATTGAAATGTGCTGATAAGTCTACATTTAGCCATAGAGAGCAAAACGGCCTTTTCTACTTTATCATGATAAAGTGTCTAAGAAAATGTTGGGGTTTTTTTTCATTGTTAGGGAACACAAACTCATAGGAAGTCCATGCAGAACTGTTCAGAAGGAACTGCTATCCAAATAAATGTGGTAGCAGTCCATGGTCAATGAAGAATATGGGACGAACTTTAAACAGGAAGGGAGGGGTATGAACAAAGACATTTTCTTTCTCCTGTCTGTATTTCCAGCTGAATAGTTGTGGCTTGCAACATGTACTATTCCCTTCTGCATTCCACAAGAAGAGAACAGGGAAAAAAGAACACCTTGAGCCAAAACCACCTCTTAAATTTTTGCCTGAACATGACCCTATACAAAACATACAGCACTAGTGAAGCCAACAGACATATGGAAATAGCATAAAGGAGAGAGCAAATGGCACTCACATGAGGAAAGACTTGAAACTACAAATTGATGTTACATGGCTACAACATGTCAAGCATGCTCGTTTACAGTTAGGGCTTCCCATGACCTAGAAGCAATCTCTTGTCTTAAGATTAATATAGATTCTCAGCACACACAGTGCACTTCATAATTGATGCAACTCAAGACTTGCTGAAAGGCTTTCTGGGAACAGGCAAAGAACAATTTCTTTTTTTTTTTCTTTTTTTTCTTCGAGCATTAGATAACAATGAAATACAACAGAGCTTGCATTCCTAGATAAAAGCATTTCTAAATATTCAGTATTAAATAACAGTAATTCCACACACTTTACATTGTGCCTATCATTCTGAGAGATTCCAAAAACCTTTACAGATGAAAATATTTGGCAGAGATCCTAGCTTCTATTTCAGTTGGAGCATGGGTGTCACAGTCAGATGTTATTCAGTCATTAATGAAATTTTACCATATGATTGCAAGATTTGCTCTGTGCAACCTGCAGAACTAAAGAGAGATCAAGCAATGTATTAACAGGCAGGGCTGCAGGTCACTTACAAGGCACATTCCCAGCAAAGAATAGCTATGTTTTTCATTTCAGCTGCCAAGCCTATTTTTTAATGCGCTTTAGAATGGCCCAGAAACCTGACAAAGAAAATAAAATGGAAGGGGAAAAATTAGGTCCTGTCATATAAAATAATTCCTTTTTCTGACAGGTCTAATAAAATCAAAAGTTAAAACTAGGGTTACAGACATGATGGTTGAGGAATACATCCGGTGCAGGTAGCTCAGTTTGCAAGCTGCAGATTGAGATGCAGGTTGAAATGTGGATTGAGTGGGTGGGAGCCTGAGACAAGAGCATGGGTAATGAAGAGTAGGAAGATGAGTGGTGCCAGCCAGGTGAATGGACACTGAGAGATCTAGCAGTGAACTGCCAACCTTTTGGATAACAGAAGGCAGGAAGACCAGTAGAGCCAATCAGGTGGATGGACACTGGGAGACACAGCAGGAGTGGAGGACTCAGGAGGAAGAGAGTGTCCTGCATGCAGCTTGGACTGTGACCAGATAAAAGCTCAGAGTTTCCTTGTCGGGGGTCCTTGTTGGAGGTGCCAAGTTTGGACTGTTTCTGTGTTACCATACCACAAATTAATTGCTTTATGTAAGTAGACATCTGAGACTCTGCTTTATGTAACTAGACATCTGAGACTCTAGACATCTAGACTCTACCCTAGCAGAGGGTCTACAAGTAAGGTCTGGGGTCGAACCAGTAAGAAACCTCGTCTGACTGTGTGTGAGTGGAGTTTGCAGGGAGTCAAGTGGGGCACCCATTGGCTCAACTGGAGTTGCCCACTATGAAAGGGCTTCGGTACCAGCAGTGAAAGTCTCTGGTGTTGGGAGTGTGACAGCCAGAGAATCTTGTGAATGGTCAGACTGGGAAGTTTCCTTAACACGATGGTGGAGAAGATGGGCATTATAGTGGTGTCTCTACTTTCAGACTTAAAGTAGCAATGAGATGTAGGCCTAATTTGCCTGTGGGGTTTTAAATCCAGTATCTCTGAGATGAGTGCTTTAATTTGGGGCGTCAGTGTCTTCCAAAACTGTGTTGAACTCAATGCTCTAATACCGAGACCTCAGTGTCACTCACTTAAAATGGAAGCAATAAGAGAGTGGTTGTATAGGCTGGTGGAGATGACATCCACGAGGGAGAGAAGGATAACTGAGAGTAGGGATCATGTTCTGAAAGTACACAGTAAGAAGAAAAATAGAAAGTAGTCCAGACTACCTTTGATCCTCATGTGAGAGAGGAATAAGAAATGAAACTTTAAAATTTCACTAGGCAAAAATTAAGTTGAATTTCAAGGAAAATCTGAATTAGATTAACCCTAAAATAGGAAGCTGAAACCAATTTTTGCATGAATACCTCGACGATATTAAACTTCTAGCCTGTACAACACAGATCTCTCCAGTTCCACATAACATCTTTCACTCTGACGACACAGTTATCACAGAGAGCAAAGCCAAAGAAGCATAGTTCACAGCACTGTAAGTCTAGCCAAACACAGTCTGGGCTGGCCCAGCCCAAGCCTAGCCACAAATTCCAGTTTGTATAGAGCTCTCAGTGATCTCCAGACCACTTGGATCAGGAAACCTTTCTCTTCAGGTTTATTTACTTACTGGTTTTTCTTCTGGGCTACCACTGGGCACCTCCACAACTCTGAGGTCACGGTCCACCCTCAACCTTGCCCTTGTGACAAACTGGATGACCGAGGAACTGTCCTGAGAAGTAAAAAGAGGAAGAATTTGATTTAAGGGTGCAAAACAACAACAGCAACAAAACCACTAATCCCCTCTGACAAAAAAACCAAAACCGAACTATCAAAATTTTCCATTGTAATAAAAACATCTAGACAATGCTTAGTAGAGGTTAGGCTGACAGTTAAATACTAGCCTGGTTAAAATGCTGCTTTGAAAAAATATTCCTTATGCTCATAACAGACTGATATAACTGAGCATAATATTTCAGAATAAAACAAAATCACGTATGTTGGAATTTAAACACATACTTTGCATTCGGGTTGTTCATGTTTCCCACATCTACCAAAAAAGCAAGACAGAATATTGCCAATAACACAGGCAGGCTCAATATTAACCATGAAAAAAAGTCCTGAATTGTTTTTCAGGTGAACAGAAAAATGACATATAAAATCTGGGATAAATTCCAATATAACCCAAGGGGAAAACTTCTTAATTGTTAGAATCTGTGCATGGCAGATATCCTAAATATTTACTGTACATCTCGTCTTATTGATATATATTTCTGCCACGAAATGCACGGTGCATTTTGACAGACACATTTCAGTAAGATGCCATTTCAACTTAGAGGTTAGTCATTTGTATGCAGTTCACCTTGGGAAGAGTAGGTGGTAAGTAACAAATGGCACACATTGATACTGACCCAAACACATGTGTAAACACTGTACATCTTTTAAAGGATTGTTGCTAATAGTAATCTTGCAAGGCACCCAGCAGATGGGGCGAATCCTGGCTATTCCCAAATCTGAATTTTCCAGAAGCACATTTTGTGTGCAGTCAGTTACTTCTTTACATATTTCAGCATTTCTATAAGCATGTTACAAATACCTGAAATTTCTGGTCCTGCCCATATTTCCTATTTTCAAATATGAACAAACAGACTCACTGGTTTCAATTGGAAAAGCTCAAGGCCATCAATTACTTTAGCAACTGTTTTCTAATTAGAGCTCTCTCTGATGCTTTTAATCTAGCATTTATTAAAGACAGGTTTATTTTAATAGGCTCATGTTTTCAGCCTTCTCCTCTGGTTATCTTAAACCCTCATAATCTTAGAGCATCTTGCCACAATTAGAGAGTCAGCATTTTTGTAAGTAACGGAAAACAGGTCAAAATGTAGTAAATCACTTAAAATTTAAGATTTGTTGTCTCATTCAGTGTCTTCAGAGAAGATAGAAATTAACTTGCAACCATTTGTTTCGTGTCACAAACATCAAGCTCAGCATTAATAGGCTCATGATCCATCTTCTTGGAATAACAGTAATTTGAAGTAAAAGTGACAAAAAACCTACTATCTCTCTGTTTTCACAGAAAGAATGATACATAGCTAGTCACAGTTTATATTCACTTACTCTGCTTTTTGTTTTTCAGAATGAAAACTTTCACAAATCAATTCACTTTTCAGAAGTCTCTAGCCTTAACACCACATCCCAACAATTAGGGGACTCATTTGTAATTTGTCAATATATAATTTACTGAACTTAATCTATTCCTGTCTTAATGCGTAATGGGTAAGAACTAGGATTAACCCCTCCATCATACACACTGTTGATAAATATATCTGATTTCCCTGATATGATTCTGTTTTTTAACACACTAGTAAAGAGAGGAGAAAATACAAGTTTTGAGTTCATTGGCACACATAAGCACACTTAAGTTGATATTTAAGACAACCTACAAGGGAAGCACATACCTTCTTGAGTATCTCAGTATTCAGCAGCATGTAGATACTTATATCACAGGACTCTGCTTTGGGTAGTGAGCTTAGGTTGCAGTGTATAATTAAGCAGGACCTGCCTGGTCTTTCACAGTCCTATAGGAAATATGGAAAATGCTGTTAGGCGAAGGAGGTGAAAATTCAATGACAAATTGTGTGACAGCAAATACACCAAAAAGCTAAGGTATATAGTAAACTGCTAGAGTACAGCACTCTTATGCTGAAATATCAGAAACTTTCAAGACCTGAAGACAGCTGGATACAGAGACCTGAATGAAAGCAAGCCAGCTGACAAAATTCAGCCCTCTACAGAGGTGCTGAGCTAGGCAAAGCACCCTGGAAGGAGCAGGGCCATTGCTGCACATCAGCCCTCTGTGTAGGTCAGGCACCAAGTACAGGAAGTGCCCCACTGCCCCCATGTGCCTTTGACAGAACAGGGGAGTGAAGGTTCTGGCGACCAGCTGTGTTATATATTCACCAAGTGTTGCTCTACAATGAACAATCTGCTCCAGATCTTCATGCCAAGCCATGCAAAATCATTTGTAGGATATGCTGCATGTTCAAGTATGTCATTCTTACCAATACTTTTCTGCCGGACTTGGTGAAAAAGGCAAATATTGTGTGGAAAATATTTTCATTCTCTTGAGGAACAACACACGGGCTGTGGTTTCTGTGGAAAGAACAGCTTCCTTTGTCCTGGCCAACCTGCATGCACAATTATAAATCACAATTATTATTGTGAATTAAGCTAAATTATATGAGAATGTGGGATTAGCCTGTCCATAAAAATACACCTATGTGTGAGCTATATGTTTGGCCTACCATTAATTGCCAAAGGGAAAAAAATAACCACTTTGGGAGTCAAATAAGCCCAAAAAAAATATTGGAAGTAAGCCAGACAAACCATGCTTTGGAAATGCTTTGACTGGATAAGATATGAACATATCCAGCGTAGCTCACACGTCGGTGTCTCTGTTCTACAGCTCTGAAGATAGAGACAGAGGAGAAAACCCCCAGAAAAATATATAAAATCACCACACAGCGTTTTAAGTCAACGGTGTTACCCTTTGTATTACCCTTTTTGTAACTGTTTTTATTCAATGTTTTGGCCAATTCAGCTGTTTCTCTGCTTACATCAGAACTAATGAGATAAATGACATCTTCCTCTAAATGCTCAATCTAGACACCCTTTTACCTTCAGCAGAAACATACAAAAATAAACTGTTTCGATCATTAGTGTTTTCACTTGTCCAGCAAAGTAGATGATTGAAGCAAGTGAAATGGACCAAGCTCTGTTAAATGAGTTTCAGTCAAGATAACCTTGTTCTAGAAAACCTTTCTCAGTTTTTGCAGCTTATGAATATTCACAGAAGAAAATCTACCAGAATTTAATAAAAAGTATGACAACAAAGCATCAGCAAATTACTCCTGCTGCCATCCTTAAAACCTGTAAGAGTAAGAAAGAGAGAGATTTTCTCATAAACCACCAACTGACATTCTTACGCATGCTGCTGCTGACATCCTCACATCCTCTAACAGGATGCAAACTTGTATCTTATTCAAATAAAAAACCCTTGAAAGGGCGGAGGGAGGAAAAGGGTTGTTAAAGATATGAAATTGCTGCATGCTCTGAGTCTGATTAGGCATTAAATAGTTTCGTAATTGCAAAAAAGAAGCAAACCCCAAAGATCTATCTAGATTTGAAACATTATTTTCCAGATAGGTGATGTCTGTGTCTCTTGGAAAGTTGTACCTTTTCTGACCCACAAGTTCTTCATAATCTGTTATTTGAAGTACATATCCATAACCTGTCTTTACATAATTGGTCCTTACACTCCTAAGAGATACACCTACAGTTTACAGTCTCATCGGGATAAACTGAAAATTAGGATTATGATATTCATCACTTGTCCAGATCACCTGAAATGAGTTTTCATTAATTATTGTAGGTAAGAGACTCACAAAGCTCATGGACATTCATTTTCTTTGATCTTTCACAAGGAAATAGATCCATATCAACTTAGAAGGTTTATGTTAATTAATAGTAGCAAAAAGTCAAGATCTATTCAGTACTTGCTCTTTTTCCTGAAAATTTAAATTACCAGACACTTGGACAGATGTCATCAGATTCATACAAGAGATACAGGAAGGACAGTAGGAGCTTCTGCACTATACCAGCTTTTGGCATACTCTCCAAATAGTCCTGCTTTACATGCTATAAAAATATGGTGTAAGAACAAAGCAAAGGAGAAATATCTGACAAAACTAAAAGAAATTATCTAGCATGAAGCAACATAAATTTGGTCCTTTCTCCTCCAAGTGATTATCTTTTTTTAAACTGAAGGCTGGCATCCTTTTCAAAACATTTTAGCTGAAACAGAAAAAGGCGCCTCCAGAGGACCAACTCTGAACTCGGAAATGCTCTTTCCTCTCTACTAACTACACAGCAATCCTACATGAGGTGGTTACTAAATTCTGCCCATATTAGGAGGGAAACAGGCAAGAACCAAGCACCTCCTGTTACCTGCACTGCTTTGGAACAGACTAGCAGGTGACCTATACCCTGTTTTAGTAGCCAAAGGCGGAGGTTACTTCCTAGAAGGCAGACACTACTTGGCCTGAAGAATGTAGGGGAATTCAACCAGCCAGAAATCAGGTCACAATCATCTGTATACCTGTGATCAATCAGTGTGTGCTGACAGCCAACGGGCAGGAAAGGATGCAAGGCATCTGAGCAGCACTCTGTTTCTTTTAGCGCTCTTGGAAACCACAGAGCCAAAAACTAGGAAAAAATTAACAAAAAACTTTGAAATAGGTGTATCAGGCTGAGGTAGATGGAAATCCATCCTTTCCAAATAACTGGCCGCAGCTGGTTTGGTGTGGGTTTTTTTAGGTATTTTGATTTATTTTGTTAGGCTGACTGTCAGACACATTTCTCATCATCCGTTATTCTCAGTTTTACATGCATCAAGGTTCAGTCAACCAGTCAGAAAAAACTAGGGCAACTTTTCAATAAACTGTTTTTAATTAAATATTCAGCTGCAGGAAAACAATCAGGTAAATTAAACCTTAGCATAAAGCTCCAAAATGCTCCTCGGCATTATGCTGAGACTGAACTGCAGCTGTGACATACAAATCATGATCTGACCTCATTGTAAGCTTCTTGTTGTTCAAACATGATGCTACCCCAGCCAACTGTTTTTCTCCTTGTGACCAACCTCATAATTTGGTACACAGAAGGGAATTTCTGGCAAAGTTTAGGGGCTTTGCATGAGCAAATGCTTACGATGCAAGAACTTTACAAGTCTTTGGAATGGAGTAGGAAGTCAGGTTCTTTGTCAGGCTTAGAGTTTCAGGGTACATGGCAAACCAGAGCTTTTTGGAAATTTCCATGTGGTCTCAGCAGGCTATAAACAGAAGAGGACTATCCCCCAAAATGATCTTCCCAGGACCTGGGATCCAATGTCTCACAGAAACAGTAGAAAGGATTTTTTTTTTTTAGCAGTGCATAGGATGTGGAAAGAGATGTGCATTGCCTTTGTACTCAGTACAAGGACTATACAGAAGCCACAGAGAAATGTCAACATTCAACTCCTAACACAAACAAACTGGGGTGGGGAGAACAGAGGCGAGGCTTTATTAAATTATACTTTAAGACTGCAGATTGGGAAATAAAAATCTGCATTAAGAGAGGTACCAAGCAGGAGTAGCTTCTCAAGGAGGGACTTCCACGGAGCTGTGTTACAGCTGTCCCTGCTGAAGGTTGTTTCATTCTGTTTTCCAGAAGCTAGTTACTCATTTTAAGTCCTTAATAAAATCATTTGCAGTCTGGTGCTGGCAATACAGAAAAGTGTCCTGTATGGGAAGTGTACCTAAAATCTATACCCAAAGGTAGACAGTGTGTACCTTAACACATAAAGTAGGCCAAAACCAGGCAGTTAGCATGGCATCCTCATCACCTGATGTCCATATTACACTCTTTTCTAACTTGCTCTGAGTCTCGTCTTGGGGCCTGAATGTGCTGCAGTCACAAATGAGTGGCTGACCTAGCAGATTTCATTGAACAGCTTTACATTGCAGAAAAAATAGCATAAAAATAATTTCAAATAAATTTTGGTGGTTTGTTAGCAAACAGTTTAAGTTTAGGCCATACTATCTGTAACATGAACTTCACAGATGGACTGAAAGCCAGTGGCCTTTTCTTAGACTTAACCTAAACCTATTAACATGCATCAAAGATAAGGTCTTCCATTTTTTTCAGAGGCCTGTATCCTGCACAAAGTGTTAACCTAAGAGAGGGAAATGAAATACAATTTCCAAACAAGGGGATGGACAGGTCAGTTGAGGACCAAGCAACAGAAGTGGATATTAGCAGTTGGCATGGTGTTAAGTATGTGCAAGTGATAGAAGTCTCTTGGAAGAATGGGACAGGAGGAAAACTAGCTATTGCTTCCAATAAAACATTAAGTACAATCTCCCTGCTGCACTGCTGCATATAAGAAGCTGAAGGCTATTCTCATATTTAATGACTGACATTTTACAAGGTAAACGAGCAAGCAAATGTCTGTCTGCATCTCATTCCTTACACAACACTAGACTTCCATTAATGCAAAAGAACTAATTGTGATATTAAAACTTAAAGTTTCCAGGTTCTTTCAGTAAGCCTGATTCCCCTCCTGAGCTAAATCATCTGTAGTTATTAGCCTGGAAGTCAGCAGAATTAAGCCGGTACAAAGTAAGCATGAAGGTAGAATCCAGACCTGAGTGTATTTGATAGGACAAAACCCATATCCAACCTCAGAAAAAGTGCATGAGTAAGTTCAGGGAAAACATCACAAGACATAAGATATTTGGAACACAATTTTACTTGCAAGAAACATGCTTAAGGTCTGAACACAGGCCAGTCATTTCACAAAATTGTTAACATTGCTCAACTCTGAAGTGGATGCCTTTCTCTTCAGCCCTGGGGTATGCTGGCTCCAAAGGACAAGGAGTTTGATTGTGGTCTTCTTGAAATTGCTGCCAGAGAGTTTTTACATATTTTCCCCTTCTTATATATTTTTAAACTGTTTTATTTATGTATGAATAACTAATCAGTGGTTCAAGTCCTCAAACTTGAAAAATAAATAACAGATGCACTTGTGTGTCTTGGTTGTTTACCATAGCACATTCATCCTAATATTAACGGAAAAATGTATACATATGTTCTGATTCAAAGGTACTGATTCACCCTTTATTAGGTGAACGGAAAAAAATTGATAAGCAGGGTTAATCCAACATGTCACACTGAGAAAAAAAGGGCACTGACAAGAAATTCCAGACAAGGTCAAGACTTTCAACAGCAGACAAATAAGTTATGTACGTATGTTATCTGACTACTTGCTCCATATGCCAAAAATGTTCAATATTCACAGATAATGAAAAATGCTTGAATCATAGCAGTTTTGTTGATTCTGGCAATAAATTTAAGAGACACTGAAATAACAGAAAATAATTTTAAAAATTAACTCATTTTACACAACTCTTGAAAAATACAAAATAGCAATGATGGCAAGGAAAACCAGTAGTCCACAGATCTAATAAGTAAACTTACACAGCTATGAAGACAGGCAAGACTTAAACAGCAAAGGGGAGATATTAAAGTTTTAAATCAGCTTAGAGGAGTTCACCATAACTCTGCCTTCTGCTCCTCTAGACAAAAGGAAAACACCAAATGCACGTTTGGCATAAATCTGTGCTAACCTGACTGCAATGCCTTTAGATGTTTTTTTCTGATGCACTTTACATACAGCTTAATTAAATAATCAGGTTCAATAAGCATGATCTTGCAACGTTTGCCTGGTCTTGGGCGTGAAACCAACTTGCACATACTTAGCAGCAACCCCCAGAAGTACTGCTCTCAAGAACTAGTGATGCCTACCCAGTTCAGTGACAAAAGCAAAGATTTTCTTGCATAAAGTTCCTAACTTACAAGACAGCAGTTTCTGTCCTAGACAGAGGGTACTGCCACATGTACACAGTGAGAAGAAAGACTGACCACTTGTATGATTTAACTGTGAGGTCCACAAAGGTTCAGGCCAAAGAATGAACCACCACCACCTTCCATAGAAATCAGTTTACCATTAAAATTCATGTGCTCCTTACATATCAGCCCCTAACAGTTGAAATCCAAGAGAGAGACACTGAGAGGTACTTTTCCTCTCCCTATTGGGAACCGGGAAGTGCTTAACCAACATATGAGGCAACAAATAATTCTCAGGATATGCCTCTATTTAAAAAGTCTCTGAGATCACTTACCATTTGGTGCTCCTTCAGCTAGGTTTCTACCTGTCTCTATCTAGCATATCCCCTTCTGCATCCTTACCTATGATGAATAAACATAAATAAGCCAGTGTTTCTTCTTCACCTATTTGTTGGACTTCCCTTATGGGCTGTGCTGATGTTAGGATGAAGAGTTCAGAAGACTGTGCCAGTAAGTACATTCCCTGTAGAACTCAAACAACTCTGGTGTTTTTCCCTAAAGGAGATGTTTGAATGTATCAGAAGGGTCTCAGCTAAGATCTAAGCTCTTCAGAGTCAGAGGAGAGAAGGCAGGACTTCCAAGAGGATGATTTTGTTTATCTACTATAGACAGTTGAGTAAATGAGACATCCTCATTAAAAAAAAATCTTGGGGGGGGGGTAGAGGAGATATATTAAGTTAGGCAGAAAATGTCTTTTACTTTCTAAGACATCTTCAGAGTTCTAATTTCTCAATGAGTATCAATGATTAATTGACACTTTTGATACTATATGGTACCTTGCACAAGACTTTCAAAGCCAGGAGTGAAATCCAACAAAAGATGCTTATTTCCACTCTGATACAGGAATAGGGAGGAAAATGCTTCTTTCATTAGATGGGAGCTAGAGTTTATATACACAGATATCACAGTTTTTAACTCTTACTTGTTTTTTGCTTCCTTTATTTAGATCAGAAATTTTGTATGTTAGTTGCAGAAGAAAAAGACTAGTTTATGAATCAGGATTTAAAAGAAGACTATGTGTTAAATGAATTAACCAAGCAGTTCTTTTATCAATTTCCTTCTTAATTATTTTTGGCCGGAACAGCTTCACAAATGGGAAAACGGTGAAAGGAATCCTTACACTCTTTCAAAAAGAAATATAAAATAATAATAAAAAACCCCAAACCCAAACCAAAACAAAAACAAACAAACAAAACAAACAAACAAACAAACGAAACCCCCACCAAAACAAAAAAAAAAAAACCAAAACATTTTTAGATTCTCTTTCCATTCAGTAGTCCTTCACCAAGAAGAGCTTCCTTCTCTGGCTGGGAAGCTTATAAAAAAATCTTCTATATATATTTTTTCCATACCTCAGCAAAACTCCTGATTGCTATATGATTACTTCTGATTTGGTTTCCACCAAACCTCCTGCTTCCTTCATCAATCTGGTAACAGGTAATGTCTATACTTCTTATACTCTTCCTTTATCTCAAATTTCCTTTTATCAAATGCCAAATCAGCCATCTTTTTCAAAGTTGGAATTCCACATATTCAGCCAAGCAAATAGGAGCTATGGGCTGTTCGTGAAGTAGCAACACTTTCAGTTGACCCAAAATATTAATAAACCTGCCACATCATATTGACAAGACATGATTTTTTGGGAGGGAGCATGTCAGAAAATTACAATAACTAAGTAATTTGACAAATTTTGCTTTAGTTTGGAAGCGAATTGTGAGCAGTCCACAAATGAACACATCAAGTGTTGCCATGGCCTGATTTAATACATAGATCACAGTGTTTTTATCCCACATTTCAATGGCCTTGATTTTTACATTACTAGTCTTTCTTGAAAGACAATTATTTTTCTATATTCAAAATGCATTTTCCAAGAACATGCTCTTTAAAATTTTCTAAAAAATTTACTGCTTATATAAAAACCACACCACTTTCATTGCTAGAAGATTTGGTCTAAACAATCCAAAAAAAAAATCAGAAAATTTCTTCAAATCTGGTTTCACCTAAAAATCCAAACTATGAAGTCAAAGAAAACTTTCTGCCCTGTTAAGTAGTTTTGCTGTAGCTTCAAGGATGCATGAAATGCTCTATCCTCAAGGATGCATCCAGCAATGCATGAAAAGATCATTTTGAAACAATGGGAATGCCGTGAACTCAGACCAGGGCAGAGCTTTTGTGTAGTGATTTTGACATCTCCTATAAAGTAAAAATGCCATGGGTTTTTTTCCAGTGTAGATTTATTTTAAGGTCTTAACTCAGGAAAGAGCTTAATTTTGTGGCCGGGCACCATTTCCTGTATAACAATGGAAACTTAAGTGAGAGCAAAGTTCCTCTTCACTGAGTTTCGTTTCATCATGCTGACATTAGGAAGATGTTTAAGAGAACCCGTTCTGAGCTGCTTTGGGGTTCTGCTCCCCATGTCTAAAGGAAACTCTGCCATGCTGACAGTGTATGCTCCTGCCTCTCCTCACAGCCATCCTCAGACCTAGTGGATGCACTAGTTTCTCCTTTAAGTGAGAGAGCTCCTAGCCAAAGCCACATGCAGTGGCTATCACAGATATTGCTAGCTATTACTGAAACAGTAATTACTAGATTGAGATACCAAGAGTTACATGCAGGGAGGGACCTTTTCATCAAAAAATTGAGAACAATACTTCTTTCTCTCTTCCTCTTTCTTCCAAATTCCCTTTTCTTTCATTGCCCATATTGCAAACTCTTTGAAGAGACTTGGAACATACACATCTTACTTTCTGACCAGATTCTTATCTCAGTGAGGATGATAACACTGCTTTTTATATGCTTGGTATTGATTCAGCTAAACAGGCTCTGCTTGGTCTCTCCAGAGGAGGGAAGAAGATCATCCAGTTCAAACAGACAAATTTGGTTTCCAGCTGTTAACCCCTTGTTCTTCATAATTTATTTACCTTCACTGCAAATAAAAAAATAGGAAGGCAACAATCCGATCTGGCTCCATAAAGCCAGCACCAGAGTAATCCTGGACACATTGCTAATTTATGAACAGCTTCAGGAAATACCCTGGTTAATTTGGTAGGAACTCCCATTGTGAAAATCTTTTTGGAGGCCCCAGAAAGCAGCTCCTTGGCAAGTCAAGTAGTGCTCCCCTTGCCATCCAAACGAGCTGGATAGCCAAAGGAAATTACTGATCTTTCAGTTCAAAACAAAAACATACACAAGTGTGTACTGGTTTCCTTTGTGGAAGAATAGATAAACAATGGCTTGAAGAGCGGAGAACATACATTTGTGTTAAGACTAACTTCTCAGCTGGGGTGAAGCTCTTCTGTGTCATTACCTATACTATTCTATTACAAGACTTTTACTAACAAACAGAGTTATTTAATTTATTATGTTTTTAAGCTGGCTTGAAACCTCTGCAAGAAAGTAAATGCAAACATGCATAAAAGCAAACAACCATTAATTTGTCTTATCTGCTTCCAAAACATCATTTACCACTGCAGAATTCGAGTATTTACTATATAAACCCAATGTTAACGATGAAATTCTTTAGTTAAAATTACTTGAATATTTCTATAATTTTCTTTTGATTAAAAATTTCTAATAGGGAGGAACTTCATTTTTGGTTTTTTTTTCTTCCACTTGTCTTTCAGTTATCCATCTTTTTATTTACTTCTGGCTTTTACTGTCGACTTTATATATTGGAGTTTTGTTGGGAGAAGTGCTGCAGAAACTCCCAATACCCCTTGAATTGCGTTTGAACATCTCTAAGGCAGAACTCCAAATTCCTGAATCTGTGACCTAAATTTGTCTGGAAGAAAATCCTAAAACAGGTTCTGCAATAAATCTAAAAAACAGGAACAGAGGAAGTATGAGGGCTGTAATTTCCTCTAGGCCAGCAAGATAATAATTCCTATTAACACCTCCCAGAGATACAGCCTGTTCCAGTGGGCCATATGTGACACTCTTCCTCTTACTATTTTTTGTGCCTGAAAGACTAGATCACTCAACCCAATATGAAGGAATTGGTTCCTGGAACTATCTTGTGTGGTGTATGTGTATTTGGGACACGAACTCTAGTGGGTTTACTACGCATTTTCACCCATAAATTTCACTGTCTTACTATATATCAGAGAAATGGCAATATAATTGTTAGCTTTAAAACAGTTACAGATAAATGACAATTCCTAATCCTCTGTATTAATGACAGCTATCCTGAAAGTTCTGTCAACACTGACAGCTAGAATGCCTGAATTATAGGCATAGAGGCATAATTACAGAAACACCTGCACTGCCTGAAAGGATTTTATTACCTTATTACCTTTACTGAGTTCTAGATTCTGGGAAGTTGAAAATACAGAAAAGATCGAAACATTTAATGACTATGCTTACAAAAATTCTCTTGAAAAACAGCTGTTTTAAACCATTTTCCAAATTCATCTGCTTTTAGGGTTTGTTTGTTCAGTTATATTTGGTATATGAAAAGTTGAAAAGCTCCATGATTTTAGTTCCCTTTCCAGTCAGTAAAAACGCAGTGGGAGAGAGGCATTTGGAAAAAGAGTGGGATGCTTTCTCTGTTACAATAGTAACACTTAGGATACATCGGTTCAGTGCCTGGCTCTGACACAAATTTCCTGTGTGACCTCAGGCAAATCATTTGGTGCTTCAATTATGTATCTGTAAAGCAGAGATAAACACTACCCCAGACAGGATTTGCTTGGCTAATATTTATTAACATATATGAGGTGTTTAGAAAGTCATGAAGTAGACTTCTACTGACCATATACCCAAAATCAGTAGTCAAAATGACCCACTGAATGCTAGTTTAGCAGGCAAACAGCTCTCATAAAAGCATACTTGCCTACTACCACTCTTCATCCTGCAACGCAGAAAGGTCTCAGAACAGCTGTTTAAAACCCTACAAAGACATTCTACAAAGTACAGTTCAGTGCAGGGAAATGCAAACTGTTGTTGGGAAAAGCAATATAAACACTGCAAGCGTTTGCAAGCATACATGCACAGGGCTCAAGACCACACCACCCAGTTGGACCTCTTTTTGGTAAGCCATCAGATGTACAACAGCAACCATATAGTCCATCCCATCCTTTTCAGTTAATTTGTGCAGAAATAATGACATATATGTCTGGAAACTAGTCCTTGCCCAGTTGGTGGGTAGTGTACACCTCACCTAATTGAACTGTACAAAACAAATGTCTTGACTAAGACAATGTGCTCAGACTTCTGGAAGAGTCAAAACAGAGAAACAAGTAATGGCAAGAAGAAATTTATCACACCCTAAGTAAGATGGGCTGTTTTCTATTCCTTTCTTTTGACTATATAGGAATGTATAGAATGACTGACTTTAGAGGAGATACTGACATTTAGGGAGACAAAATCCATTAAGAAGACTTGCACCTCTCTGCTGCTGCTGTGAATGCACCCATCCCACAGCACACAGAGACCAGGAAATGGCCAAGGAAATGGGGCGTGATCCTTTTACAAGCAGTATGTCAAAGGAAACAGGATCTTCCGCATATAAGGCTGGATTAAATAAAACATTAAAAGGCAATGTCATGGAAAATGAGGCATATGCTGGAGAATTAATTCAATCTAGCTCGAGAATTGACTTAGTCTATACACTAGTATTGCATACAATATTCCAATTTGTTTCTCAGTTATTCTGTCTTTAGTGCCCATCTGTAAGACATATCTGTATTTATCTCATACCTCCCAACAGCAAAAATCTTGGACGCCTGCTTAGAAAGATCTTTTGGATTTACGTTTACATATTTACATATTCAGTGACACTGTTACCTACATATAAGGAATGGTAATACTTTTCAGCCAAAAGGCTAGAAAAGTAGCTAACAAGAAAGTATAATACTTCCTTTTAATTATCACTAAGGCATATTACTCTGAACTTCAGTACTAAATTTACCTCAGTAGTAAGGTTTCCCTCTCTTGGCCACCACAATGTAAATGATGGTATTTTAGTGGTCTAACAAAGGCTTTGAAATTAATAAATAAATAGTAGAAATGAAATCTAAGAATCTATTTTCTTTACCACAGTTTATGTTGATTTTTTTTGTAGTTGACACAAAATCGTCTTTTGAAAAACACTGTGCTGAAAGAATAACTTTCTCTATTGCTATGTTTGCTAAAAGACCACTCAAAAAGAGCAAATTATAACACGGACTATAGAAAAATAGATATTGATAAGGTATTCAGACATAGCTAGTATTCTTGCAGAAAGCCACAGAAAAAAATCAGGGAACATGAGTCAGTTGGGTAACATACCCTACTGTTATTACATACACCATTTACCTCAGTCAGAGAGGACTAATTAAGACTCAATCCTCTTTGGACGTGTGACTCAGGGAAGTGTTCTTCATATTTTCTTCAGTGTTAGCCTGATCTAGTTTTACATAGCATTGTAGGAAACCAGGAACAGAGAATCAGTTCTTTGCCCTAGGTGAGGGAGAGCAGTCAACAGCTGGAGGGGCTCAGCTACTTATGATGTGGTCGCAGATACAAATAATCTTTCGTTATCTTAAAAAGCAACTGATTCATCCACCAACAGGTGGGTTTCTGTTGTTTAAGTCATCAATAGCTCTCAGCTCCTCTCTGGTCTCAGAACACATTATAACACACTCACCATCATCTGCTGAATATGAAATATTTCGTCTCCAGTGGCAGAGAGGCGGTTGGGAAATGAAATGTCAAGAAAAGCTCCAGGGAGAGTGCTTGGTCCAGCATTGTAAACCTGTAAGAGAATAAATGAATACAAATAAAATTACATATATGACTTTTCATTAAAGGGAAACGACTGTAGAATCACAACTGGAAGTATAAGTAAATTTGAAGAAACAAGTACTTTGAAGGTTTCTCAATGTCTTCTTTTGTATGTGTCAGGAAGAAGTTAAGGGATTAGCTTACTTAACATTCTTTAGACATAGCTCATTTATGAAATAAAAAGCAGTTTTGCAGGATAATTACCAGTCATCAATACAAACAGCATAAGATTTCTGCCTTATATACAGAGACACTGCTAGTACTCTGAGTGTGTTGGTAATATAATCTGGAAGGCTGTAAGAACTATTACCGTCTCAGTTAACATTCTCATTTCCCTCTGGTAACCACTGCATTATATTCTGCATACGTTTTCCTTATGAAGCAGGAGCCAAACGATTATTGTGACTGCTGGACTGCAGGTTTTCTGAGTGAGTTGCCAGAAAATGCATGTGAACAATTTCCATTCAAGTTCTGGAATTTGCAATTAAATTAAACTCCCAGTGAAAAATATTAGCTTTCTATCAATCCCCTTTCCCCAAAATTTCAACAAAAACTCAAAGAATTTCCTGTCCACCACTGAAATGTATCTAGTGAAAATCCCCAAATTTATGATTTTTTTGCTGAAAAGAAGTAATTCATGGAAAAATTTCAATGAAATTAAGTTTTCATTTGTAACTACCTTTTTTCATTAGGAAAAATATTTCCTGGTTCTTTCTAACAAAACAAATATAAATGCATACAGTAAAAACATTAAGCCCATTAGAATATTTATCCACCACTGTCAAAAGATGCAGCAATCAGTTGTTACTTGTGTAAAGTACAAATATTAAAAACAATAGGTTTTCATTCCTCAAACACTGTTTATATTTGAAAAAATGTCTGACTGATAAAGAGAATCGGTTTGCAATGCCAAATCATCACAAAAGTGCTGAGGCTCCAGATAGGGGGAGAAATCCCGCTACAATGGAGCATGATAAATGCTATATGTAATATAAATATAATGTTTCATTTGAGACTCTTTGAAAACCTTTATTAGCTCTCTGAGATCAGATACAAGAGTACTGTAGAAAAGGCATTTTCCTTGCATGTTTTGTTACTAAAAAAAAGATATATAGATCTGTTTCCATTAACATTGGACCCAGTATAGCTTTTCACATATAAAAACTGCTATAAACCCCCATATTTTTGTAAATCATCTCTTTTTCTTGGTTAAGAAACTATTATTCTTCTCCATCTGGAGAAGTTAAATAAATGCCAGGCAAATTACTTAAGATGATTAAGCAAAGAGTGATACAAACAATGCTTTGCCCATTATGAAAGTCTAACCTATCTCACTGGCACACACAGTTATGAGGCTTAGCACATTACTGGAGAGCACATCTCTGACTTGTTCCAGTATAATTTTCTACTTCTATATGGAAAAAAACTTCTAAGTGTCTGCATGGAAGACAAGAGGATGGGTAGGACAAATAGTGGCTCTGCCATGAGAGAAAGTCTCGTGGATTCTCTCTCCCTTAAGCTTTATCACTTTGCTTTATTGAAAATACTAATCTAATTAAAAAATCAATGCCTCTGTTTTTTATCTGGTTTTAATGAATAACTGGCTATGGGGGGGAAAGATGGGGTAAACCTATAAATCCTCAAGAATGAAATCAGCATCACAAGAATTAATAGCCTTGTTCACAAAAGCTTTAATGTCCTAAAATCCTGCTTTCACTCTTTCTTAGTAAATAGCTAAGGGCAATGCATGACAATGGGGGCTTATTTGCTCTGGACTGCAATCTGTCCATGGAGGCAGACATGTGTTATTCATTATGAGTTGAGTGGCATTCATGCCTAGGAGAACAAAAAGGGAGAAAAAAGGTGAAACACTATTTTTCTCAATAAATGAACCTACCTTTGCATGACTTACCACTTTCTAGTTCCATCTAGTGGTCAAAAAGAGTTTGAAGGGCTTGTAATAGATACAGTCACATCAGCGAAACACAGCGCAAGGTAATTTTGGACACATTGCATGAGTTTGTGAGAATAAATCATCCATATATTTTGCCATATGAGGAACCCATCTAACTTGCAGTGTAATATATAGATAATAATTGACTAATGTTGAGATGCTATGAGATATTTAATTAAAACTTCTCACATCTGTCTCTTTAGTGTCATCATCTCTTGCCTGTACTGTACTCTTCTCAGTAGTGCTATAAATATTTTCATACCTGGGGCGTTTAGCAAGTCCCAACACATCCCTTACATAGGCATGTGTTTGTTCTCATGGATAAAAGCTGCCCGCTCCTCTGGTCAAAGATCATGCCACTGAAAAGAATTACTTCTCCACTTTTAACCTGTTACTTCATCCAAGATGTGTCACTTGAGCGACTAGAGCTCTTTACTCAGCATGTGATGAAAGGTAAAAGAGAAACAAATGGTAGTGGCTTCATTCTTATGGAAGTGAGATGCCCTGTTTGCAATTCTTGTTATAATACATTTAGATAAAGGACATATGCCATCCCCGCACACTGTAAATACGGTATCCAATCAAGAATATATTGTACATTTTAGCAGGATGCTGTGTCTTGGTGGGTAAAACTGCCTGAATTTTAGCCTACCTGCAAAAGTTACCAGTGGTGGATGGAGAAAGTGGATCATGCTGCTTTTGTTGTTGAAGGAGGCTGAGATCAGCCTGACTCATGAGTCCCAAAGTTAAACATTCAGTGTTTCCTGACAGAAACGGGCACCAGTGAGGATGTGGCAAAGTTTCTGATAAAGGAACCAACAAGTGATAGGACTGATAACTGTCTAAAGCTGCTGAGGTAAAGGCTGCATATCTGACACAGCCAGCCTAAAAACATATCGCCCACAGTCAATCACTTTATACTGTAAAAGCCCAGTTCTGCTTTTTAACAGCAGGGACTTCTAACATACCCCTTCAAGGAGAGAGTGTAGAGATTCCTCCCGTGAGTGGGGATGACCCTCAAAGTGACTCCTTGAGGCTGAGCACAAGAGATTTGCCCATGGTTCTTGCTATGGGTGAGTATCATCAACCTCCAATTAATAATTATTAAGCTAGGTTTGAAATTATTCATTTAATAAATAATGCACAATAGTATTAATAAAAGTATATTATGTGGTAAATAATTCTGACTAAAGTATTTTTGTCTAATCATTATCATCATCAGTTTAAATAAATAATTTATGGTTTTCATGTAAATGTATTTGTTTTTTCATCCTTAATCCTGTGGGACAATGTCATATAAAGGCTCAATTACACCTATATAACCTTTACACATAAACTGTTGACCAAATCTGGAGCAGAGATTGGATCCAGCTGCACCTAGACTCCTCTAGGAGAAGGAGTTTAGTAAGTAAGGGAGTTCTTTCAGAACCTCATGATTCAACAGGAGGATCTTTCTGATAAACATTATCCAAAGCTTCCATTGTGCCTGGGACTGTGATTCAAAGTCACGGTCAAAAATCCACACCCAGAATAAAAACGACACAAAACCGGAACGTGCTGTCAAGCAGGAAAGTAGACAAAATAAGGAGGAGTTTTACCTGCAGTGTGAAGTTGAGAGACTGAAAAAGGCATTCCTGGTTTTCCAACTGAACAAAGTTGGACGCTTCCACAGAATCACCATAGAAAAATGAAGTAGGGAAGACTTCTCTGTAAGATCAAGATACATATATAGTAAGCTGAGTTTGTTACCAAAATTAAATATATTTGTGTCCAGATGAATTGCACCTTTGCTTTATAGTCAAGTGAAATTTTATGGGACTATTTTATATTAATCTATTGTTCCTGATTTGATTTCTTCTTGGCAACACTAGACTACACAAGCAGCATCTCAAATGACCTGGGTTAACATCCCCTCACTGAAGCAGACTTCATTACTTATCTCTTTTTCTCCTTTCCTATCACAAAACCTCTTCTCCAGGGCCCCTTGCCATGGATGATTTGTGCAAGTCTCACAGCTTGTGTAACACAGGAAATCATAGCACTGTGAAGTCAATCTGAAGAAACAGTAACTAATAGGAATTACGTAACTTTCAGTTACATATTCACTAAAGTACATTTTCATAGCATGCAGGTGGAAACAACTAATTATCTAAGTTTTACTACCTTTATGATTAGGAGATGGTTAAAGGAGAGAGTAGAGCGGGTATAATGTGCTCTCAACTACAGTGGAACAGGCCAAGTTACCTTAACCACTCTTATCATCTGATCACACAGTAAAATGCAGTAGGATTTTATCAGAAATTACGTGGAAGCGCAACACAGTACCTGGAAATCCCGCAGAAGAGGACTAGGAGTGCTTTAAGCATCCTTTGTGCATCCTTCTAATCTCAAGCTGTTCCACTGTCTGGAAATGGTCCTGGTGTAATTTCAAACAAACTTTGGTCCTCATCACTACCTAAAACTCTGCTTCCTTCTCAGGTTGTCCTTTGGAGTCAGAGCTTTTTTGAGACAGGATTTTAAGCCTGTTTAGGTACATTTCCTTTTTTCCTGTCTGCCTCCTATGCCAAAAGTTGCTAGGGGAAACAGTGAGAGATAGATTTACTCTTCCCATTTACAGCGTTGTGTTAGAAGGCTTCTCCCAAACACAGCACAAGCCCTTCTGGGCTATCTATGACCAGGAATGAAGTTTGTTCCCCTAGATTCATATAGGATAAATAAGCTTCAAAAAGACATGTCCGAAAAAAGAGTATTGATAATATTATCATGCCTGGGAATGTTGTGCCCTCCAATAAACTCAACTTTTCTCTGGTAATTGGACTTTTCTGTGAACTTGAATTAACTAAACCTTGTCTATGAGAAAGAAAAAAATAATCCACATAGTCATTTGTGTGGGGCTCATAAATTCAGAGATCTTGTGCTTTAAAATGTACATTCTGAAGAGAAAGAAGAGAGCTCAATTTGTATTATTTTTTGGCATGCAGTATTCTGTAGGTAACAAACAGAGATCTAACAATACAAATGAAAGCATTCATATCTGTAAATCTGAACAAAAATCCATCCATATCAAAGCATCAAGAAGCAAGGGATAAAGAGCTAAATTTCTGAAGAATCTGTAACAATGAAAACATTCAAAAACTTTCAGAACATGCTGCTGAGACTGTACTCTCAGTATAGAGGAGATTTTTGTCCTTGCTTTTTGTCCTTTGTCATCTTGTGAGGTTTGACAGTGCTTTTCATTTCTCTGAGCAGGCTCAAGCATACCTTTCATCAAATTTGAAAAGGATTTTATTTCCATGCAACAAGATGGAAATCAACTTTATGTGAAAAAACCTAGTCTAGGCCATGAATCAGAGTTTACCCACCCACCTTTTCAGTCAAATCCCGTGTCAGTTAAGGTTAGCTTTTTTCCTACACATGTAGCATAGTGGTCAAGGTAATATTTGATTTCTACTGATGCTAACCAGCACTGGTCATTTAGACAATACCTACTGCCTGGGGGTCCCACAGATGGTGGCTAAAATAGACACTGACCTCCTAGGGAAATTGCTGATGAGGTTTTGCTTCCCCAGTATATTTGGGAATTAACATCAGCTTTTTCCGTCTACATGGATGCTAATTCACCTTCAGTGACGAGGTCCCCCAGTGCCAACTCAAGTACTGTTTATGTCAGATGCCAAGTGGAAGGGAAGAATCTCAATTACAAAGGCAAGAACTTGTACATGTGCAGCCTCGGGGAGAGGACACAACAGCTATGTTTTGTACATGTATTTCAATCAAAGGGTGAGTGATGCTCCCCAGTTCATAGTCAGGTGCCTCGCAGACTAGGGAGTAGAGGGAATTGGAAAATGAACAGAAGCAGAAGCAAATTTGTTTGTTATATTAAACAGAAAGGCAAACAGCCTTCACCAAGCTCCTTGAAATCCCAGAACATTTGACCCTAACCTTTGGCTTGGTGATTCTCAAACATTTCCTTAAAGACATGCCCTAAGGAACAAGATTTGGTTTACTTGTTCTTTATTTATTTTATTTTAAGGTCCACCAGATATACAGAATCACTTGAATTCGAACATGACACTAAAATACCTACTATAAATGTGACGGTAACTAATTAGTGTTAATTAGAAATGAGTGTGAAAGAGGTACAGTGTTGGAATGAATAAAATTTCCAGATACCGAATGAGGTTGTCTGTATGTCCAGAATCTGAGAAACAAGGAAAAGCAACAGGCTGGCTACATGTAAACAAAGAGAAGAATTCATTTTTTCACTGAATGAAACACAGATATTATTGTTGTTGTTGTTATTGTTGTTATTTTTATTATTATTATTATTATTATTATTATTATCATTATCAGCGGTGGCAGTGGTTTTGTTTTCGTGACTGACACTTACCCATTGACGGACGAGGCCACTTCATGCATCAGAGGTATCGACAGGGTTAAAGTATTATCATGCAGAGATTCAGTGAGTTCCAGGTTTCCACTATGCCAGAAAGGAAAAATAAACATTCTGCAAATTGACAGCCTTTGGAATATATCACACAGTTTCACGGCTACCATCTCTCTTTGCCTTGTACTCTGAGACTCTCTATCTGAATGACATCAGTTTCTTAAGAAGCCTTAAGAGTTGCATTTGTTTACCCAATCTTGGAGAGAGCACACACATAAAGCATGTGTTTCGTGGCTGCTCTTCTGTGGTTGTGACAGATCAGGCTCATAACAAAAAAAGGTATGTTGGAAGAAGGTGTGAATTCAAATGCCTGTGGGAAACTGCAGCAGACATCATACAGTGGAGAGAAACAAGGACATTTAGACTTTAATGAAAGTGTTCATTTTCTTCCAGTCTGACTGGGAGTTTGTGAGGGTCCCCCAGAGAGGGTCTTGACTCAGGAAATGAAATAATGCTTTCAGTGTATCTGCATTGTACTACAGCATGAATTTGGTGCCATTGCAAGCAGCTTTTTGGGTGAGACCCTTGTACTGAACCAGCCATAACCTCTCAGCAATTCCATCCCCCTCTTCCTGTACTTAGCTGCCAAAGTGAAAGCATTGCTACTTTACATTTTCAAGGGCTGTTGCCTCAGCTGGTCAAAAGCAGAAAGAAGAACAAGAAAAGTGAGCAATTATCTCTCATGAGTCACTTTGCTTCACTGTGAACACTTACATATGAAGTCTGGGAAAGATTCCTGAAATGCACGTCTAACATGCAAACCTGCAACTATTCTAATTCTGATAATGAGCCTGCTTGGTGGGTGACAGCTCAGAAGAACAATCTGGAAAGATATGTTACATATATTTCCCATTTCTTTAGCTATGAGTCTGGAATCACTTTTGCCTTGCAGTTCATTGAATTTACTCACAAATCAAACTGGCAAAACAAAAGATAGGGTCATATTTATCTGAGGACAGTATCACTGAGGGCAGTAACATCCCAACCGATACCATGTAGATTATGAGTTGCTCAGATCACAAAAACAGAGCCTCCTGGCTACATACATGCATAGATACAGATTAGCTTTCTGCAACTGACACACTGGACAAGTCTGCTAAAAAAAATATGGCTCAGACAGCAAACCCACAAACTTTCGGTCCTGGAAAAAAAAAAATCAGTTAATAAGAGCTCTTCCTCTGAATAGGCTTACAGAAGAGTCCAAAATGGAGGCATTTCTCACCCAATACAAATACTAATTTACCATGGTGGAAGAGAGAATAGGCAAGTAGAATACTGTACAGGGTTCATGGATATGTTCTTATCTGTTTCTAATGGAGTAAAGGTAATGTCAGAAAAGAAGAATAAAACTCAGTCAGTCTAGCTCTGGAAAAACAGTTATCACCAGGAAGCAAAGCAGAAGGTGTGGGGGTTTGGTTTGGTTTTTTTTTTTTTTTTTTTTTTTTTTTTTTTTTTTTTTTGTGTTTTTTTTTTTTTTTTTTTTAACAAATAATGTAAAAGAAATGTAATGTTAAGTTCTTTCTCCAGTTGATCTATCCCACTACTGAACCAGTCTCTTGTTACAGATGCTATTGCCAAATTTGCAGCTTCAAGGCACAGGCTTAAATGGCCACTTGGATGGCAATACTTTCTTTCCCACAACAGTGTGACATGGCTTCTCTGTGTCCAGTCATTTCTGCCAGACCAGCTCCAGTTTTGTATGGAAACAATGTCCTCACTTATTGCAGTCTGGCCACAGCACAGGCAGTTCCTCTCCATTTCTTTATCACTGATTTTACCTCAGGCTTCCTGCAACTCTTGTGGTAGAAAGATTTTGTTACACTTATTGGACAGCAAGGGAATTGAGCAATTTGCCCAAAGTCAGAGAGAAAATTAGGGTAATCAGCACTGAGGCCTGCATTGCTGTCTTTGGAGGTTCAGCTGAATCCTTCCAAACATAAATGTCACCCTGCTCAACCTTCTGGAATAAGAAACTTTCTCTTAACACCTCTGAGAATGTATAAAAATTACTGTTTATTTCTTTGCTCCATCTGAAGGCACTGACTAACCCTTCTCACTGGCACAGCACAGAAATACGAGGAGTGAGGTTACACAGGGAAGTCCTGGGCTATCAAAGGCAGGGAAAATAGCTAAAAACCAATGGCTGGGCAAATTTAAAGCACTGCTAACCCATCTTTGCACCAGCTGGAATTCACCTAGCACATCCTGATGTATCTGTCTGACTGAGATGCATCACAGGGTCATCTAAACAGAGGATGCACTTCTCCTCAGGGAAAATAAAACTTCCCTAACGTACAAGACATGGTGATGCAGGGTCTCCCTTTCAGTATTTCATACCAGTCCTACATGCTGCAGGATCTGTTCTCACCTACAGCTGTTACTGTAGAGGAGGACTATGCCTCATGAGAGTCACTCAGAAGCTGCTACATCTCATCTGTCATCTCCAGCCATTTGGAGAGGTGTCATCCAGTTCAGGAGGAGAATTCAAGCTGGAGATCCTGGTTTTGACATGGAAGACTATGAAGTTGGCTTACTCACACAGTAAGTGGAAGCAGGTACTAGTCACACATGCAGCGCATCAAAGCAGAAGTTTATGGCCCATGTCAATATGCAGCTGTGCATTGGTTCCCACACACACCTTGACAGTGCTTGTGCTGAATCACCCTTGGAGTCTGCTTCTTTGTGGTACATCATCTTAGGAGGCACAGAGCCCATGTCACACCCTTTACTCTGCCCAAGATAAAATGCCTATGATGCAAACTTGGTATCACCCTACTTCAATGCCTGCTTCAAGTGCCCTTGGGGAAGTACCCTATTCAGCCATTTTCCGCAATCTGTCATAGCTCACCGAAGATCCAGAGAGGGAAAAAATAGACAAGCAACTTTGGAACCTGTCAGTGAAATTCCTGACCATCTGATGAAAGCATTCATCTTTTTTGGTTTGCATCCAAGCATGCTTATTTAATTCAAATGCTGAAAGAAATGGTTCTGTCTGCTGCTGATCATCAACTGAGCAGAGCCTGATACAGGGCCCAAAGAGATGGCCACTGAAGCACAAGAGCCTTTCAACTAAGACAATACAGACTGCTTTTTCAGAATCGTAACTGCCTGGCAAAGAAAACCTATTTATGATCCTATCTCATTTTTCAGGCAGATTCAACACATGCTTCCTCTGCATTACATAAATATATGCATTTAGCCTGAGTAATTTAACCTAATTTACTATACATATACATGCCTACAACTAATATCACACAACTGGCAAGCACACATAATACCCACTTCATGCAATAAAGAATATCCAAGTCATCCAGACATATAAAGGTCCCCTTACCTTTGGGCAGTGACAAGGAAGGTAAGCATTTCTTCCTGCCCAGACAAGTGGCTTGTGTCAAAGATCACGCTGAACTCATACTGTGCAAAGAAAAAGTAGTAGTTAGAAATACTGCATATTGTTTCAAAATGTATTTATTATGAAACTTCACATATATTTTACTGGCCTAGTTGTACAAAAGTAGCATATTTTGATACATGTAAGAAAGTTTCCTCTACTGCAGATTAACTTTTAAATCTTAGCTATTTTGCCTCTCATCACATACTAGAGAGTTTGGTTTTTCCTTTCATTGAGAAAAGGCCTTTACTAGAATTGCCATTCAAAGATATTTCTTGAGGAGATCATTTGCCAGAGAAAGAGTTATCCAGTACAAGGGGATCACTACCCGATACTATCTCAGAACCAATCTATACATTTGCTGTTGAAGACATCTTTCAGGAGAATAAAAAGCACACCACAGGCCTGCAGAGACTTGGAGCAAGTGGCACAAGCTAAAGCAGCATTCAGGACACCCATCATAATGGGTGCTAATCATGTGCTAATTCTGAAATGAGAACTTTGATGAATAACTTCTCCATGTAACAACTTTTCTGCCTAACTCTAAAATGGGTTTTGGCCAAATGAAACAGTATCCAAATTCATACTAATTTCAATGGCTTACATTCTTACATTCTAGATAATATTTTGCTACTGCATTTATTTTTTCTATTCTGTTTAAAATATTTCTAGATGTTTCAAAAGAGCATGAAACACTCAATAAGACAAATAAAACAAAAAACATTCATGTTGGGTCAAAGGATATCCCAATTAAAATGGAAAGTATTAGCTCATGATATTGAAACTTTCTGAAAAATTTCAGACTCTCTGTTTCGGTCATCCTAAAGTTATTCCTTATTTTCTCACCTTTCTGAGGTGGTCATTTATCCAGCTCAGTTTAGTGACAGAAAGAACCCAGCTGGATTTTTAAACATTGTGAGAGAGTGCATCTTCTATTACTGAACAAAATCCTCTTTAAAAATCTACCAGGAGACCATAATATGAAAAAGTCATTAGTACATTTTCATTGTAATTTGTATAAATTCAGTTGCACTTTAGCGTGAAAGAAGACAAAAATAAAAATAGGCAACATAAATAAGACAGAGAGTCCTTTTCTAATTTTCTACAGAGGCAATATGCAAGTTTTTCACAGCTGAAACTCTTGCATCATTTTTCAAAGGCATTTTATTGCACTACACAGGGCACTGTCATTGGCTCTGTATGTTGGGAAAGAGGACAGCTACCATCTGTAACTGGGAAAGGCTTGGATATCTGGGTTAGAAAGCTAGAGAAACTATCAGTCACAGACAATTAATAGAGCAGTTTATTTCCAGCCACTCCTTGGAGACAGAGGTGAACGAACTATTACTCTGCAAATTGCAAATATCACAACATTACCCTGGAATTTGATCTCATGAAAGGAAATCCCACACTGCACTTCAGGAAATCTGATTCCAGCAACTCACAGGCAATGCCCAGCTCCTCCTGTAAGAAAATAAAAAAGAACATGAGATGACGCATTTGGGGAGAAAAAGAGGATTACTAAGAAATACCATTGTGATGAAGTATTATAGAAAACTAAACATTTCCCACTATAGCACTGTGTAGCACTTCCTTACTCCACCTCAGTCAGACCAGCACTGGGAAGAAGACAACCGTCAGAACCTTGCTCTGAGGGACAGATCATGAGATCATGAGAAAATACTGTATGACTAAACACATTAGAGTCAGGGGATCAGCCCAAATACTTGGATGACTCAGACCATCAGTTCTTCCCTCTGTTCATTAAAAGACAGCTTTCAAATAATCCAGAATGCAGGTTTCCCAAGGTAGTTCTTCCAGATACCTGTACGATAAAAAGAGAACTGTGTTGGGGGACAGTGACCAAGCCATGCCACACACAGGTGCAGGAGAGAAAGTTAATATCCTGGTGACATTCGCTGCCCTGATCTCTTGCTCTGGTCCACAAGATGAATCATGTTGGTAAGGATACCAACATTCTTTAGTGAGACAGTGGTGGCATAGATAAAGTAGAGGGATGATCCTATTCTCACGCTAAACATTGACTATGAATATTGTCAATAATTCAAATACCAATGGTTAGAGCAGCCCTATGCTGCTTGACTGGTGACTCAACTACAACAGAAATACTTCTGCTGAATGGAGAATACTTAATTGCTCCATAAAATAAGTGCTTGGCTCCAGGACAGCATAGTCTCATCTCCAGATTATTGGAGAAAAATTTAATGCTCTGCCACTGTGGGCAAGTTCGTCTCACTACACTTTAGGAATGTGATTCAACTCCAGAATCTGATATACATTTTTAGGTGCCTACACATCAGATGGCTATGTGATCTACATGTTATTGCTAGCATTGTAGCCAAAGGATGTAGAAAACTGTTCAGCAGACCAAATGCAGATGTTTAATTTAGACTGTGTTGGATAACTCTCTAGGCCCTACTGTTGACTACATCATCTCCAGAGAAGAGCAACGAGGCTGGTGAAGGGACTTGAGCACAAGTCCTGTGAGTAGAGGCTGAGGGAGCTGGGGTTGTTTAGCCTGGAGAAGAGAAGGCTCAGGGGTGACCTCATCACACTCTACAACTCCCTGAGAGGAGGTTGTAGCCAGCTGGGGGGTGATCTCTTCTCCCAGGCAATCAGCAGTAGGACAAGAGGCTTAAGATCTGCCAGGGGAGGTTTAGGTTGGGTATTAGAAAGAAGTTCTTTACAGAGAGAGTGATCAGGCATTGGAATGTCCTGCCCAGAGAGGTGGTGGATTCACCATCCCTGGAGGTTTTTGAAGATGAGGCTGGATGTGGCACTTAGTCCTATGATCTAGTAATCACAGTGGGGTTGGACCAAGGGACTTGATGATCAAGGACTTGATGATCCTGGAGGTCTCTTCCAACCCAGTTAATTCTATGATTCTATGATCACTGGAACTACAGTACTGGTCTGCAGCTACAATACGAACACTGAAATTTTAGATATCTGAATCTATAAATTAACTTTATTCTAGACACATAGATGAGAATCTCTTAGAAACAAGACCTATGATTTATTTGACCTATTTTCAGTATTTACAGCAATTTACAAAGCCCAGGCTCTGTTTCCGTTTGTACATTTCCCAAATTACTTCAAATATGAGTTCTGCTTTAAGTACACACTTACAAGTTCTAGGGGTAACATTCTCAGCTGGAACAAGCACATGTGGAAATAGCTTCCTGAACTATAAACATGGGTTATAAGCATCTCCAGGAAATGCCTCTCTGCCTTTCACATTCTGACCCGAGCACAAAATTAGTGCTTTACAGACATTTTTATTATTCTAATTAGACATCTGACAGCATTCAGATTCTTGACCTTTGAACTGCTTTCTGTGACAATCTGAAAGACAAGCCTCTTTTAGCTCCAAAACCATGGTCCAAATCAGGGCACACACTTCTAGAAAATGATAGACCAAATTCTTACCTGACTCAGACAGTGTTTCACTGTCATGTAAAGAGAAAAATCAATGCCTAATGGAATGATACTACTGCAGTACTACTAAAATGCCAGAGTAGTGGACTCTACATTCAGCTTCCTTTTGGATTTGTTTCCTTGCAATCTTCAGTAGGCTTCTATTTCCAGAAATACAAAAGATGGCACTACTTAGCAAATGAAATATCTAGCTTCAGTAGTATGGAGCTGATGTCCTCATACAATGCATTAGATTTTCTCCTCCATTTGACACAAGACAGAAAAACAAGTGCTTCATGGGTAAAGTATCCCCTTCACTCCCTTCTCCTCTCAGCAATCTGTGAGGTTCTCAGTTTTATGCAAGAGATGAAGTAGAACACAAACTGAGGAGCTGCATAACCGAATGAAAAATTTCACAGCTGTTTCTTCTGGAAATGTTCATGGTTCTGGGTTATTCAACTTCCCTTGCTAAGTGGGGCAAAATCCCAGCCCATGTTCTTCCAAGAGGAGTTTCTAATTACATAGCCTTCTGACTAGACAGACCCAAGAGACTGTCTCCTCTCCTCAAGGCCGTATCCCTTCAGAGATGTCAAACAACAAGATAACAGAAAGAACTCTCATCTTGAAGAAGAGTACTCCTTCATTTTGCATACTCGTGCCTTTGCAGCCCTGACAGCTGGCAGACAGTGGTTTTATAATTTCCTGTTAAGGAAATGACAGATAACATAGCACTGGCTGTTTTTGCTGTTGTTGCTTGGAAAAGTTTAGTGAATACAGTAATACTGACTTCTGGCTTCATTAACATACCATCCAGTTTAGTGATTGATATTAATACAGCATTACAGAAGTTCAGAGTGGAGAGTAGGAAAAGGTTTTTCCCTGAGAGGGTGGTTCGTCATTGCAACAGGCTCTCCAGGGAAGTGGTCAGGACACCAAACCTGTCAGAGCTCAAGGAATACCTGGACAGTGCTCTTAGTCATATGGTTTAATTTTAGGATGTCCTGTGAGGAGAAGGGAGTTAGATTTAATGATTCTTATGGATCCCTTCCAACTTGAGATTTCTATGACTCCAGTAACGATGCAAAGTAAAATTGTTCAATGCTCATGGAACAGCAGAAGTAAGCTTGACTGCACCATACTAGTTCAGCCTTCCACAAATTTATAAATTACACAGGCTACCCAGAAGACTTTTCCCATGGACTCCTTGCCTTGTTCTGTGATTAGGATTGTTGCATGTGATTTTAATTTTATAGTTTTGTAGTAGTCTAGTGGGCCTAAGTAAAGCAAGGCATGGGTTAACAGCTGGGTTAGCAACTGTGTTCGTGGGAATAAGGTGTACTGATCTAATGAAACAATAATCAAAAGGCTTAGTCAAGCATATGCATAAAATAATTTGTAATGATAGACAAAGACCCAGGTGGTACTGCAGGTGGTGGGAAGTAACTTGAAGTTAGACAACCAAA
>JAWWES010000081.1:49309755-49350093 GCA_035583135.1 Lophotriccus pileatus
ATTCTTTACAGAGAGGGTAATCAGGCATTGGAATGGGCTGCCCAGGGAAGTGGTAGATTCTCTGTCCCTGGAGGTTTTAAGATAAGAATGGATGAGACATTTAGTGCCATAGTCTAGTAACCACAGTGGTAGTGGATCAAGGGTTGGACTTGATGATCTCAGAGGTCCTTTCCAACCTGGCTGATTCTATGATTTTTTAGAAGGTTAGTTAGACGGTTTGTTAGAAAATATATTTGCCAGAAATTTATATCCTCTTCTCTGTACTCAAATTAAACTTTTTTGTTGTTGTTTAGACTGAAAAAACATTTCCCTTGCAAATCTTGGCTATTAGTGCATATATTTTGGAATTTACGAGAAAATGTCGTGGAAGCCTTGATAATATGTTGGCAGACCACTTTTGTTTTGAAGATGCTGAGGATTTACTTAAATTGTTAGGATTATTCGGTAATGCTTCATGTTTCCAAAGGATACAAAAGCAGAACAACCAGAGTGAATACTGGGGAACCCTGCATTTCTTCTAAAAGCACACACTTATTGTTTTTGTGTTGTTACTAGTTTTCTTGTTCTGTGATATCTGAACCATTGCAGTTGACCTCACAGGGGATCATGAACAGTATCCTTACCCCAGTCCTAAAACAAACATGCTAAGAAAATATCACAAAAGAGGGCTACTAGCACAGTCCACTTAATGCTACACTAAGCCTCAAAAGTTAGGTATTATGCATTTATGTACTATATCCTCTCCAGTATATATATAGACTTTATAACTAACTTTCCCTGTTGGTTATTTGGAAATTTTCTGGCCTGCTCCGAAGGTAGAAGCTTACATTGAGTACTGGGAAAATTTGCTACATTTGTACAGTATTTTATTATCATCATGGATCCTGACTTAATTATAGCTCAGTAATTCCAACTTGAACTTTTCATGAGCAGGGACACTTTCCCAAATGACAGTCTAGATGAACATCTGGATGTTTTGTTCCACACAACAGGACAATTATATAGAATGGACCTGCAATTTAAAAGCTTCTTACTTTTGGGAGATATCATATTATGTCTGTTCACAGCTGGTAATCTGCTTCCTATACACTTAGCTAGCAAAGCTGGGTAACACAAACATCTCCCATGTCAGGAACCTAAAATGAAGTCTCATTTCTCTGATGATATTTGAAATGGCTTCTTCTAATCACTCTTCATAATCTTGGTCTAAGCGCTTCAGTTGTGCTATCAACAACTTACGGATTTCCCTAGGGTCTGGAAAGCAGAATTTTGCTCCTGTGCTTCTCTCTCCCTGTCTCACAATTATCAAAAGGCCTTCACTGAGGCTTCAAGGATATGAAGATGTGCCAATTAATTTAACAGCTACCTCCTGAATGTACTAATGTAATTTCTTTCCATAGCAACTGAGGTCACCAAAGAATTTGGGTCACATGTGCAGTGCAATTAGGGACACCTGAACTCATACAAGGTTAGGGATTTTTTCAAATAAAAAGTCTAGCTAAGACTGAGTCTCCCTATGGCTGAGAATAAGTACAGCTCAAAGTAGTTTAATCTTGGAGGCCCCCTCATGTGCATACAGCTTGTTTTTTCTAACACAAAATTCCACGAATACCACGCTTTCCTCCAAAATGGTGCTTCGTTGGATATTTTAAAACTGCAACAACATAAAGAGGATTAGTGGTATTACTGACTGGAAACTGACTGGCACTGTACAATAATTCAAGTAAAAATCATCAGAAATGACTGAAATGACGGGTGTGATCTACTTCAGATATCTCTTAAAAGTTGCTCTGATTATCATTCTCAAAAGCCTTTGGGGCCTCATTTTTCTTCAGATAATTAACAGTCTGACGTCTCCTCTGTCTCAGTACTCTAGTAGCTGAGCAGACAGTATTTCCTTCATGTTTCTGGGCAAGACTTTGCCAGGCACAGACCTTCCCCAAATCTGTCAGCCCACAGCCAAAGGCATCATCAACTCAAATTTGGAAATCTCAGTACCTCACAAAATGAACCTGCAGTTTTGGGGCTTGGTGTTCCTTCTTTTTCTCATCTGTTTCAGGAGTTCCAAATGCACAGAGCATTCGAACACCCACTGCCATAAGTGCCCAACTTTCTCAACATTGCACAACCAGGGATCAGACAGGGAGAATTCTGCACAGTGTTGGGATGTGCTGCTTCTCTGAGGCCAGCTTCCCAGGCAGTGGCTGTGACACACGGTGGTGGCACCAGGCCACCTGGGAAGGCTATAAGGCCTCTCATGAGCTATGAGTATGCATTCCAAGCTGGGGAAAAAAATAATCCTGTTACTGATAGTAGCTTTGAAGATGGACTGCAGTGGTTGGCACAGATGGCCATAGCTTTAAAAGCAACAATGGCTCCAGGAAAAACTCTCATGTGCATTTCAGGGAGTTTCTGCTCTCAAAGGGAAAATCCCATAAGTTTTATTCCATTTTTTGGAAACACAGATTAGTTGGTAACTTCAAGCAAACACCTTGTGTTCAGAAACTCTTCTGTGTATAGTTCTCCAGTAGCCAAAGCAAAGTATGTAATGGAATCACTCATAAGGAGGGAAGAGATGTTCATGATGGAAAGAAATTAAGTGGCTTTACTTTTTTAACGTAAAGTTCTGGATCTTGAGCTTCTGTTCCAAGTAATTTCCAAACAGAGGTGGAATGTGAAGTAACAATGTGAATAATATGAAGGCCAAGTCAATGATAAATCAGCATCAATAGCAATTATTTTGTGAAAAATATTATTATTCATTACCTCCTATTCCTAGATTTTACAGAGAGGGAGTTAGAGACTCAATACAGACTTGCTCAGCTAGACATTGTCATGAAACTAGCATATGTCTAATATCTTGAATGCAATGATTGAAGAATATTGGATATCCAATCAAATTATACAATGAAATAAAAAGATTTTGTGTGTGCATCGCATAGTTCTGTTTTAAAGGTGTCACAGGGACTGAAAGTTTTCCTTTACTTTCCAACACATAGATATTCCCCTAACAAACCAAATCAGCAAATATGAATATTACACATCATAAATTCTGCAAATTTCTGTTTCACCAGCAAAGATTGTTGTCATCCCAGTGCTTAACGAGCGAGCAAAACCCCATACCTGATTATGCTGACGTGCACACAGCCAAATATGCATATGAAGATGTGAGGCAGTGGGGCATTCTGTATTCTGCTAATGAATCAATCCTTTGATTCATTATCAGAAAATAAATTTGAAAGGGCATTGGGGAACCTGAACAGTTGTTTCATAAAAAGAAGTAGAGAGGAAAAAAATGTTTGCCTTGGCTTTAGGAAGAAATTTCCTGTCCTATTCCATGATCTCATTAGCAAATGCTGTAGGCACACCCCACCCCCAAACCCAACAAGTCAGGCTTCAAACATCTTGGATTCGCTCCTTATTTTGTGAAAACAACTCTTTCTATATAATTAATTAAAGCCTCTTGCCTCTTTCCTCTCCTTCCTCAATGGAATTTATTTACAGATCATGAGCTCACTGATCCCAGTCAACACTTTGAGCAATCTTTGAGCAAAAAAGGAAAGACAAAAACTCTTCTATTTACTGGATATTCCCAACACACTCTCTCATAAACATTTATCTCAACTGATTAAAAGCTAGTGATGCAAATTTCTAGAGCACAGCACCTCAGCTGAAGAGGCAGCAGAAATTGTTCACCCAGCTCAAGTGATTAAGCCCCAAAGCAAGTTTCAGAACCAATAACAAAGCTTCTCTCATCTTTTAAGGGATCTGCAGGGAAGAAGAATAAGGAATAAGGGAGATCTGGTGCCACTCTGAGAAGTTCCACTTCTTTTGCTGACACACTAGTTCTCATCTTAACGGACTAATTAGACTTTATTGACTTTCACTATACTACACCAGCTAAATCTTTCTTTTCCCTGCTTGCTGAGAATGGCTGAAATGATTTTTTTCAACATACAGGAAATAATCCAGGGAACATCACCAAGATACACTGTCCCCTTTGAGCTGTTAGGCCAGCTGACCCTCATTGTGAGGTTGGCGACGTTTCAACTATGCTGTTTGGCTAGGTCTGACTCTATGACCCTTTTCCATACATGTTAATTTACAGCTACACATACTCTGGCAGCAGAGCAGGAGCTCAAAGGCCAGACTTCCAATCACCCACACAACAACCCTCATCCACTGGTGCACAACCTGGGTGTTACTAATAACATAAGGAATGCCATTTAAATGTGGACAGAATGGGCCATATGACTAAGTTGCATAGAGCTTTTTATTTGGGATAAACTGATAGTGTCTCCCAAGTACAGAACAGTTGCCTGTTTTATGGTTGTGGATGACCAGTGTCTCCAGTGGAGTTGTCCAGGTGAGTAATGGCTGGAGACCGCAGACTTTCCCTGTCATGTCTGTAATATGTCTCATACAAATTTGGAATAGAGAGCCCTATTCTTTCTTTTATATTCCTTCCACACAGTGGGACAAAAGCAATTATAGAGGAAAATAATTCTCATCAGAGCAAGTCTGTATTTTCTGGAATCTGCCTCTTAATGACAAGTGTGCATTTCTGAGGCCAGCCTACCCCCACAGCAGCAATTACCACCTGAGAAGTGACATATCAGCTGGGAACTCATGCTGGGGCTGTGCACATACCTTCATGCCCCAGGGAAGTTTCATTAGCTCAGGCTTGACACTCAAGCCTCTCTTCCGAGTGCAGGGGTCTGCTGGTCCTGTCAGAATAAACTCAGGCTCCTGGAGGCCTCTCTAGCCTCTGAACATAACCCAAACCAAACGTCTTCCCAGGGTCAGAAAGCTCACTCCACCTTTTTCCTCCCATCCCTATGAGCCTCTAATGTTTTCTAGATCCCACGGGGGAGGAATCATCTGAGCTGAAAAGCTGCAAGTAGGCCAGCACCTATCTTAACTGTAGGCACTGGAAACTTCCCAAGGAAGTTGTCATGCCATTTTCTGGGCATTTGGAGGAGCATTCTGAAGCTTTGGAGGAGCACACAAAGGCTGGAGAGCTTTCCTCAGTCACTTTCAGCTAGCGCTCTTCCTTGCTTTTAAGACTTGACTTTGGCTGTGGGTGGCTTTGGGATGGGAATTGTCTGCTTCCATGGAAGAACAATACAGGAAATGTTGGAAGACGGTCAGTATCAGCTCCAAAGTCAGTTCATTCATTTTCTACCAAAAAAGGAAGAGCATTCTTTTCATGGGAAGAATTCAGATGAAATCCTCTATCCCTTGTAGTATTTAAGCAAAGCCCATCTTGAGCAGGTTGTGGTCACAGATCCCTCTGTGGTTTCTCTCTCTTGCAAATTGAGTTTCTCTTTCATCCTTCCTTTAAAGGATGCTAAGCAATGACAAGATAAGACAACTTCACTTAAGACTCTTATCATAATTTGTCTCTTGAAAGTGGCCCTTCTTGTTCACTGTGTCACTTCTCTTCTTCAGAGAACCAAGAAAAGTGAGAACACAGTGCTGCCTGCTTGTTGGATGGGGCACAATAAAACTATTAACAATATAAAGTAGTGAAGCATCAAGCTTGGAATATAAGAAAGTTTTGCAAACTCAAGTTACTGACTGAACAGCTTAATATAATTAATGTATTTTAACATCAAGAAATTACTAGCTTTCTAAGCCTGTATGAATTCATGCTTTCGGAGCCTCTGCCAATTACATATTTAAGAAAATGGAAGAGAAGGGTGGTTGTGCAGAAGAAAATGGGAGAGCCAGTGTAGCAGCCAGCCCTGTTGGGCCTGGGTGTGAGCCCCCCACCTCGGGCCAAATCTGGCCCCCCACCCCGGGCCTGTAACAGAGTAGAGGGAAAAAATACTTTAGAGAAGAACTTGGACAAGACTGCTACAGAAGGAATTCCAGGTAGAGAGATAATGGAGCCTCCAGGGTCAAAGTTGGCAGCCAGAGGAGAGAGGAGAGAAACTTAAAGATGTGGGGGGGTCCTCTTTCCCCCTCTCCCTCCCTTCAGCAGGGAAAAGACTGAAAACTAAAAATCCCTGACATCTATGGAAGACTGCTGGGGAGCAGAGACTCCCCTCTGCAGCTCATGAAGGAGCCCACACCAGAGCAGAGGAGTGCATGAAGACGATGTGACTCCGTAGGAGGCCTAAGATGAAACAGAGTCTTGATGGAGACCTGTGGCCCACGGAGAGAGAGACCTACGCTGGAGAGAGTCGGCTCAGGTAGGCTTGGGATCTCAGTGAGGGATCCATGCTGGTACAGCTGAATTTGTGACCCTAAGGGACAGCAGAGAATGGAAGAACTGTTGCCCAAAGATAGATTCACGCTAGAGAGGTCCATCAAGGACTATTTTTTGTGAGGCAGGACCCCACGGGAAACAGGGGTGGACTCAAAAGTCATTATCCCCTGTGACCCTGTGGTGAAGATCCATGGTAAAACAAGTGTCTCTTTGCAGTCCATGGACCTGGGTAACTGCCCAGCCTCCGGCCTTAGCCCAGTCCTGAGGTCGACATAGAAGAGAAAGAGACAAAGAGAGACAGTTCCAGCTGCGACAAATCGGAGCTGTCATCCTAGAGACAACAGAAGAAGAACTTTCAAGTGCTGCAAAATTATTTAAAAGGCATGTAGCTCCAGAAATAGAAAAGAGACTGCTTCTTCTCCTGGACTGATACAAGGGGGGAGGGGTATTTCTGTAAATACATAGCACTTTTGCCTAATTAGAATTGTTGTATATATAGTTTTTTAGTTTTTATCTTGCTAGCAATAAATCCTAATATTATTCTCCCCAATCAAATCTCTTTTGTCTGCATAAACCTTCTCTCAACTTATAGCAATTGAGTGGGAGGTGAAAAAAATTGGCCCAGAGCAAACCCACGACAGTGCCACAACACCAGGAACAAACCCTGAGATATTAATACAGCTAAATACAATGCTGGAAACTTGGACTAATCTAATCCAAACTCCATCTTACCCATGTAGTTGCACCTTATTTTAGAATCTGTACCTTTACTGGTCTGTTTCAACAATTCTGCCAAGCAGCCAGAGTGACCGCTAGACTGTGAGCCAGCTGGGACTGGAAGTTCAACACAGACCTCCCCTTGCAAAGAAATGCTTAAAAGCAGTTGAACATGACATACACTTGTTTTCTCTCTGCGTCCCTTGATTACAAGTCTCATCTTAGAAACCTGCAAAAGGTAACCCAGAGCAAAACTGTCAGTCTTGAAAAATATTGAGGCATTGCATGATTTCTAAGTCAGATGAAAGATTTAATGAAAAATCATGGAATCACGGAATCATTTAGTTTGGAAAAGGCCTGGTATCATCCAGTCCAACCTCTGACTGATTACCATGGCATTAAGTGCCACATCCAGTATTTCTTGAACATCTCTGGGGATGGTGACTCCACCACCAAATGGGACAGACCATTTCAATGTTTAACCACCTTTCTGTGAAGTAATTCTTCCTGATGTCCAACCTGAACCTCTCCCCTGTCATAGATTGAGGCCATTTCTTCTTGTCCTGTCAGTAATTGCCTGGGAGAAGAGGCAGACCCCCCCCTGAACTCCTTTCTGATAGTTGTGGAGAGTGACAAGGTCAGCCCTGAGCCTCCTTTTCTCCGGGCTAAATAACCTCAGCTCTCTCAACTGTTCCTCATAGGACTTACCCTCTATACCCTTCACTGGCTTCATTGCCCTTCTCTGGACTTGCTCCAGCACCCTCACCTTGTTAGTGAGGGGCCCAGAAATGGACAGAGTACTTGAATTGCAGCCTCACTAGTGCTGAGTGCAGGGGACAATCACTTTCCTGGTCCTGCTGGATATACTACTGCTGATACAAATCAGGATGTCATTGGCCTTCTTGGCCACTGACACACTGCTGGCTTACGTTCAACTGGCTGTCAACCAGCACCCCCCGGTCCTTTTTCCCTGGTCCCCTTTCCAGCTACTCTGCCCCCAGCCTGTTGCACTGCATGGGGTTGTTGTGGTTGAAATGCAGGACGCAGATCTTGGCCTTTTTCAACCTCATGCTGTTGGCCTCGGCCCATTGATTCAGACTTACCAGATCCCTTTGCAGAGCCTTCCTACCTTCCAGCAGATCAACACTCCCACCCGACTTGGTGTCAGCCACAAACTTATTGAGGGCACACTCAATCATCAATAACTACATTAAATAGGACTGGTCCCAGTTCTGAGATGTAGGGAACAGCACTAGTGACCAACCACCAACTCAGTGTGGCACCATTCACCACCAAAAAATTGGGTGCTTAGGTGCAGAATGGGAAAAATCCACGATCCACATGGACTAAACATTACAAAATGGGGCCAACTTAGTAATGCACTATCAGTTTGCCAATCAAGATAAAACCGCCGCCAGTGTGAGTCTGGGGGAAGAGCCTTTTTTTCCCCTTCCCCTCTTGCGGTGGAGGTTTGATCTCCATTTCGGCTTCTCCCACTCACCAGGGCCCCACGTGGTGACCATCAGAGCCCAACAGCACCCCCTGCCGGCACCACAGAGAGACTGCAGGCTCTCCCTCTCCAGAGATCCAACAGCGCCCCCTGCTGAGTGTGGTTAGAATTGCGCCAAAAGGCGGAAAGCACTGGACTGGTTTTTTTTGGAGGAAATTTTGGGTGCAGGATTATTATATACTTGATTTTGTATTCTTTTGTTGTTTTGCCAATACACATATATCCTTTAATAAAGAGCTGTTATCTTTTCTTTCTCCATACTTCCTCAATCGGAGCCTCTTAATTTCGGAAATTGCTTGGAGGGAGGAGCTTGGTCTTCCTCATAAGTCATCCTCCTTAGCAAAACACTTCAGTCTCATTAAACTGAGACACTAGCACATATACCAATATACTACCAAGCGTAAGGCAACTTCTGCGTACTCACCATGTCCTTCAAGCTCCACATACATAGTAAAACCACAAGGAAAATGAAGACTAAGGGAAAAATGAGGTTCCTAACTCCAGAGTGATATATTTAAAAAACATAAGAACTATTACACAAAATATCTCTGACACACATTCAGCTGAATTCAGCAGTAATTCAGATTTAGTAATTTTGTGTTATTCCTGCCAAAAAAGCTTTTCTCTGTAAAACTGCAGAAACTTTGTTTGATTAAATGTCTGTCCAGACACAATGCAATTATCCAGAAAAGAAAATTCAGTCTTGAGAATCAAAAAAAAGCATGTCCAGAATTATACTTTTATACTGTTCCTATATTTTTCATATCATGACATGTATATCCAAAATACATATGTTGTTGCAATCTGTCAGTGCATTGCATTTGATTTCATCTTTAGTTAAAAAAATGTCGATGAATATAGATTTTTTTTTTTACATCTTCATTATTCCCTCATTATCTGTGCATAGGAATAATATGATAAGCTTAATAACAACAGTGCATGCTTGTGTGCGTAAGCCCATCCTCTTCAAAAACCCAGGGAAAAATCAGAGACAGGAAAGTCATTGGGAGGAGAAAGGGCTCTGGGGTAAGCTTTCCTTCATCTCACTGCACATGTAGATACATGTATACATGTGCTGACGCACACACATATCTCACACTACCAAATCGTGGTTGCATGCAGATTAACAGAGATATTGTTTTTTAATTATTATGATAATTACTGTGGTGGTTTGACCCTGGCTGGATGACAGGTACCCACCAAAGCCGCTCTATCACCCCTCCTCAACCGGACAGGGAAAGAACATATAATGTAAGGTCCATGAGATAAGGACAAGGAGAGGTCACTCATTTATTACCATCATAGGAAAAACAGACTTGACTTGGGGAAATTAATTGAATTTATTACCAATCAAAATCAGAGTAGGATAATGAGAAGTGAAACAAATTTTAACAAAAGCTTTCCCCCACCCTCCCTCCTTCCTGGGCTCTACCTCCTTCTCCTGGAGAGGCATGGGGAGACGGGGAATGGGGATTACAGTCAGTTCATCACTTGTTGTATCTGCTGTTACATCCTCCTCAGGTAGAGGAGTCCTTCCCCTGCTCCAGTGCAGGATCACTCTGACAGGAAACAGTCCTTCATGAACTTCTCCAATGTGACTCCTTCTCACAGGCTACAGTTCTTCAAGAACTGCTTCATTGTAGGTTCCTTCCATGGAGGTCCCTTCCTTCAAGAACAGGCTGCTCCAGTGTAGGTCCCCAACAGGGTCACAATTCCTACAGGAAATGTGCTCCATTGTGGGCTCCTTTCTCCATGAGTCTGCAGGTCCCTGCCAGGAGCCTGCCCCAGCATGGGCTTCTCATGGGTTCACAGCCTTCTTTTGGGCATCCACTTGCTCTGATGTGGGCTAGAATTGGATCTCTCCACCCCCCTGGAGCTCCACAAGCTGCAGGAGGACAACCTGCTACACCATGTTCTTCATCGTGGGGTGCAAGGGAATCTCAGCTCTGCTGCCTGGATCACCTCCTCCCCTTCCTTCTTTACTGACCTTGGTGTCTGCATAGCTGTTTCCCTTACATATTCTCACAAATCTCTTCTCTGGCAACAATTACATTTACACAGTAACTATTTTTCTTTCTTAAATACATTAATAAAGAGGTGTTACTACCACCTCTGACTGGCTCAGCCTTGGCCAGCCGTGGGTCTGTCTTGGAGCAGGCTGGCAATGGCTCTGTGAAACAATGGGGGAAGCTTCTAGCAGTTTCTCACAGAGGCCACTCCTATAGTCCCACCTACTATCAGAACCTTGCCACACAAACCCAATACAGTTATATGCATCCTTATGCTATAACAAAAACATATCTTCAAAACACCAAAAATTAAAAGCAGAAACAAAAGACAAGTGGCATTTCTGAAAGCATGGATAATATATGCTCACATGTACTGTAAAACTTTCGTATATCAGGCTTCAATTATAATGAGTATTAGTGTATATTCAGTTGCAACACAGCTATTTGATCTTAGTGTTATAACTAAATGCTTAAATTCATAACAAATTCAGAAAATAAAATCAAGTGTCATCAACTACACAGTTTGATGAAAAAGTAAATTAAAAACCTCACAAAGAATTGAAAAAAACCCAACCCTAAACTCACAATTAAAACCAAACTGGATGAGGAAATACAATCAATAAAATCCAGCCTTACCCTGCCTGCCTGCTCTTCCGTCCTTCACTGGTCATAATTTTAAAGTGTAAAGAATAACATTAAGCAATAACAATAATAATGAGCTTGGCATTGGGCATTTTCCTGGAATTACCAAACCTTAGCTCAACATACAATCTCCAACAACCAAAGCCAAATCTGTAACCCCAGGAAATGCCTTTTGCAAACACACACAGATTTGGGAGTTTTGGTCTTTCTCTTTCAGAAACTCAAACACAGCGTGCATTAAGATATTTTCCTGGAAAAACCTTATGACATCATAATACCTTGTAACATAGGAACGATGCTGAAATATAGAGGCATAATCCATTACCTACTGCACTGGTATATTGAAACAGGCTTATTTAATATATATATATATCCTGTTTTTAAAAGGAAAGCTTAGCAGTTCACTTGTAAGGCATTAACAGGTGTCGCACTACTTTATAGAGCAGCTTTTTAGTTCACTCCTCCTTTTCCCTTGCTCAGTGGAAATCACTATGTCTGCAGATTGTTATGGCCAAAAGTCAAGTGCAAGTTTTCTGGCCTCCTCCCCAACCAGGCTGCAAAAGCACTGCTGGCTGGGAATGCGCCGGGCTCAGCATCCCCTGCAGCCTGACTGGGTGGGGGGTAACAACGAAGAGAAGGTCCCCTGCTCGCCCTCAGAGCCTGCAATGAAGCCAGCTGAAATGCTTCTCACTCTTCCTCCCTGCTGTGCTCAATGTCTCTGTTTTTGATGAAATGCCACAGGAAGCTCTCTCACCAAACAAACAAACAAACAAACAAACAAACAAAACACACAACCAGACTTGGGGCCTTCTTCAGGCAGGGTTTAATGCACCTGCTTCTGCTAAAAGGAACACAGACTAATGTTAAACCCAGGGAAAGGAAAGCCTGTGATTTCTTACAAAGCACTGGCCCCTCCTTGGATTTTAACACATTTAAAACATTGAAACAGCTTAAATGTTTAAAACATTTAAACAGTTAAACACATCTTTACTCATGTTTATGACTATCCAGCTGGTTTTTTTTAGTCTTTCTATAGCAAAACTGTGGTTGACTTCAGAGAGGCTACAACTAAAGTATGCCTACAGGACCATGTCTTGTGCTTAATAAGATTAATTAAAGGGGGTTTTGTTTTTATCTTGTCAGGTTCACAGCAGCAATCTAAACAACCAGGTGAAAGAGAGCAATTGGCACTCCTTCCAGCCACAGAGCACCATGACTATAACATCCCACAAGACTAAGCAATGCAAATACATACACATATACATATGTTTATATAATATACATGTTTATATATATTATGAAGATATATATATTTGTTTAAAATTCTATTGGATTTTGTCATTTATCTTCTGACAGCATCTCGAGCTGCCTGTTTTAAAAGTGACCAGAAGAAACTTCTAAAAAAGGGGATTGACCTTTCATACCAGAAACTCAATAAACTTTAAGCTTCAAATTACAACAAAAACAACCCCCTGTTTCTTGTTGTAATGAAAGCCACTGAAAGCTGTGAAAATAATTTCTTATTTAAGTATTTTGTAGATGTCGAAGTTTGGACAATTTTAAGCCACACAGGAGACGAACCCTCTCCCACAGATTTCTCACCTCAAAGACTGGCAAGTCTCTGTCCACTGAGTTCAAGTGCAAAACTTGATAATGGAGAGAGACATAGGAAAGGCACTGGTGATCTTTCTATAGGGACAGCATAACCTTTAATTAAATTCATCCAAGATCAAGTGTATTGAGCTCACTGTATACTGGGCTCTACCCTCTGTGAAGGGTTTTTACCTTTCTTCTAGTAATGCAGTTTATCAAGATAACAGTCCAGATTGGGGTGGTTGGATCTCAGCAACAGAAGCAGCTAAATCACTTTTCCAAAGCCCTCTCCCCTCACCTGGCACGACTGCAACCATGGCAGGGGCTCCTGGCTCTGTGCAGCTCCTGAAAATGTGCAGAGATAAGCAGCTTGCCTGGTGAGCTATGGGCCATGCAGGGACTGGAACAGGACGGGAAAAACTGCGTGTGGCTCAGGGAGCCCTTCTCCATCCCCTTGAAGACATGTCAAAAGTTCAGGGCTTTGGATTTCCTTTTCCCTTCCTCACCTGGATAGAAGCCAGGACCTCTGCTGGTGCCCAGCCATGGTGAAATCCCAGCTTGGTTGGTATATCACCAGGTAGGTCACAATTCACTGTAAACAGGCTTTGCTACAGCATAAGCTGCCTTCTAAGACTCTACAAAAAGTACGTCTGACATGACTGTATTCATCCACACAGTTGTTCTTCCTTTAGAAAACCATTCCAATCACAGACCCTAGAGAAGAGCAGAACTAGGCAGTCAAATAAAACCTCTCTCAATAATCTGAGCCCCACAAAGCATCTCAGGATCTTCCTCAAAACCACTATATATACATGTATAGGATCATAGAATCATCAAGGTTGGAAAAGACCTCCAAGATAAACAGGGAAATTAAAAGTGATGATGAGCTAGTTCCAGGACAAACACTTTCCACATCATGTAACACAGAGAACAGCCCCACCTGATTTGTTGGCATAAAAATTATAAAAATAATAAAAAATAATACATACACACTGCATTTTATATGTATATAATATATAATATATAGAGATATAAATAACTTTCAGATCTATGTGATAAATCAGAGTATAGGAGAAAAGTTTAGAAGACTCCTATAGGTACTAACTACAAAAATAAACCCAATCTACAGTGCTCATTCCCTGATGATCGGAGTGATACCTGAATCCCAAGAGAAAAGGATCCCTGGATCAACAGTCTAGCTTTCAATTCCTATCTGCTATGAGCAGGGAGGTGTTAGATAGCTCTAACAGCCTCTGACGCAAAAAACATGCTGCTCCTTACTTATTCCTAGGGAAGCAGAAAAGTTGTGGTTTTCAGTGAGCATTCACTGAAAAAGAAAATTAAAGTAAACCATGAAGTCTGATAACTTGAGCTGCTCATATTTTTTTCTTAGCAGTTAAGAAAGTGGACAATTTTATCCCAGGGATGCAAAACATTCTGGTGGATTCTGGAGCAATAGTTAAACACCAGATTTGCAAAAACAGAGAGGCAACATATGGCATGGTTACTGCCATGCTACCCATATTCCCAAACCCTGGCTATAAAAGCTTTTGCTTTCCTGGCAAAAGGGTTCAAGTCCCCTCATATAAGTGATATATGGCTTGGGGAATCTTCCAGATGCACTTGTATCAGTGCAAGAGGTCACAGTTTCCACACTACTCAGCAACACTCCCCTCTGACCCTCTGGCAGAATGCTTTACAAGACCTAGTCCAATATACTACATGCAAAATCAGCTGGATTAAATCAAAACACTAATTTAAAAGGTTTCTGCTAACCAGCTGGATGTGAATCGAGACTGACCATGTTAACTTGTCTGCCAGGAGATCCAGAAGTAGCAGCAACTGCTGGAAAAAGAGGGGCATGTATCTTTGGCCTTTGTGCCCTATCCTGTCCCTGCTAGCCTTAAGATTCTGAGAAAGTATGATCAGTACAGCAAGCCAGTGTAAGAGAATGCCAATTCAGAAAAGGTTAAACTATGCCTGCATCTGCAGCTCTTCTGGGCAGTCCTAGTCAAGAGATGCCAGGAAGAGCTCTGAGAGTGAGGAAGAAAGAGTCACACTCTTGAGTTACCCCTGCTAACTCATAAAGAAAGGGTATCACATTCCACATCAGAAAAAAAAGTGCAGAGCCCATAAGCAACATGACTCTGGCTATCAGCAATATTCACAGTCCATACCAACATTTCAGGTAAATGCTCATGAAGGCATCATGGGTAATTACTGCACCCAAGGAAACCATAACCTCACCGTTCAACCTGCCCTGGCCCAGCCCTGCTAACTCCGCTCAGCTGTTGCTTGCAAAAGCTGCTAGGAGAAGCAGCAGGAATGTTAAACACAGATGGTTTTGGATATTGGGAGCCTGTCTGAAATCTAGGAACAACCCACAGCTAGAAATGATGGTCAGCAGTGGGATCTCCTGACTTATTCTCTCTGTAACAAGTGCTGAAATAGGGTTAGCTGATAGATTCCTGTCAGGCCTTGCTGAAACAGGAAAAGATTAATACTACAGGTTATTGCTCTTCGTTTTAATATTATTATGGCATATATGCTGCTTTTATACTATTGCTAGAAAATCCCTGATGTAATACAGATATGGGTCTGCCCTACACCACATCTACTGCCACTGCCAGCGCATTTACAGTGCTGTTTCTGCAACTGTTGAAAATACTCCTCTGCACTGAGCAGCAGCTAACAATGATTAGCAAAGTGCCTATTGCTGACAAGCATCTTTAGCAAAACAACACAAGCCAGGAGGCAATTCCAATAGATGTAAAATGGAGTAGAAATTAGTAGCAATAGCTTTTATTCTTTTTCCAGATGCAGTACACTGCAGCACTCTGCATTCTTTGATGTAAGTGGTATCAGCGCTGTTAAGTGGATTTTTCAGACTCTGAAATAGACTGTTTTCCTGAAGCTGAATTAAGGTTACAGAACAATAAACTTTCAGATTGAAAAAAAAATTAAAAATCTACTCTACAGAAGAGGGGACAAAGATTTCTTTACCAACACATTAGAAAGGAAAAAAAAAAATCTAAGCACATAGGTGAAGTGTCGTTCTCCCTCTCTTTTATTTGTTTTAGAAGAACATGTATTTCAAAGGTAATACTTTTCTCAGTGGACACATTTTGAAATTCACTGCAGTGCAGTCCTTCCATGCACTTGTAAAATAACCCTGTCTCATAGAGTGAGATCTTACAATTTTGCACAGGAGTTATATCCATAGGACCACAGGCAGGAATGAGAAGTCTGCCCATACCACATACTGTGGCTCTTCAAGAAGAAGCCTCTGTCAGAAGCTATGAAAAGAAAAGGTTGTGCTTTGTCCATAGAAATAGAGAGGACTGGCTGCAGCATATTAAGAAAATCAGACACTGGAATAGGTGAAATCTCCTAAGTATCAGTTTTTTCACTTCGTAGAGAAGCAGCAAAGCCCTGGCAGGTATCACAGAATCACAGAATACCAGGTTGGAAATGACCTCAAGGCTCACTTTGTCCAACCTTTCTTGTAAAAAGCACAGTTTAGACAGGATGGCCCAAAACCCTCTCCAGCTGAATCTTACAAGTGTCCAACATTGGGGATTCCACCACTTCCCTGGGAAAATGATTTCAGTGGCTGGTTGATCTCTAAGAGTGGTCTCTATTCACCACATCTCAAGAAATCTCAGTCTCCAGAAAGGAAAGAGTGGCTAGCTTCACTCAGACCCTTCATGGAACACTACTGTCATCATCCCTGGAATAGACCACCCCATTTTTTTTGAAACACGTTTTGTCTCATTTTGTCTCAGTAACCCTGTTGAGCAAAATCAGCATTAAACTTTTGCATTCTTGGGTTTCATTGTAACCAATCCATAAAAAGAAACAAAACTGCCTGCATCCAGTAGCAATGTCCCCAAAGGGATCACAGGGAAAACAGGGGAATCCCAGCATCTTGAAAGGACTCCAGAGACAGGTTGCAAAAGCCTACCACATGATCATCATTCTCAGAGTCACCTTGCAAAGAAACTTTCGCTCTAGCGCTATTCATTAAAAGGCCAAACCCTATGAAATTAATCATAAGAACATCTGAACAGCAGGAGTAATAACAGACTATACTCTGATGATGTTTGCAAGACCTGATGAAAGAGAAAGCCTACATCTTTCTTTGATGTGTGCTGCATCTTTTTAAAGAAATACTAGCTTCTATTAGCAGACTGAGTAATACAGTAATTCTACAATGTCAGCTGCTTCCTGAAACTGCTCCTTCTATGCAACACTCAGCACAGATATTTCAAGTCTGTTAGAGATCCAGGCTCAAAGTAAAATACCAAGGGAAATGGCACATCATCTTCAGCTTCTTCCCTCACAGCGCTGGCCAAGGAAAACAATGAAGGCAATTGGTGTTCCAGTTAATTAATGTGTATAAAATATTTAAAATGTAAGCACAAAAGAAAAAAAAAGTGACTACAGCAATCTTTTAAATGAGCATGTGCCAAGCTTTGGTTTTTTTCCAGTGCAAAGGCATGGAAACTCTCCCACTGACTTCAGCAGGAGCTGGGCTAGACCCTGAAAATCTTCATATAAAACTTCCACTAAGGGGTAGTTGTGCAGTGCCATAAGGCATTTCTGTTTTATCTCCTGCCTTTTTCCTCCTGATAAATTGCACACTTGCAGCACATAACGTCTGAAAATGAAGCTCATAATAAAAAGATAATTCTCTGAGGCTTGCAACTGTGTACGCAAAAGTGAACACTAAAAGAATTAACATGTATAAGAAATTACTTTTTTTTATTATACAATGAGTTAATTTAAGAGGTTTATAATAATTTACACCTACAATAAAACAGGACAAATAATGGCAAAATTCCACTGATTCAATGGACCAAATAAATCCTATAGTTTGCAACAGTTGTATTACTGTTTTAAATATTGCTCTTATTGTGCCTTGCACTGCTAAGCAAACCTCCAGCAAAGAGACAAATGACTGTGAAAAGCAGCAACAAACAAACAAAATGTTGTCACAATTGTACAGCTCCCACTTTTCACAATTATTTTCACATTATTCCTGCTCAGACAGCAGACAGCAGTTTGCAAAAAGCTTGAATTTAGTGCTTGTATTACAACACCTTTATCTTAAAATGAACTCCTGCTAATGAAAACATTCAAGTATTTCAATCTAAATGAAAATAGACTAAAACTCAAAATCACTTCACCTCCTGTGGGTGAAATTAAAAGCACTCTTGAACTCCCAATCCAGTGTGACCTGGTCACAACCCAAATTTGCACCAGGACATGGACAAAGAACAGCCTTGTATCTTGGTTTCAACAAGGACCAAATCTAGGAGGCCAATTCAGGAGATGATCAAGACTGTTGAGTGCAGTGTGGCATCACTCAAACTAGAGGTACTCTTTGTATTTCAGTGCCATTTGGTACCTTAGCAGTTCCCAAATCAGTCTCCCTCTACCTCTTAATACCTCAAACAAATTGTCTTTCATTAGTGCACCAGAAATAACAGGAATGTGTCTTCTACAGACAGGTGTAGTCTACACATATCAAACCCATATAAGAAAAAATCCCATTAAATACCCTGAAAGAAATTGAAGTCCAACATAACCAAAATCAACATCCAAATGACTCAGCAGTGTGCACCAGGCCACCCCCTGTATGTACATCTTGTAATTAAATTGGCTTAAAGTTAAAAGAATTGTTCACAGTGAGACTAGCCTTTCTTACCTTTTGCCACATTTTGATGAAGAAGAGCTCCCCAGAAAAATTGAAGAAAACATTGGTGTCATAGGCATCATCCCCAATGTTAGAGATGAAGATGTTAAGCGAGATGTTCCTCACCGCTCCCAGGGCCAGGTAGGAAGTTCCGTCATCAACACTGTAGGCAGAAACAGTTACACTGGTTTAACTCCGGTCAACTTTCACATACACCATACTGGGAATGAACAGCTCCTGACTCCTGGTTCTGACACTGTCTTTTGGAACTGTAAGAAAACCCTGTGATCCTCATGTGGGACTATTTCACATGATCTATTTTTAGTGATAATAAATGAGTTGAAAACTGTAAAGTAATTGGACAGAGAAAATGTAACAAACAAGATATTATGCTTGCATTCAAATACACCAGCTATTTCAGTTTGTCTCTCAAAACTTAATGTTTATTGTAACATTCTAGCAACCTGGTGAAAAATCTTCCTTGAGTTATGCTATGGATAGAAAAAATGGCAAAGAGGATCAAATAAAATCCAGAAACTGGTGTAAATGAAAAAAATGTGTAGAAAATGCAACAAATGTTCACTGAATGTGACTAATCTTTCTTCAGATGTTTATGCTGGACCTAACCTTCTACAAGGGAAATACCCAGGGGATGGTTCAATTAAAAGTAACAGCTATACATTGTGAATCTATTGCAATATGGCATCACAGATTATGAACACACACAGACATGCACACAGAGGCAAATATAAATATTCATCACATATTTATTATTGGATATTTAATCCTTCTAGGCTGTCCAGAAGATGAGCTAGCAAGTAGGAATAAAGGCTAAAGATAAATCACAAGAAAATACAGTAACAACGCACAGAACTGCAAGTCTTGGATGTGACAGTACAGTAAAAGATAATATGACATGATACACTAGCTATTTATGTAAAAATTAGCAAGAATAGCCAAAACAGAAATTTGCTACAGTTAACATAACTGGAATTTAAGACCATTCAGTGATTCTGGAGAAAGACAGACAATGTCACAGAAAACACTGAAGGGCAAAGACCTCCAGCCGCCCAGCAGGGAGATACTCTCAACTATTTCTTCTAGGGTACAGTCATCCCAAAAGTATGAAGGAACAACTTTTCATTCACTCAATTTTTATCAAGGAATGGCTGTGCTGGCAGTATAGACACTGGCATATGCTGCTCCTCTGCTTATCAGCAACTGTCTGGAGAAGGCTGGTGTGGAGGACGTGAGCTGTGTTTCAAGGCAGCCTTGTCCCACTGTTGCCATCAGCCCTCCTCTGCCAGCCAGAGGAGGTACTGCAGCCAAAGCATTTGCATAAAAGTGGGGTTTCTGGGAATGTGGTGCTTATAAACCATTCAGTGTCTTCTACCAACCATAGCCATACCAGATGCCCAAAGGCAGAGTTTGCTGCGCTCTACCTGCCTGCATTTGCCAAGAAGTGTCTAAATGTGGGTTTCTGAGTACTCTACCAAAGCAGCCATGGGTTCTGGTGAATGGGAAATGTAGAGCAAGAGGCTCTAGACTCAAGCTTTAAAGCTGATGGCTGTGGATTGTGAGCATAACTTTTCCATGTAATGCACACAACATCTGTAGCATACTTGTTTCCTTACTTACTTAATTTATGATAATCTTCATTTATTAAGACCAAAATTATGGCTTACAGTTCAATAACACTCTCTCATGAAGTAGATATAAGTATCCAGGAAATATGTCTTCTTTCTCACACTTAAAATCAACTGCAGACATTGGCCAATCCTACTGATAATTGGACACTTTGCTTTCAAAACATTATAGTTTATTCTCATATTCAATTATCAGTGCAAATAAAGATTTGCAAAAGTATGCAGTGCAGGATCAAATGTAAAACTAGTTTGAGAGGTCCAAATAATTTCAGTTGTTGCTCCTTAAATACCAAATTAATAGCTCATCTACATGAGACTACTTAGAAGCATTTAACGTTTTCACACCAATTTCAAAAATTTACTGTTGACAGAAAAATTATGAAGATGCTAACCAATCTGCTGGGATCTTCTAATAATCAAAATTCCATATTTGGAAGCAAAGAAATAAAGCAACAATTTAATACTGCGAATTCTTTCTCAAGAACTTTATAATCACACTGCTTGCAATCACTTCCAAACTTTATGAGCATCTTACACACTCATTATCAAAATCTAGAAGTATCACTTCAGTAAGCAAAAGAACATTACAAGGTATTTATCTTGTGTAGGGTTGATACTAAATGCAATAGCATGCTACAGAATCCTCTCAGAACTTAGAGATTTAACATGAATTGAAGACAATCAAGAATATTCTCCTTTGTACTTAATAATTAAGAATGCTCAGAATAAAGTCCTATTTAGAATTAATGTAAAAATAAACACCAATGCGTTGTGTTACTCCTTTCTAAAGCTATCACTCCTCTGATAAAAGTTTATCATATCAAAATGACATTTTCCTCAGCACTGAAAGAAAACCCACTTGTAAGACCACACTGTAGCTGCTCCTTTACAAAATTCACACACTGAAAAATCTCATTGCTTTTACGTTGGCAGGGGAGTTCAATTCTCCCTCTAAAAGGCTATACGAGACTTCCTAAGTTCCATTTAAAGCTTCCTGAGTAATTGAATATGTGTACATCTGAATGAATCAGGTTCACTTGCAGTAAGAAGAGGATTAGGAATATCTGTGTTCACAGGAGAGATCCAAGCCCTGTTTGAGAGAGTAATGTCATGACTGAAGACAGCTTGCTGTGCTGCTGGAGCAACTCAGCTGCCAACCTGGTGACACACTCCTCCAACACCTGCCACACACTAAGCACCCTAGCTGGCAAGTCAAAATATGTCAACTAAACAATTGTTGTCTCCTGTCAGAAACAAGAAAACTAAAGCCGTCCCTTCATCTCAATAAAGTATGTCAAACAATTTAAGAAACATAATCCAGAAATGACTTTTTGTTTATCTTTTGTTGTATCAGAACTACAAAGCTCAACATTCTATGGTCAGTAAGAGAAGAAAGACCAGCTGAGAAAGACAAACTGAAAAGATCTGCAATTTTCATTTCTCCATCCTCCAAGATGCTTGATGATCTCGGAGGTCTCTTCCAACCCAGTTGGATTCTATGATATTGTGGTTTATGAAACTGATACATGAAAGCAAGATGAGGTACAACATCTACAGAAGTTCTAATCTAATCTTTCATCCTTGCAGGCACATATAGAAACTCATATCTTTAATAACCACAAGCTATCCTTGGAATCAATGGTACTGTTCCTCTGTGTAAGACAGCATCATAGGGTTGGAATGCAAACAAAAACTAGTTACTAGTGTCAGAAAGAAATGGAAAAGACAAATCATAGATGAAAGTTGCATATATCAGCCTGATGTGAAAGAAAAAAACCCTCCATATTTTCCCTGTTTGTTAAAATATTTGAAAAATATTTGAAAAGCTCTGTTAAAATAGGTGATTGTTGATTATAAATCTGGCCCTGAAATTTGAAGCTGAATCAGTAGCACTTCATAACATAGTGTTTCTAGGAATTAGACAAATAATAAAATCATCGTGCAAACCCATGTATTTACTGTTGGGAGTACCACACAAGAGGCCTATGCCTGGTGGAGGAAAACCTATGAAGAAAGAGAGAACTGAAGATATAGCTTTGGAATGCAGCTACACTGGATGCAGACAGCTTTCTACCTCAGAGAATGTTTTTTATATTGTAGAAGTGTTATGTTTAATCAAGTTAGTGTTGTTAGAAATTATCCTGCTTTGCATGTAACCTGTAGTTTGAATTAGTTAACCTTTTTCTATTCATATTTTGTAAGCCTTTTTACTATTGGCTGATGTAAACTAAGATTTATAGTTATCCTTCCTTTACCCATTATTGGCTGTGTTTAAACTGGACCTTCCAATTATAAATTTTGCCTGACCTGTATCCTCCCAAAATTCCCCACATTCCAATCCCTAGGATATATAAACTAACTCCCCTGAGAATAAACAGTTCTGCTTCCCGCTATCGCCTGTCCATCCTTTGTTCTTCCCTAATCTGGGTCCATCCTGTCTTTCACTGTGTAAGTGAATTTTATGCAGGATGGACCCCCAGGGTCCTCAACTTTAGGGGGTGTTATAACTTTCACTCCTGATAATTTACCAAGGTATAATATGCAATTTTAAAAGCATAGTCAGCTAAGCATTGATGAGAAAGAAAAGGATCAGTGCTCTATCCGGGAATCACTTTCAGAGGTCAATAAAAAGCCGTTTGGCTGAGATGAAATGTTAGAAACACTACAGGTTTGTTACTTAAGGCAATTTGTTTTGCAGTAGCAAGTGTTAGTTACACACCAAGAGTAAGTTATGTCTAAATGTAAAACATGATAAGCAACATAGACCCATATCAGCACGTTTCCTCTATAGCTCATACAAAACCAGCAAGAGGAATTACCTAGTGAACTGTGAAGAAACTCAGGCTTACCAGATTTTACAGTTTCAGGATGTAATACAGAAAAAGTTCACATAGCTGCACCACAAAAGAGGATGTGTACACGTATGTATACACATATGCATCAGGCAAGGTGTATTCTGCAAATACAAAACAAAAGTGCATCTGCTTCTCACTGTGGTCTGTACATTATCAAGAACTTCCACCTCCGGAGTCAGCTGATATATGACAGTGCTTCTTGAGGTTAAGCTTTTGTTTTGTTAGCTTTATACTTCAGTTGCTAGAGCAAGAAACCATATAGTGACTTCAACTACCTTAGGTCCATAAAATACCGATCTTGAGATGTTCACAAGAAGGGCCAGGTTACACAGTAGCTCAGTAATGAATTCAATTTATATAAAAGAACATCTCTTTAGGAGTCTAGTTTAAAATAAATGATGCAATCCTACTCCAGCAGTCAAGTGATTCTTACCAAAACCCCCCCCCCGTATTTATGGAGGGATAAGACTGGCTTGTACAGTATCCCTGACTATAATCATCAGTGGCCTGTTATTAGAAAGTAGAGACTGTTATTAGAAAATAGAGAAAATAGTGTTCTTGTACAAGATATGGGCTACTCTGGTTTATTAAAACACACCATGTGATGATTCTATTACCATCCATATGGGTTCTATCACCATATGTTCAAAAGGAACAGGACTGCCCACTGCTATGAAACTGGACTTATTTATTTCATGACAGATTTACAAAGCTCTGAGCACAACTAACCAAGAAACTGTTTCTCCATCTCCATTTACCCTCAACAATGGAAAATATTCACTCATTCCTTGAGCTGTTGCTCTCACTGCAACTTGTACTACATCTTGATTAATTGTGGACTCTGCTGAGCAGCCCTTTCAGGAAACTGCAAATCAAATCCTGGATGAGCTACAACTGAATTTTCCATGTGCCTCACAAACTCAGCATTCAATACATTAACAACTGTCTGTAAGTAAAAGATAAATAAAAGTAAATATAAATGAGAAATCAGAATTCTGCTTCCTAGATTCACCAAAAAGACTGAATTCCAACAAGAATTACAAATATCCTAATATACATGAAATGGTAATAAGCAGTTTTGCATTGTAACCTTTGCAGTGTAGCAAATTACTTTTAAATAATATTAAACTATGCTATAATTTATGAAACCAATTAAATTACAGTGTGAAACCTGGTATGGCTTTTAGAGAAAAAAGCAAACAATCTTCTCATATCCATTTTTCCAATGTTTCATCATTCTTCTCTCCCTTTGGTAGTTTAAAAGATCACCAGCCAGGACAGCACTGGGGTATGACCAAGTAATCAGTGGGCAGCACTTCAGTCATGGCTCTGTATGTAGAGCCCTAGGAGTTGGGAATATCAATGTTGCCACACACAGCTTTATAGACACCGTGCTTTGACTGTCAAGACCACTTCTCTAGAACTAGAAATGCTTAGCATTGGTTTAACCATAGCATTTGCTAATTTTTCTTTCACTGTTTTTTATAAAATAGATATAAGCTCCATCTGTGCAGCTCTGCCAGTTAGGGTAAACGGAAGGTCAAAAATAGTGCTGAAAGAAGTGTTTGTTCAATGAAAGATAAAATAAGTGAAAACAAATTCTTCATCTACTGTGAATGAAGGGAAAAAGAGATAGTATCAGAGCATGTAATTAAGCTTCACATTAAAGGATACTGTGTTTCATCATCATGACTGTTTTGTTAAGACACATTTCAGGGGCATAAAACCTTAATGGGCATACTGTGAAACATGAGGCCTCTCTGGAAACAAATCCCTGCTGTGTGATCAAAGGAAGGTAAGTACTGAGGTGTAAGCATAGTCAAATTTATCAAACAGTTTTTCTTCCCACTTAAACCACAGTCTTTAAACCATCTTTTCTCTATGGCTTTGCAAAACTCTATGATCAGTGACAACCTTTACTAATGGTTTTATAAAACATTACTACGTTAATTAGATAAAGTCAAAAAGTCTTGAACTTTCTGATCTAAATTTTATTTTATTGCTCCTTCCTTCAGAACACACTTATTTTCTGCACTATTACAGCACTGACCTATGTTACGTGCCATTACATCTTGTGCTGGTGAAAAGCAAATTGGACAAAGCTGTCATAACACATTTTTATCTATGATTTCTGAATTCCTTCATCTCAGTTTTTGTAATAATTTGACAAGTCAGTATGGAACTGCTGACATTCATTTTTCAAATTCAGGTGCCTAATATCTGACAATGTGCCCAGTGAAACAGGAGTCCTTCCACTGATTTTAATAGGTCCACGAGCATATTCATCCTTGTATCTATACACAGCACTTGAAAACAACAAGTTTTGCAGTTGCATAGCTAGTTTCTATAGAAATTATTCACTCTTTACTAATACAAATAATATGCTTATAAACTTCAGACTTGTAAGCTCGAAGTCTGAGGGAATCACAGGGAGATGATGCACAGTCTCCCTTGTCTTTTCAGAGAGACTTGGGCTAGATACTTCAATACTACATCCCAGAATATCATATTTATCTGCTTATCAATTACAGAGCCATACATAAGACAAAAGAGATCACAGAAGCAAAAGAAATGTTGTCAGAAAAAAAGAAATGTTGTCAGAAAAAAAGATGTTAATTCTTCAGTAAGTCACAGGAGAAAATTATTTGGAAAAAAGGCAAAACCAACCTTCTGTAGAGCTGACCAGATGATACTGCAAAACACTTTTTTCCCATAAATTACTATTTCATTATAATGTAAATATTTCAAGCTCAATGGAATTTTTGATGGACTGGAGTTTTATCCATTCTCTGGCTAATGGAAGCAGAAACAGCCCAAGCCACAGACTTGACATTTCAACTGGAAAAAGGCATTTCTCAAAAATCCCATTTCACAAGAGAACTTTTGAAAGTATCGACTCCAACTCAGTAAACCACAATTTGAAAAAACTTGAAAATTTCTGCAAAATATACCTGCCACCCCTTTGCCTTTCTATGACTTTTGCTTCCTATTTCACATTTCCAAAACAAACCATTTCCAGCAGTATATGCTGGAACCCCAGTCAGTCTGTAGGGGAAGAATATAAATTTGAGCCTTATGAATGGTGGTCATTAAGGATGCTCTAAACCAACATATAAAAACAAGCTGGTTACTCCTAACAGTCAAAGATCAGTCAGAAGCACTCTGATGTATCAGCTATTCTGTTCTAATGATGGATAAAAGGTAAATTCATGTCACATAAACATATGGAAGACAGACTTCCTCTTGGAACCTTCACAGGAATAGCATTATTTATTACAGCTTTTTCTATCCAAGGGGGCTCATAGTCCTGTGCTTACAACCTGATTTATATACCATGCATACAGCTTGTGCTGGAACACAGCAGCTACATGGCATGTCACAACATCATCTTTTTCTTGTACTGTTTGTTTTCAGTAAAGCTGATCTGTTCATTGAAACACAGGGCTGTCAGTGTATTTACACAGCCATTCAGGATTTCCTTCCTAGATGCATCTCACACGGAAGCAACCACCCATTCTGCTCTGGTCTTTTTAGCTAGCTTGTTTATTATGGCTGGAAGAAAGTTGGTTTTTTCAAACATCCTCACTGCTACTCAAAAGTCTTCTCCACACTTTTCAGTTACATCCTGTTACAACCTAAACAGGGCTCCATAACTACCAGTGCCTTTGCAAAGCTGAAACTGCATTGGTACATCAGACAAGATCTCTCTCAGCACTTTCAGGTTCTTTTTAAAAGACTAGAGTGGCTTTTCTCCCTTATAAAGTACCAAAGAAATTAATATGAAATTTTAAAGGCTAGGGAGGTATAAACTTGTACAGAACACCTACTTCAGAGTTTCCCCCAGCAAATCTTGAGGAAACAGATGCAGTTCAGCTTCTAAGAATCTTCAGAGATCCTCAGTAAAAATGTGCTAGTTGCTACAGAAACCTGATAGAAAAGACATTTACCACGCCAAGCAAACAGAGTGAGACACTGAAGTCAAACATGGTATGTAATAAATATATTTTAAATATTAAACAGTGTTTTAAAATAATAGCTAACATAACAATTTGTTTTTCCATACTGGATTGCTGGAAGGGAAACTTAGTTTCTGCTGCTGTCCTAAGCTATGGTCATAAAAATAAAGCTTATTGCAAAATATTCTATTCCTATTTCTCTTATGGTCTCATGTGCCATTACAAAAACCTGTATGCAATAAATAAATATATTCTTTACACTAAGACACTTTTAAGTCTCTTCCTTTTTAGCAAACATCACGACCACCACCCACAGGGTATTACTGCATGAATAGGGCCAGATTTTGCCATCTCTGATGACAGCTGCAAGATTTAATACTGGAGAACTGTTGAAGGGGAGGCAATCAGTCGTCTCTCTTACTCTGTGCTGTGAAAACTTCACATATTTATTCTTCAAGAAAAATTAATTTGAAAACAGTCATGACTGGAAAGATGAAACACCTCTCTTCTGCTCCTTCAGTCTCTCCTAACAGTGCCGTCATCAAGTCCCCGGCACACTCAGTGGATCCTTTTTCCTTATTCTTAAATTGCCATCTGTAGTTTTAGGCTAACAACACTCATAGTCCTGTAAGAAAGTCCATGCCAACCACGTGTAGCAATACTAGCACACCCCACTGTAGGGGTTTGTACATTCCATTGCTCGTAATGTCTGCCATAAAAAGTTAAATCCCCAGTTTGTTTTGCCAGGTAGCAGAGGTGACATCAGCCAGAGGCAGAGAGTCCCACAGGCAGCTTTCCAGCCACAGCACTAAAAAACATCCTTAACCATCCCTAGGCAGATGCTTCTGTTTTGGAGAAGAGCTAGTTTTGTTCAAGCAATTTTGCTGTGGTTACAGAGAGGATTTATTTCAAGACGAGGCAGAACACTACAGAAGAGTTGGTTGGAAGGCATTTCTAGAGATCATAAAATCCATCCCCATCCTCCTTGACACAGCACTATTGCCAGCAACAGATGAGGTCAGCAAGAACCTTACCCAGACAAGTCCTGACACCCAGGATGGCAGAGCACACCATCTCTGCATGTCTCATTCCTCTGCAGCATGAACTGCCTGTGCAAGAGGGTTTTTCCAAATCTCTGCTCTGAACCTGCCAAGCCACAGTCTGTGACGCTTGCCTCTCTTGCATCTGCCACAAGCAAGAACAGTTTGGCTCCTTTGTCCAACAATCCCTTCAGGAAGTTGGGATGGGTTTACATGCAAACGCATGACAATGAAGGTGCACAAGCCTTGAAGAGATTTATCTGTTAACTGAAATAAAACCTTTTTCTTTACAGAATAAATGCATCCTAAGTCTTCTTCACTCCAGTAAAGCATGTACTGGAGCCCAAGTCTCCAAGTACAACTTTCACTGTAACAGAAGCATTCAAAAGAAGAATACATCCCATCTGCAGCTTCCTAAATCTTTGCAAAAGCTTCCAGATAGAGTTATAAGGCTTTAACATTTTTTTTATCATCACCTGCTTCCAAGCAGTTCTGCCCTATCACCTCCTACAAAGTCACAGCAGAGGATTTCAGTTTGCCCAGCAGTGACAATTTGACATGTAGCAGCTCCTCAACACCATGAAATAATGACGCAAACCCAATCATATCCAGTCAGAACAACAGTGAATCTACACATGCAGATTTGTTTGGTTTTAGCACTTCAGACAAATGGCCATCTATGAGGTCATCACTTTGAGTGTTAACATCCTGGGCTATTTATTTGTTATTTACCAAAGTGAAGCGCTCCCAATTTAAGGGCTCACAAATAAGTTTTCAGAAGAGAAGCAAGATGCCAAGAAAAGTACAATCAGAGCAGAGCTGGTTAACTCTTGCCAGCGCGGGCTGGTTTTGCCACTAGCCATTTGGAATGCAGGTGTCATATCTTCAAAGCTGGACATGATCTTTTAACTGGGTAATTCTAATGATTAAACGCATCCCAGGTGAACGCTGTATCAGAGACCCCAGGATCTCCCTTGTAGAGATCCCAAGCTCTTAAGAATGACTTCAGCAAACAATTCTCTTGATGATAATGTAATCTGAGTTGACTTTCTATACACATATATGCTCTAACCAGCACACAAGCATATATAGTGATGAGCAAAACTATACCTTGCTGTATACAGCTCCCTGAAGAGCTTTTGGCTCTAACATGCTACAATTTTAAGAAAAGTGTGTAAGCACAGTCAGTTCATCTAGCAGAGAACCCTGTACCCAACTAAGTCTAAAAGCAAGAGGATATGGAAGAGTAAGGCAAGCACAGAATGGCATTTTGCTGATATATTTCTGCAGCTTCCTGCATTCATATACTCTCAGAACTTACAGAATCTCCAGCAGTAAAATCCACAGATTAATCACACACTTCATGAAAACATACCTCCTCCTTTGTTATTTTTATTGCTATGAATAGTTCAGTATGATTAGCAAACTTTGTCATTACTTTCTAGCAGATTATTTCCCATACCATTTGTGAATGTGGTGAATATCACTAGCACTTTTAAGAGTTCTCTCCACCATCAAAACCAACTATTTATACCTTTTCTCTGTTGATTATCTTTAAATTAGGTAGTAATACTCAGGGCGCCATTCCTCTCTGATATGGGTAACTTACTTTCTTTGTGAACCCCTGGTGAGAAATCTTAATAAAAGTCTTTTGCAAACCCAGGAAGATGATCTTAATCAAACCATCCTATCCACAGGTCCAGTGACACCTTCAAAGAGCTGCAGCAGACCTAAAAGATGGTACTTACTGCTGCCTTCCCATAAACATCTGGCTTATTTCAATCCAGTGTATCTGTGCATCATTAATTGCATTCTTTCCAACAATAAGCCCACCAAATTTAGTCAGACGTGATTATTTAGACAAAGGAATTGGCATAACCTTGCTAACAATGAAGTTAAATGTTTAGTGCAAATAGTAATAAATGAGTCACCTTTCTTGTTCTTTCTAAAAAAAAAGTAATAATTTTGCTTTGTTCATAGAATAAACAGGAATAATGTGGAAAAATAGTGATAGGATTATTTAGCATGAAACACACAGGGCTGGAAAAACTACCAGGCACTTGTTTAAAATCAGAATCCATAGCATGTTTCTTGGTAATTTTACAGGCAATAATAACATAACAAAAAAATCTGTTTTCATAAGAGACATTAATTGTGTTATATTTCTTAATAACTGAAGCTTACAGGGCCCTTTAGCTAAAGAAAGCCCATATCGTGCAGAGGGATTTCACAACATCCTGTTTATTTCAAACAGGGCTTCAGAGTGTCCCTGGGTAAAGAAAATTTGAGAGCATTTGTTCAGCATTTTGCTATACAAATGTAGAAACTGTATTTGAATATCCTAAGCTCTTTTGACAGGTGTGGCATTTAAATTGCCAAGGTAACATAAGTAACAGCTGTAAATATAAACAGTCAAATGCTCCAATCCCAACTACAGCTCTTACTGCTGTGATTATTATACACTAACAAGTTTCAAGACCTGTCCCTTGCTATTTGTTCCTCAACTACAGGACAAAATCCTTCACTGGCTTCTTTAATCCACCCAGACATGTGCCTAGCTCAAACATTCATGTGGATTGCAGTCGTGTCTGGAGAAGCCTGTAACTTCTCAGGCTTGACTACCGTTCAGTTTTGTCTCCACAGCATGCTGTGAACTTACATAAAACATACTGTATCTCCTGACTATTACTTATTCCTTGAGTTTGGGGTTTGTTTTTTTTTTTTTCTTTCCTAAAGCAGGGGGGTGTCTTCTCCTCTCTCTCCTGACGTGAAAGCAAAGCATTTCACAGAGAGCTTCTCCATCAAACAGCAAGATCTCTGGCACACAATTAAATAACTCACATCAGCATTTCCATCTGAAAAAAAAAAAACCCAAAGGAAACAGAAGTGATGTTCTCACTTTAGCCTGATTTATCCCAAAATTGAATACACATCCTGGCAAAACAATAGGTATTTTCCTAAGATCACCCGTCACAAGGGACAGAACATAAATTTCACCTCTAGTCTATTTGATGAGGTTTATTATCCCAGAAGAAAGTGAAATCAGACACTCATCCCCAAGTTGCAGACAAGAAGAATTTGATAGGAGAGCAGTATTTCAGACAAGTTAGCAAAACTACAATTTGAGAAACAGAAAATGATAGATTGAAGAAGATAATTTGCCATGTTCAGAAGGGTTTTTTCAACCTTCCATGTGACTTTTTTCTGAACAAACTGCTTTTCTGCAGGCAGTTTTACTCTTACCATGTCATGAAGAGTATTTTATTCTCTTTGAAGAATTACATGGTCCACACTGGTGTTTGATTTGAGCATGCAATTTTACTTTCTCTGCCCCTCTTTGCTATGCAATTTTTTTTCTCTAGTTTTGTCAATTTTGATTGGGAAGATGAAGGTGTCCTGTGCTGTATGTGCCCAGAGCCCATCACCACAGGAGTTCAGATTCTGTGTATATCTCAAGGCCTTTCTGCACTAAAAGTGGTATCATTGTCACCATCCTTCTAATCTGGATCTTAAATATCCGTGTTTGTCTTTTGATTTTTCCATGCCATTTTACATAAGATGAATGATATACTAGTTTGCAAGAAAGGAAAAAAAGTTGACCTACTCACCTAGATAGCAGTAATTTACCCTGAAGTTTCAAATCCGCAGCACAGTCATCAGACCGACAGTTCCTCTCAAAAACAGTCTGTGAAAAACAGAAAAGAACTGTTAAAGCATGAAAAGAGGAAGATCAAAATTCAAAGAAGGAACATGCCTGGATGAAATAAAAAACCACCAAAATCCGTGATACAGGAATATATGGTATGAGTGTTAAGGAAATTCAAGGTGAAGCAAATCTTATCATTATCAGAACTGGTTTTACTCTCTTCTAACTGCACAATAAGTTTCATCAAACTACACTCTCTCAGAGGTTTTCCCCAATCCATTCTCATTTCTTATCTGACAAGAATTACTGCTTATACGATATTTCTGTCATTCTTATTTCTCTTCCCAAGGTATGCACATGACAATCAAACAGAAAATAAAGTATTTATGAAACTGTTTTTAGCCCTAAGAATTGCAAGTAAGGAAGTCATGCAGCAAACATTTTCACTAGATTTTTTATGTACAGTACGAAACATTTCTGACATCCTGCAAGCAACAGAAAATTACAAGGACTGTTACATACCAGTGAAACCCTCAAATAATGGAACCATTGTCAATCTTGCGAACTCTGGTAATACTTAGAATCACAGAATCACAGAATATGCTGAGTTGGAAGGGACCCACAAGGATCACTGAGTCCTCTTAACCCTGCACAGGATGATCTAGGAACTATGAAGGGACAACATATGGGCATGTTATTTAAGTGGCAAAAAGCAGGGGAGTACATGAGGAGTCTATGAACTGCAGTAGAGTGCCATGGTTAAACGAGGCAGCCACCAGCAAGTGAAAGAAGAGAACATGAACATGTTCCTGGCATCCAAGAAACCCGGATGCTGTCAAGATCCTGGTTACCTTCTGCTGCTGTTTAGGCCAGAGACCAATACCTTTCTGAACATAAGGCTAGAGTCTTCAGGCTGGAGCACTCATTCTTTCAGAATTGTAATGCTCTTCAGATTACCATATATTGAAACACCCAAAATGAGTGTTGTCAACATTGTCCATCTAGGAAACCTGACAATCCACCAATCTTTTCCTTTAATATGAATGTTCTTTTCTTCAGTCTTGGCTCCATTACTTTTATTACAAAAGTAAATATATTTCAATCATAAATGCAAAGACTGTTGGACTAGCAAATATCAAACTATGCACTGAGTTGCAAAAGAAGAAAGATGGAAGGTGGCCAGTTCATCTGGGCTATTTTTACCTTGCTCTTTCACGTTCCTTCCCCACCTTTTGCTTTCTCATAACCTCAGAAGTGAAATTTGTTGTGGCTTTAAAAACAAGGACTGAATCTACCCTTCCTCCTTAATAAAGAGTACCACAACTAAAGGACTAGAATAGCCCTGAGACAGGAACAGACACTAGGCATCCCTCTCAAAACATGGCACATTTCAGAGGTATAGTTTCAAAAGTCCTCAGAATTAATCCCCAACCACTGTAGTAGCTATACATAGGAAAGACTGTTTGACCTTAAGAGGAGAAAGAATAATAAACTGTAAAAAAATTCTTGCTGGTCAGTTTCCCTGTTTGCATTGCAGAAATCTTGGCAAAGTGAACACAGCGATCTAAGAAATGATCTGTACATTTCAAAGTATAAAGTACTGTAAGTATATTTAAGTAACTATCGAATAATCCTGCCATTTTGTTCCTAAATCTATAGTTACAGTTCTGCAGAAAGAACTAACAAATATTTCATTTTCTAAAATCACTGAACATGTATTTCTTCCAGCTTGCATTAGACAGCAAGTTACTTCGAAATACATAGAGTATTTCACTATGTCATAGGAACCCAAGTTCCTATACAGCACTGGGTTGGGAGAAAGAAATTATGGTGATGAGTCCCCAGATCTGTAGTTGTGTTGGAGTCAACTGTTTGCTTCTTTGGAGGATCTTGAACCTGTTCAGGTTTGGAGGGAGCCTTCTCACCTCAAAGCAGCTGGCTGAACTGGATTTCCAATCCAACAGGCTGTTAAGACTCATGGATGCAGGCACAACTGATTCAGCAGCAATCCAGGAACTGATTAGCGTTTCCAGGCTAATGATGCCTCTGGATCATTTTGCTATTTTCCACTATTTCCCTAGTCTACCAGGACTCAACTCCACTTTCCCTTTTTGTATGTATTCTAGAGTCTCAACCCTCTAGCTTCTTACAGTCAGTGTATTTCCTCCATTTTCTTCTGTTAATTTGAGCCTTCTCTTCCTCAGCCTTTTGCTGTTTCTGCTTCTCAAATTAACTAGTTCCTGCCTGTTTAAATTTCTCCTAAAGAATTAAAAGAGTAAACACACTTTAAAGCATCATAAAATTTGTGAACACTACTTACATATTATGTTACTGTGCCCTTACTCAGTCTACTTCAGCTGCAATTTCTTTGGGCCAGAAACTGTACTTAACGCTGTAGGCTGTTACAGCAGGAGTCCATTCCTGGGATGTGGCACAGGCCCTACAATATCATCATGAATTTTAACTCTAAGAAATCTTTAAACTGGTTGCAGCTTTACAATACCAGTTTTGAGGATTTATAGAGCTCTTTAAATATTAAAATTGTTAAAGAAGGTAAGTAATGGGTTATATGTGTTATTCATAATTGAGAAAAGGAAGTAAGGTAAAACAAATTCACTGCACTGTGGATAATTTTTGAGTTCATAATGAGTTCTTAATTTTTGCCATTAGTATTATCCAAAGTGAAGAACAAAAATTCTGAACAGTGATTTTATAGAAATCTAATTGAATTTTACTGTACTCCACTAACATTGAATAAAGCTTTGAATATGTGTATCAGAGATGGTCAGGATGCTTCCTTACATAAGAAATACATACATGGAAAACTGAGGGGAGGGAGTGAGGGGGGTGCAGGGTAAAAATTGCCCTGAGTGAAAAACACAGCTGCATCTCTTATCTCAAGGCCACCACATATTTGTCTGGCATTTCCACAAAAAAAACCCAAGTGTTTGTGTGCTCAGTAGCAGCGACAGGATAACCTCAATGCTTCCGTAACACATCTTCACTGTACAAACACAAAACTAATGTAAATTACATGCTCACTGAGTCTGTCAGACTTTCTGAAATCACCAGATCTACAGCAAAGCACAGATCAAACCCAGTGTGTTTCCGGGGTCCACAATTCCTCTCTGCACTCGCTCCTCTGCTGCCCAGAGGAGAGAAATTGTTCCTTGGGAACAATCGTTCCAGAGCAGTTGCCACCACGTCACCAAATTTCCTTGACAAACACAGTTTCCTCAAATTCTGCATGGCAACTTTTCTGAGTAAAAAAGACTATGTTACTTGGGAGGTCAAGGAATGCGATAGATATGTCCCTGAGAAGTTAGAAAAGATGGATGGTGCTCATATCCTCCAGTGGGTAAGTCAAAAAGCCTGCATTAAGGTACACACATTATAAAGAGTGAATATACACATCTGTACATAATCAAATGTACAGTAAGGAGAAATTTAAAGATAGCTGATCAGGAAGGGAATATGTCTACAAAGGCAGCCACGTCAGGGCCTCAAAGCAAGTATCTGAGCCCATTATGGCTCTTGAAGAGAGGAATAAGAATTAAATTCCACATTTTGTGGTAAAGGCCAGGGGTAAATGTAGTAGAGAGTAAGAGAGCAATAAATCTCTAGTTCCTGCATCCTAAGCCATCCTAAGCACAAAGCTTCTGGGTATTGGGCACATAGATATTCTCCTTTTCCTTCTTGCTGATAGTGGACTGCTACTGAAAGGTGCTAGGAGGTAAAACAAGAAAGAAGGACTCTGGCTTCAAGCTAATGATCAGAGCTCTGTACTCAGAGGAAGGCAATCTGGGATTTCAAACAGGTTTACTAAACCGCTTCTCTTTCTTTCAATGGCTGTCGAAAATTAAACACATCTATGTTTCTGGAAGTAGGAAAGACAACAGGAAATATAGAAAATAAAAAACAAAACAAAACAAAACAAACAACCCTGTGTTTATGGCACTCCTCCCTACAGAAAATACTGGAAATCTTCCAATAAATTAATAGGAAAAAAATTATTTCAAGATACCCAATCTCCCAAAATTCAGGGAAGCACATGGAAATTTTAGGTTGTAGCCAAAGTGTACAAGACTTTTTTGAGAGGTTGCCAGCACTGTTCACTAGAACAGTGTTTTAGTGTTCTGAGTTCTGCCCATCCTTTCACAGAAACCAAAAGTGACAGTTGAAAGTCAATGCTTGAAGAGAAGGGGGAAAAAGGAGGAGAAACAAAATTCTTAAAAGAATCCTTGAAAACATCATTTTTTGGACATGGATAAGAGATTCACTTGAGATCAGGCATTTAACTACTTCCTCACACATCAGTCAGATAGCACCCCTTAAAAAGCGGCAGACCTGGCTTTTGGTAAATGAGGATCCATTCCTTCAACTTCATAAACTGTGCCATGGACTTCTACAGAAAAAAATAAGGTTATGCAAAATAATTTGGGTTAAGAATACAGTATTTCAATCTCTGATTTCCTGTAAATTGTCACCAAACCCTGCAACATGTGCAGAGATGACTTAACAATTAGATCATACTGGTAGCACAAAAACAATCCAATGAGGGTGCTTGTTATTCTAATAATTCTTTACTTTTTAGATCTTGATGCTATATGGTTATAACCATGTCATGTGGTGAAGTTGAGTTCTGGGACTCTTATTCAGAGATCAGGATATATGATCCAATTTTCGAAAGTGCTGAGCTGTAAGCAAAGCTCACAACTTTTGCTAGAAAGTATTTTTTGTTTATAGCTTTACACTATACACTTTTCACTCAGACATTAAGGTGCCTAAATAGAGATACAGGAGCCTGACTTGAGACCTTCACTTATTCTGCTTTTAAACCCTCGAGTTGCCAGCAAAATAAATCTTTTACCTACATGTCTAATGGCCACAGAAGAAGAAGATTCTTCTGAAGCATCCTATGCTTCACTATGCTACTCATATATCCTGCCGAGCAATGCCCAAAATGGCTGATTTAAATTCCCACTAGAAAAACAATTATTATTGTGAAAAACTTTCCAGAATTTCATCAGTTGTACTGGCTAAAATGAGAATGCATGATTTTCACAGTAACCCTAACTGAATGGCAAAGTGAACACATGACAAAAGCAGGAATACTACGGGAATGATAAGTGTTCAGCAGAATTCTACTGGGAAACCAAAGAACGGTGCTGCTACCACGTGCTGCAAGGGATGAAGGTTAGCTAACAAGCTCCCTCAGCTCCACATACACTTATTCAGAGCACTAAGTTTGAAGGGAGAAGGGTACAAGATCAGGCTCACTAGAAATGAGTCTAGAGGAGGCATGCCAGATTTGGGGGTGAAATCAGTAGCCCAGCTGAAGTGCATCTACACCAATGCACACAGTGTGGGTAACAATACCCACAGTGTGGGTAACAAACAGGAGAAGCTGGAGGTCACTGTGCAGCAGGAAAGCTATGAAGTAGTTGACATCACAGAAACATGGTGGAGTGACTTGTAAGACTGGAGTGCTGCAATGGGTGGCTACAAGCACTGCAGAAGGTGGAATTTTCAATGGGTACAAAAACTGGCTGGATGGCCAGACCCCAAGAGTTGTGGTGAATGGAGCTAAATGTAGTTGGCAGTCAGTTACTAGCTGTGTTCCCCAGGGCTCAGTTTTAAAGCCAGTCCCATTTAACATCTTTATTGATGATCTGGACGAGGGCATAGCATATACCCTCAGTAAATTTGATGATGACACTAAGGTGGGTGTGAATGTTGAGGGAGGGTAGGAAAGTTCTACAGAGAGACCTGGACAGATGATCAGTGGGCTAAGCACAACAGCATGAGGTTCAATAAAGCTAAGTGCCAGATCCTGCACTTGGGTTTCAGCAACCCCGTACAGAGCTACAAGCTTGGGGAAAACTGTCTGAGAGCTGTTCAGTGGAAAGGGACTTGGGGATGCTGGCTGACAGCCATCTAGATATGAGCCAGCAGTGTGACCAGGCAGTCAAGAAGGCCAAATGCATCCTGGCCTGTATCAAGAATAGTGGGGCCAGTAGGACTAGAGAAGTTATCATCCCCCTGTAATTGGCATTGGTGGCTGCAGCTTGAGTATTGAGTTCAGTTCTGGGTCACTCACTTTAGAAAGGACATTGGGGTGCTGGAGCATGTCCTGCAAAGGGCAAAAAGGCTCATGAAAGCACTAGAGAACAGGTGTTACGAGGAATGGCTGAGGGAGCTGGGTTTATTCGGTCTTGAGGAAGATCAGGGGGGACCTCATCACTCTACCTACCTGAAATGAGGTTGTAGTGAGGTGGGAGATGGTCTCTTCTACTGTGCCCTGCAGTAAGATGACTACAGGAATAGCCTTAAGCTGAGTCACGGGAGATTCATATTAGATATTAAAATTTTTTCACTATTAGGGTTGTCAGGCTTTGGAATAGGTTGCCCACAGAGGTGGTGGAGTAACCATACCTGGTAGTGTTTAAGAGGTGTCTGGATATGGCACTGGGTGGTATGGTTTAGCGGTTACAGTAGTAGTGCTGGGTTAACAGTTGGACTTGATGATCTTAAGGGTCTTTTCCAACCTTGACGATTCTACAATTCTATGACAGTCAAGGAAGGAGAGGTGATGGGGTGGCTCTGTACATTAAGGAGTATTTCAGCTGTATAGAGCTTAAGGATAGTGATGATAAGGTTGAATGCCTATGGGTAAGAATCAGGGGGAGGGCTAACAAGGCAGACATCCTGGTGAGAGTCTGTTACAGACCACCTAACCAGGATCAAAGGAAGTACTGTATAAGCTGTGGTTTCATGAACACTAGCCCTTGTTCTTGTGGGAGAGTTTAAGTTGCTGAATGTCTCCTGGAAACTCAACAGAGTGCAGAGGAGGCAGTCCTGGGGTGTATGGAAGATAAACGTCCTGACACAGCTGGTAAGTGAGCTTAGCAGGGGTATTGACCCCCTAAACCTGCTGTTTACAAACAGAGAAGGGCACATGGGAGATGTGGTGGTTGGAGGCTATCTTGGGCACAGCAACCAGGAAATAACAGAGTTTTTGATTCTTGCAGAATAGAGAAAGGGGTCAACAAAAACCTCCACTTTGGACTTCCAGAGGGTAGATTTTGCCCTATTAAGGAGACTGGTTCAGAGAGTTCCCTCTGAAACAATTCTTAATTAACAAAAGGGTCCGAGAAGGCTGGACAAACTTCAAGAAGGGTGTCTTAAAGGTGCTGGAACAGGCCATCCTATGTGCTGAAAGATAAGCCAGCAGAAGAAGACTGGCCTGGCTGAACAGGGAGCTTTCCCTGAAACTCAGGGGAAAAAAAGAAAGTTTATCACCTTGGAAGAAGGGGCAGGCAACTCAGGAAGAGTACATGAGTGTTGTTAGGTCATGTAGAAATAAAATTAGAAAGGTGAAAGCTCAGCTAGAATTCAATCTGGCCACTACTGTAAAAAATAATAAAAAGTGGTTTTATAAATATATTAACAACTAAGGCAGGACCAATGAGAATCCCCTGTATTGGATGCAGGGCAGAGCATAGTCACCAAGGATGAGGAAAAGGCTGAGGTACTTAATGCCTTCTTTGCCTCAGTCTATAACAGTTATCCTCAGGGCAAACGGCCCCCTCAGCTGGTAAACAGGGATCAGGAGCAGAATATACACCCTGTAATGCAGGAGGAAGTAGTTAGTGACCTGCTCCACCACTTGGACACACACAGGTCTATGGGGCTGGATGGGACTCCCCCCAGGGTACTGAGGGAGCTGGTGGAAGAGTTCACCAAGATGCTCTCCATCATTTATCATCAGTCCTGGCTAACCAGGGAGGCTCCCGATTACTGGAGGTTGGCCAGTGTTATGCCCACAAGAAAGGCCAGAAGGAGGATCAAGGGAACTATAGACCTGTCAGCCTGACCTCGGTGCCCAGGAAGGTTATGAAATGGATTTTCTTCAGTGCAATCACATGGTACATACAGGACAAACAGGGGATCAGGCCCAGTTATCATGGGTTTAGGAAAGGCAGATCCTGCCTGACCAACCTGATCTCCTTTTATGAGTAGGTGACCCACATAGTGGATGAGGGAAAAGCTGTGGCTTCAGCAAAGCCTTTGATACTGTCTTCCATGACACTCTCCTGGAAAAGCAGGCACCCATGTCTCAGGCAGGTGCACTCTGTGCTGGGTTAAAAACTGGCTAGATGGCCAGGCCCTGAGAGAGGTGGTCAGTGGTACTGCATCGAATTGGTAGCCCGTCACTAGTGATGTTTCCCAGGGCTCAGTACTGGGACCAGTCCTGTTTAATATCTTTACTGATGTCTGGACAAGGGGATTGAGTGTGCCCTCAGTAAGTTTGTGGGCGACACCAAGTTGGGTGGGAGTGTTGATCTGCTGGAGGGTAAGAAGGCTCTGCAGAGTGATCTGGACAGTCTGGATCAACGGGCCGAGGCAAACAGCATGAGGTTCAAACAGGCCAAGATCTTGTTCCTGCACTTCAACCACAACAACCCCATGCAGTGCAACAGGCTGGGGGCAGAGTAGCTGGAAAGTGGACCAGTGGAAAAGGACCTGGGGGTGCTAGTTGACAGCCAGTTGAACGTGAGCCAGCAGTGTGCCCAGATGGCTAAGAAGGCCAATTGTATCAGCAATAGTGTGACCAGCAGGACTAGGGAAATTATTGTCTTCTGCACTCAGCACTGGTGAGGCCGCACTTCTAGTACTCTGTCCATTTCTGGGCCCCTCACTACAAGAAGGTGCTGGAGCAAATCCAGATAAGCTGGTGTCTCCGTTTGAGTGGGACACAAGTGTTTTGTTGAGACCAAACCACAGGGGAGACCCAAAACTCCTCCCCCTA
>JAWWES010000081.1:49350193-49368721 GCA_035583135.1 Lophotriccus pileatus
TCCTCCCCCAAAACCAGGCAAGGGAAAAAAGGAACAATTTTTAACCTTGTAGCAGCACAAAGCAAAACCATGACAGCTGGTGAAGGGTCTAGAGGGTAAATCCTGTGAGGGCGGCTGAGGGAGCTGAGGGGTTGTTTAGCCTAGAGAAGAGGAGGCTCAGAGATGACCTTATCATTCTCTTCCTGGAAGGAAGTTGTAGCCAGGTGTGTGTTGGCCTCTTCTCTGAGGCAACTAGTGACAGGACAAGGAGAAACAGCCTTAAACTGCACCATGGGAGGTTCAGTGGGAGATTAGGAAGAATTTCTTCACTGAAAGTGTTGTCAGGCATTGGAATAGGCTGTCCAGGTTGCTGGTGGAGTCACCATCCATGGTGGTATTCAAGAAATGACTGGATGAGGCACTTAGTGCTGTGGTGTAGTTGACAAGGTGGTGATCAGCCAAAGGTTGGACTCAATGACCACAGAGACAATTTCCAACATAATGTTTCTATGATTCTGTGGTGTCTTTATACAAAGAAAACAGATGCTCCTTTATAGTGCATTAGCATAAGAAAACAGAAACTGGCCAGTAATAATTATTATACTACACTAGTAAGGGCACAACCATGTAAATCAAACTTCTCCAACTAGGGAAAGCTACAGAGGGAATTAATCCACTTCACTAAGACTCTGAGTCTGCAGCTCATGACTAGCACATTGCCACTTGTCAAGCCATCTAAGCCAAATACAATCCTTTGCCCTCTATTTCAGCTGCATCCTGGTTTCAGTAAGAGTTGAAATCTGAGCTGGATCACCAAGCCAAAAAGCAGAGAGGACACTCAAATGTGAGAGGAACAGGAACTCCCAATGAAACCAGCTGTTTAGAAAGATCAGACATGAAGCCTGTTAGCTATTGAAAGTAAGTAATAAATTAATAAACATATGTATTAGTTATTCTCCAGAGCAGTGAGTGTATTTAACAATACAATCTCTTGTCCTCATGTTCTCCTAGGATGAAGAATTGCAATTGGTGGCAATAGAAATATGTCCCCAGACTTTCAGAGCTTTATTCCATGTCTGGTGTGACTCACTCAATTTTCAGGCTGAGGCAATTTTTCCATTTTTTTTAAATTATGAACAGTTTAAATCATCTAATTAGTGTTCTTATTTTACAAGACTTCAGACCTTATAAATTCACAGAACAACAGAAAAAGCTATTCAGGGTAACTGTCCCATCTCCCCATACAACTATAGAATAGATTTCTGCAGCACATTTCACAATGTATTTTCCTCTCTTGTCTTAAATGGTCTTCCATTTATTTTGGATAACTACAGAATAATTCATTTATATAATCTCAGGAGGGTTCTTTTAAGACATTTGAGAACACTTTCTACTCTAAACCTTCTTATTTCTTCTACTAAAAGTAGAACTGTGTAAAATGAGTATATTTGACTCAGGATGCTTTCATACTTACACATTTTAACACAACAGTAAAACTCTTTTTTACTCACCACTCAATTGTGGAATTAAAAATCTAAACCCATAATAAAAATGACAAATTAAAAACCAGATGTGGCACCTATTTTGTCATCTGGAAATGCCAAAAAAAAAATCTCCAAATCATCATACATAATTTAGGTCCATGTTTAGCCTCCTTTAGACCCCGAAGGATATGTGAAAGTCTTGCTCCATAATCCACTTGCACTTCAGTGGTTTTGCATTTATGAATGCTGTTCTGAACTGACATGGCTTTTGTGCCACTAGGTACTCTGAACTGAATGAACTAATACTATCATAGTATCTCCTCAAGACGTTAGGTGTTCCAATTAAGGTCTCCTGGTCCTTCATAAAACTCCTAAAAAGGTATGAACAGAGTTAATGGACCTGCCTCCTAGGAGTTTGTCACCTGCCTCTGTGGATTTTTAAGAATACTACAATTTTCTATTATAGCTCCAAGCATAAACAGAAACTCAGCCTTTCTTACAATTTCCACCTACACTGCAGTGTGGAAACTAAATGGATGCCATTATGCTGAAATGTAGAAATTGCCCAGTAGGATTTTAATTTAGGATTCAGTTTGCAAATGCTTATGTGTTTCTCTCTCCTTTCACCACCTGTTTATCTGAAAAACCTGTAAACTATACCAGATAATTCACATTCTATCACCTAAGATGGAATCACTGTGTAGTCTGAGGCTCCCCTAGTACATATGCCAAGACAGAAAGGTCTCTGTATCTCTGTGTGTGTTCATGTGTATATTAGCCCATAATATTGGCTACTCTTCTTTAGGAAGCCCATGAGATCTAAACCTGGGGATCAAACCATGTATTACACATTCTCAGTTATGTTGGGTTTTGTCTACAAGTTGAAAAAATTGGACAATTGCTGGTCAAGCCTGTCATTACCTAAGAAAAAGCACATAAAAACATATAAAATCAGAGGCACTGATTTCCACTCATTCTTACTTCAGTGAGTTTGTCAATTACAGCCATTTCTGAGGTACAATACGTCTGGATACCTGCTGTTCTTGCTCAGTTAAACTCTTCCAGACTTTTAAAGCTTTCCTCATTATTGCCATTCAACAACAACAGCAACTACCAAAAACCCCGAAAAAAAACAACAAAAACCCCTCCAACCAAACAACAAAACAAACCCAGGCAAAAGTACATGCTCAGGATGGGTCCTTCCCAGATTTCCTGTCATGAACAGCATCCAGTCCCTGCCAGTTCAGCACCGACTCTGAGCAAACTCATCTAGAGCAAAAGACAGACACCACCAAAGGGAGACCAGAGGGAGGAATATAAATCATTGCTTCCAGCAATCCCACTCCAACCAAAGGAAAAACAATGGCAGTTAGGCAGGAAGGGTGGCCCATGGTGGATTTCTGCAGAAGTAAATGCAGAAGATAATTTGGGAGTTTGCCTTGTCCAAGAAGGAAGTAGTTTTGTGGCAAGACATTTCATATGGAACATGCCAATTAGACTGACCCCTGCAGTCTCCAAGGACTTTCTATGTGCCTGTGTGTAAGTCAATTAATCATCAAATTTACCACCTATCCAGCTACTGACAGCTGTACTAATGTACTGAGACTTCAGCTGTATCAGTAAATTAAACTGTCCTGGCCTCAGGACAGAAATATCCTATCTCCTAGAAATAGTCTGCAGTAGTTGGCACAGGTTAAAATCAAGCCAAGAGCCATGCCAACAGCTTGCCAGGATAAAGATATCATTCCAATACCAAGATGTCATTCCAATGCACAGCTCAGCTTGCTGGCAGTGACATGACCTGACTCAAGCAGGCACACATCTATAGAAGGTAAGAGATCTGGAGAAGAACCACTGACAAACCTGGAACATGTTAGGGACATGCATTTTAGCCTACCCAGATCTGTCATTGCTTTGTTCTCAGTATGAGACTTGGGGGTGTGTGTGCATGTTTTCAAATAGAAAATGGCATTATTTGTGCAGCAAACAAAAAATCACTTAGAAGTGTTCATAATTCAGCTCCATGAAAATACTTCCATACTTTCTCATACCTGCTGACTAAGCGAATTTGTGTGCAAATACTTTACCAGATTTTCAAACACAAGTGTTTCCAAAAAATAGATCTCTGCTTTAAAAAGGTGAAGTTTTTTCAAGAAACATGTAGTCTCAGTCACCCAGGGGTAGAGCAATGGACACAAATTCTCACTGCAAATCAGTGGCACAGCTGGGAACAGAAAGTCCTAAATATATTCTGTCTCTTAACTTATAAATGGTTTTATGGCAGACCATTTACAAATTCCTGAAGACACTGGCACAAAAAACCTGAATAAGAGTATTTTCCTAAAACAAAATGGTGTCTCCATCCACATAATAGTAGGTGATTTTATTACAGTATTTAGAGGAGGCAGAATTCTAGCCTACCACATTTTGAACTCTAAGGTACATTACTGGACACTACCAAGAACAAATCTCCACTGTATATGGCCAGAGAGCTTTCTTCTTCTTGGTTGATATACAGTGGGTATACAAAAATAAATTTTATAGTACAAACCACTTACAAAGGACTAAGCCAAACCAAGTTCTAAATACACATTAAGTTCCCTGAAGGAAGCAGACTTACTAGTTTTTTTCCTGTGGATGGAACTGGATTTCAGAGGCAACAAAGAAGCTCTTAAAAATTCATCCTTAGGGTGGAAAGTTTTAAAGTTCGTAATACACACTTGAAAAATAGAACCTCTTTTTTCCCCCACCCAGTCTTAACCCATCAGAGATTTTCTGTTTGAGCAAAACTGAGCTGGACAATTTGGAAAGCTATAATGTTCTCCATGCAGCTAGGCTCCACCAACAATTTTACTAGTTGCTGAGCCATTTATCAATAGATATTTAACCCTTAAGTATTTACTTTTTCTACCACAAAAAATTACACCAATCTATAGCAACTGCCATTTCTGGTAAGCATATATAAGAACTAAGAAAATAATAAAGTCCATTAGAAACCATTACTGCATTCTGGGCCAAATAATCCTTCAGACCAGCTTAGTTACATTATTACTTAATTTTGCAGTATCTGAACCTATTTGTTTACAAAAAAATAACCAAAGATGAAGTCCCAAAATTGTATTTTTTTCATTAAGAAATTTCAGTGAAGAACCTTTTCTTCAAATCAGTTAGATATTCCAATTATTTATCATCTTTTGATTGTTTCAAGCACAGTTCGTTTAGGAATAGAAGCAGGCTTCTTCACTGAACAGTCAACGTTTACTTTTGTTTTGTTTTATTTTTAAATAAAAGCATTTTATAGTGCCTTACAGTAGAAGCTGCATCCTTTTCAAATGAAGGTGACCAATAAATAAAACCATTTTAATGACATCTCACATCAATGCACTCCTTTACTATTATAGTTCTGCTTTGGTCCAAGTGATGAGTACAGGGATAGACTGTTCTCTCACATATAGTGCAATACTGATTTAAAAGACGAATATCCAATAAAATCCTTTTCTGTGATTATGTCATTAAGGAGATGTCGTATCTTTTGAAAGTAGAAACCACTATAAGACTTAAAGTGGACTTCCAAAATGTTCCTTCAAAATTGTTAGATTCTTCGAAAATGCAAAGCTCTTGGCTTTTAAAAACCATTTCTATTAATAATATAATAAGAATCCTGAAAGGGAATGCTACATCCCAATTTTCCGATGAAATTGGCCTTTGAGGACCCCAGCACCATGCCTCCATGCCTCCAGCACCAAGGCTACTCCATCAGGGCTTTGTCACCATGACTGCCACACTACCTCTGAAGCTCTTCTCACTTCCTTAGCTGAAAACACGCCAGCACACCCAATGTCAAAATCCTTTTCTTACTAAGCTAAGTGAACAACATCTGGAAAGCAAATGGAAAGGGATTGTTAAACTGGCTTCATCTCATCTAAACTGCACAAGGAAACAAGTCAGGGAAATTCCTAACATATTTTTGTTTCTGCTCTATAATCTCAGCATTTAGGTATTTTAATACTGATCTGAAACCACGCCTGCAGAGCAAGATGTGACCTTCTGAGTTTAAGCCCATTGGTAAAGTATATAAGCAGCTTTGTTCATGTAACATGCAGGTTTTCAGCACACTACTCAAGTTCCAAAGTTCTCCACAAATTCCCATTGTATTTTTGGAACAATACAAAATTCATATACATAACAGCCATACAGTTCCTCTTCATAAAAATAAGTAATTCTTCAATGAATTTTTCATTCATACATTTATAAAAATAAAGCATATTCATGTCTCTTAAGTACAAGGATTATAACCAAATACACTTCAACACTTTTTTTAAGTGATATTTAGGGACGTTATGAGCAGCATCAGAAAGTAATGTTACAGATGATGATGCTATCATCACTTAATAGACATGAACTTCCTGGGGTTAAAAATCAGATCCAATCATTCACTACGAAAGCCTCAGACTCAAAAAAAAATGGAAAAAGAAAAGAGAAGTTTTGCATTCACAAGCAATGTCAGCTCATAACTATGTAAGCATGTTTTGAAAAATGAACTTGAATGGATGTAACCCTGGGCAACTCATTTTAACTTTTAAGTTGGCTCTACTTTGAGTAAGGAACTGGACCTACAGAGGAGCCCCACAATTCTGACACACAGAAGCTTTACCTACCACACTAGAACTTTGATTTCCCTGAGAAGCCTTGAACTTCATGGCCGAATGCTTTGGTGCTGGCACAGTGGAAGGCTGAATTGTCCTGCAGTCTCCTTCCTCGGCAGACTGTTTTGCACCTACAAGGGCTACACTGAAAAGGGAGACTTTCAAAAGGTCACTAGCAGTGTCTCTCTCCTCAACACAAGCATCTGCTTCGTGAACCCTGAAAGTGTTTAATACCTTCATAAACACTGCTGTCATCACTCCTGTCAAAACCTGACAATGTTTGCTTGCATTTTTTGAAAATATTAGTGAGACCAAGACAGAAAAATAAGAGAGGTGGGATAATCACATGCACTTCAAATCCCTAGGGAACAATTTGGGAGAAAAGGGGACAGGAGAGAAATGAAATAATAACAATAATAGAAAGAATATCTACCCCTTAAATGAGGAGCATTTCAACATTAAGGGAATTCTCTCACTCTCACCAAAATTAATGACAAAAAGGTTTCTCTGCATTGCAGTGGAACAAAATAGGATCCTAATATGTACAAGCTCTACCTACACTTTACTTTCCCTGAAACAAAACCATCCCATTTTAGCACGACATGTCCTACAGTGACAGCTGGAGCAGGTTTCCCTTGCCACACAACTGGATTTGAGGAGTCCTCAAGAAGAGGGCAGTTGAGCCAGGCAAATTTTTCTTTATTCTGCCCACTGTTCTCCACTCACAGGGTTCTCATGTCCCTTCCTGGAGCCAACTCTGTCCCTCTGGCACTAACAAAGGCTCAAACTGGAAAGAAGGCCATGACCAAGCCTTTCAGTAGAACCTCCTGCATAAAGGGAAGAACAGGAGGAGGAAGACCTTTCTTATCCTTTCCCTTCCCAGCACAGACACCCTGAAACAAGAAAGTGGCCTCACTTTTTGCTGTCCAGTCTTGGCAGCACAAGTCTTTACTGTGTTATGGAACAGCTGTGATGTTAGCAACACTAGGGATTACACAAAAAGGTTACTGATTGCAAATGACCCAGAGCTTGGCAATCCACTTTTACAACCACCTCTGCTGTCAGTTCAAGCCACAGGTCTTCTAGGGAAATAAAATAGTCCAAATCTGACCTGATTCCTTTGTGCTATCTTTTGTCCTTTCTTCCAGCGGAGAATGGGCTTGAGAGCAGGTAGTTCCTTGTCCTTTTTTCCTCTTTCTATCACATGTTCCCGAAGGCTGTATGCAGCTTCAAATACAATTGGAGAGATGACGTCTTTGACTCTTTTCTGTACAAGAAACCAAATAGATATTTCACCAATGCATATAAGCAAGCAGGTTTCCATCTACAACAATTATACATTTAATTAAACCAGACCACTTAATTAAACCTGCAATTAAACCAGATTCAACACTGCAGACAGAAGACAGGTTTCTCTAGTTTGTTTATTCTTTTCCAGGCCAAACAGGAATAAGCACATATAACAAAGAAGTCAGAAGATTTAAAAAAAATAAAATAGATTTTTTAAGAAACAGTCATTCTTCTGGGACATACTCTTGAATCCACAGAAGCAGAAGCATACTTTGCACATCTATATATCTAGTGGTTTTCAAAAAAAGACATTTTCTTAAAAAATAAAATAAATTAGAAAGTTATTCCAATAATCCTGCAGAAGCAAAGAGCAAATCATCATAATCTCTGGGGTTTCTAAATCCTACACTTTGACTGAAGTCACCCCCAGTGAGCATCACGTATTAAAAGAACAGAAAACTCCATCTTCCTTTGTTGTTTTGTTATATCAGTGAAATGAACAGAAAATAGCTAGAAATAACAATATGGTTATAAAATAAGACTACAGACCTGCAGGGGCAAGAAAAGCCATCTTCTAGCATGGTTCTCAAAGCAAAATTCACAGCTCCTGCCCCCTTTCAGTTTTTAAAAGAAGAAAGTTTTCAGTTCCTTTATTATATGTATTATTCTTAGGCTTCACGCCAGATGTATTAAATGGTGCCATATTATTTGGCTGATGGGAAAAAAGGATTGCCTTTTCTTGTTGCTGGAGCCCAAGCCACAAAACTCATACCATTTGTCATAACATGCATTGCTTAAATTCAGTTTGCTGTGTAAGGACAAAGGGCTCATTGTGCTCTGCTCAGTCCTGACTTCCAAAATCCAAGTTACCAGAAAACAGAAGTGGCAAATGCTCTACCTTTTCATAGGCAGACATTCCTCTTAATTTTTAATTACTTAAAAACGTAGCATGAATTCAGTGCAGGTGATACTGAGGCAATAAATAAAGATGGTAAGTAAGCACAACAAATCTCCAAAAGGGCCAGCTCTCAACTTCGCCTTGCATTGCTAATGGCCTTCTCTGAACACAGACTGACAAGCACTAGAAGCAACTGAGATGCAATGCCATTTAAGCTGCATCTTCCAGATGGGTAGTAACTGGCTTTCAGACCACTCTGTTTCAAGGCAACCATTTGCTCTCTCTACTATGTTGAGGGGCCACAGATCTCTGAAGTCAGACAAAGATTAATGGCTAACCAAATTCCCAAATCATCAGTTAGTCAGGTGAATAATAACAGAGACCAGGCTGGATGATATTTACTCTCCTGCACCTTGAAGCCTTCAGCCAGCCCTTAAATTCCTTACCCTAACACCAATGTCTGCCAGTGCCCCAAAGTTTAAACTGCGCATTGCTTGGAGTGGTTTGTGCTTTCTTGGTAAAGGACACCGATCAACAGCAGACATAGCAGCAGTGGTGATAGCTCAGTGACCTCTTCTGAGTCCCACAGAAAAGACCATGCATGCTCTGCAGCATTGTGAATCCTCTCAGCAGAAGAGACACTTGTGCCTTCAGCCCCTTCCAGAGTCCCATCCCCAGGGTAGGAATTGTACCATACTGAGACCACTGAATAACAATACTACAACTCATAGAAGTCGTTAGCTTTGCTTTCACAGAAAATCGTGTCTATTAATTTAGGCAAGGATTGTATCAGCTCACAAGAAGTAAAGTGAGAAACAACTGTAAAAGAGCATGCCATGTAGCAACAGTCCAACACAAATCATCAGGCAAACTACCACCTAATCCAACTGTATGCAACCCACTATGTAAACACAAACAATTAAAAATGAACGGAGTGCATTAAATTAAAATCTACCCACAGTTTTTCTAGCTCTATTACTGCAGTACGGTAAGAACAAGTACTTAAGCACTTCTAAGCATTTTAATATGATCTTGCATGGTTAAGTTCAATGCCCTTTAAAGTCAAAAGGCAATTTTCCTATTGACTTTGATGTATATTAGAGTACGCCTGTATTGTTTGCTGGTGTCTTTTTTCTGCTTCATTTTAGTGGTGAAATTGTGACTTCTCCCTCACCACAGCCCTGAGGAAATACATTTCACATAGCCACTTGTCCTTAATTAAGAATAAAACTATGAATGCAATCCAATTATTAATTTTGCCACACGTTCAGTTCCTTCTGCTCACAATCCTACAAAAATGAAGGCAAGAGTCTGTGGGATATGTCTGGGTAAGATAGAGACGGGTATACCAGACTGTCTGGGACGTAAGTACATAAAGAGAATAATGTTTGCCCAAATGCAATCTGGAGAAGTAATATTTTAGGTTGAAAACACAATCAGTTATCAGTTCCTTCGTCTTTCAGTCTACCCAAATGTATCTCTTCCAGTAGTTGAATCATACACTGATGACACAAACCACAGATTGCTTTTAAGTATTCCTGATTTCTAGGAGGAAGTCCAAAGATGTAATGAGAATCAGGTTTCAGATAGACTGAAAAATCCTGCAAATCAAGAAAACTGTATGTGGTTTTTGTATCAGTTACATAGCCCTAATGACCTGGATGTGCCAAGGGATATATTTTCTACAATGAGCTTTTACATGTAACCACCATTTTTCACCACAGTGTTGCTATGCCAAGGAAGTGTTGCAGGTTAAAGACATTTCTTTAACCTACAAAGAAAAAGCATCCCTAGTGAATCGTAGCATATGGGTAGCACAGGTTCATTAATGGAAAAAATGTCTGAAAGACACTAAACCAAGTGTAATATCCAAGCAATTCACACTATCAACACAAACAACTATGCCATTAGGGTTCAGTCAGTAATAGCAATAAAGACCCAGTCTGTATAGACTGGATCTCACTAAACTGGTGCAAATTTTCACTGTGCCTGAATTAGAATTGGGGTCCTGAAGGTGGGATGCTATCAGCAATCCTGTGCTCTTAAAAGCAGTTTCTCTAGGGTGGTAAGTTTTTTCCTTCTCTTTCAGACGAGATTTCGTTCTGGACACCAGAAATTTTTGCGATAAGGCATCTGTGGAAATCAATAGACTTCAGTCCCAGTAAATTACCCTCCTGCAAGTGTCCCTTCCTGCAATGGAAACAGCCCTAGCCAGCTGCATCCTTTTGCCAGGATCTTTTATCTTTTCCCGTGAGACACGTTGCATGACATCACTCTGAGTTGAAGAAAAAGGTGTTTTGGTATGAATAAGCTGGGGTTTTATCAAGAGTATTTCAGGATGATCCCTCATTAGTACCTAGCAAAGACAAAGAATTTAGAGTCAAGAAAAAGCACACTTTTAAGAGCATTTAACAAAGCAATAAGGCACTTAGAAATGTTTCAAAAGACATCATGGTCCTGAAACCTTGCCCTAACAAATGTGATAACAGAGGTTTGCTATCTCCTCTCATAGAATAATCACCTCAAAGAAATTTTTTAATGTTGTGCCATATGTATATTCCTTTTTGTTTCTCTGACTTAGCAGAGGAGAAGCAGGCAAGAAAGCAAAGCTTCTGCCAGATTTATGACTGTATTTCTATTTGACTTTAGTACCAAAGAGTCCTAAAAATCTGAAAAGTAATTGCAGAGCAATGATCAAATGTCTGATCTGTGATTCTGAACATCATTTTCAATTCCCTCTTGATGATGGAATGTCATAAGCATAAAAAATAACTTTTGGCACTTTTCATTGGCACAGCCTAAGGCACTTCATATTAACACAAACACAGGTACCGAGGACAGCATACTGAAGGCACACTGCCTTGGCAGACAGCCACTGCCTTCTCCAACCTTAACTTCATGCTACCAAGAGGCCACACACATCAGGAATTCAAGCAAATTTGGATGGAACAAGACAGAGTTTTTGTCCAGGGGCAGGATTTATTCTACTCGTGGTGAGAGTGCTTGCCAGACTGGATACCATTTCAGCTTTCTTTCAGCTTAGTGCCACAGTACACTCAGGGGACTGTACATGAGCCCAATAAATCATCCTATCTAATCCCCTTTCATCTACAAGGTGAAAGTCTCCAGGAAAGGACTCTGGAGAGTGCAAAATTCTATTTTTAATTATGGCTAATGGGCTGAGAAATAAATTGAGATGTAAATAATCATCACAATCTACAGCAAGAGTCCTGCAGGAATGAAGGGATGAAATGTGGTCCTTTAAAGCAATGAATATCAATTTTTAACAGCATCAACTGAAGAAATACACATAATCATCAAGGTGACTTCTACAGTTGCTCCTTGCTTTTGTTCTTGTTCATGTCATCCTGGAGTTTCTCTTCCCTTTCTCTGTGGGAAAGCTCTCTGCTCTGCTGAATTTTTTTTCTACTCACTCTGACCTGCTCTGAGGACAACAACCCATGCATGGATTCCAGAGCTTTTACTGAATTCAGAACAGCTTTTCAGTACTTCCGAGAATCAAGCTCTGTTTAGTCAAATGACTAAGAATGAATTCCAGTACCTGGCTTTTAAAACACTTAACTCAAAACTATTAGTCCAAACATATTTATTTCTGAGCTAAATAACAAGCACTAATAATAGACTACAGGAATTTTTACAGCCTTAAAATACACAGAATACATTTGACAATTCCAATTTAATTGATAACATAATAATGCTGTAAAATGTGTAAAAGACATTGTGCTAATGCCAATCCAGCATGCCATTTTAATCAGCTCACAGGCTACTGCCACATAAGTCGTCATAAATAGTTCCTTGATCAGTGATCTCAGAATTACTCAAATGTCCACAAGCCTTCAGAAACAAAGGCCACTACTATCAAATGAAATATCTGCTGTAGGTCTTAATAAACATACATTATAGCTTATGAATCAAAAAGATGACAGTGCTTGACTTTAGAATGAACTGTCTTCTATTATTTCAGTCTCCCTTTCTAAACTGACTCATTCAGGATGAAAAGCTTAAGTGGCATGCCATTCAATAAGAACATTTATTAGACAAATTGGCTTTCAACTGGAAGCTTTTTAAAATGAAATTCATTTCAGATGAATGAATGTGTACATGTCATTCTAGTACCTGAAAATGAATAAGGTAGGACTTAACTTCCTCGCTCTGCTCCTTGTACCACTTACTGAGTCCAAGTTTAGATCCATTGGTGTCAATTTCCAGTGCAAGTTAATATTTTCAGCCTTCTTTGATAAAGCTATTCCAGGACTTGTAAGAATTTATTTCAGACTGGCATAATTTTAGCATTGGTGTCTCCCCACTGCAAAGGCATACAAAACATGGTCACACCAAAATCATCTAGAAAAGATCTAGTTTCTAATTCTCACACAAGCTGGGGATTTTTTAATACATATATTTTTCAATTTATTTTTTTAAGATGTTACTGTAGTTAAAGGGGGAAAAAAAAACACCTGCAAACTCTTTTCCAGAGAAGAGGAAGAACTAAAAGTTTACTTGATTAGTAAATGCTCATTTACAAAATTACTGGTGAATTTTATGTCAAACTAATAGTATATGAAGGCAATCAGAGGCCTGATGTTTCAATAATACATGCTTCTGCTTTAAGATCTTGTGACAGCTACAGTTCAAACAATAGGTGAATAGTCTTTGTTGCTAAACTTCAACTATTACAAGACTTCTGAAGAATCTCAAAGTTTAGAACAGGGTGTCACATGCCTGAATGTTATTTAAGGGAAGCATTGAAAGAACTGGAATGCTTTCTTTATCCTCTTCCTAAATGCTTTACACCAGCATGCAACTGTTTCCACTAGGTCAGCACCCCTCTCTGCACACACAGAGTTAACTGGAAAGATGTTCTAGGAAAGAAAAAAAGCAAATCCTGGGGAAATCTGGTGTTAAATAAATACCAGGCACCCAGGAGCCTGCATGCACTGAGAGAATACCCTGAGACTCCAAGGAAAGAGCTGAAAGTCCAAACCTAATCTGAGTACAATCTCACTGTGAGTCTAAGTGTTCATCGTTCCTGTGTGTCTGGATTCCCACTATCAGCTGGTGAGTGATAAAGGTATTACTGATGTTGACATAGAACAGATTGCAATCAGTAGCATAAATATTCCATGTCAAAGGTTACAAAGGCTTAACAATAATATATTATGGTATATATTTCATGGTAATCAGTAAGAAAGTTACTACATGCCACCCAAATTAATTATTATGTATTAGTGAGCTCACATCTTAATTTTCGAGCTTAGAAATAAAATGCATAATGACAATATAGATTCATGTCATATTTATACATTTGAATGTTGGGTCTTTTACTGGACTTAAAGTTTTCAGTTATGTTTTTATCACCCACCTCCTTTCTCTCTTTTATAGTTCATTTTCAGTCATTCATTAGGGTTCTTTAGATGAAAAATACAGACAATTCCTCAACTATCTAAAGTCATGCTACTCCCCTCTGAAGAAAACAACTCTGCTGGGCTGAGATGCCCAGCTTTTTCCTGGTACCAGGCAAGGCACAACCAACCTCTGTAACATATGATGAGACACCTGCAATATCGGCAATACAGACACACAAACCACTAGAAAGCCCAGGAGATGATGGGGTTTTTTTGTGAAATGAAGAGTTAAGTGATTGAAGAGAACCCAAGAAGGAAGAATAGGGGTAAAAATTCCAACTTTTATTCTCTTTCAGAAAATATAATCCATTTCAGCAGGGAATTATATACAGAATAGAGACAATAATTAAATCCAGACTCTTCCTGCACATATGTAACCCTATCACATACTTGTTTTTTCCACTGGAGTTTAAGACCCTTGGCTCCTGAGTCATCATATATGGTAACAGGTCTGCTAAAAGTTCAACATATCTGTGAACCTGGGGGAGTGGTGTTAACTTCACGGTTAATTTCAGCATTCATATACTGTACTTGCTGGTGCACTCTCTTGCTTTTTTCTCATACATAACTGGATAAAAACAGCTGTGTCTATATATCATCCAACAAACTTCCAGTACAAAATCTCACACACAAGCTGTCCTCAGAGCCAAGGACTGAAATGAGGACTGACTCTCCCAACCCCTTCCTGAAGCCATAGCCCACAGGTGTCGTCAGGAGCCCTTCTTGCTGGTCCTCTACCCCTTTTGGTGTGTTTGGCAGGTCAGACTGGAGACACAATGCAGCTCCACAGCTGATGACTGTTGTTTGAGTAACGCTGAATGGCACCGTGTCCTTCAGTGTTTTCCTGAGCTTTATCTGCCTCTACACAGCCATAAGCAAACCTCTGAGCTATCCTGTAGGAGAAAGCAGCTATCCTTCCTTCATTCCCTTGCTCCAGACGGATTTTCTTCTTCCTCTTGAAAAAAAATATGGCAGAAGCACTTTTACAAGCACATTGCAAGAAGCAGCGGGAAAGTAATCAAAAGGCTTCTCCCAAAATCTCTGCAGAGGACAAGGAGAAGGACATACTCCTCTCCTCAGTGTTTCCCACTGACTATCCCACAAAGTGGCTGATTAAATGCCTGGTCCCTTTTGGAGATGCCTGTCACTTATAATGGAAAGTAACCACCCAACATAGGTTTATATGAATTGAGAGAGTATCCCAAACCTCTTCATGAATGTGGATCTGTAGTTTAAAAATGCTATTCCCCAATTTACTGTTCCCATTGAATCACTCAAAACCATGTGCAGCTTGCTTACTATACACTTCCCCTCCTTCTACCCCCTGCAGCAGGCTGAAGAGGAGAACTGGAGGTACAAAACTTAAAGATTACATGTTGAGGTTAAGAACAATTTACTGGAAACAGCAATGAAATAAGACAATGAACAGTAACAACAACAATACTAAGGACAAAGCGTAGAAGAAAGAGGAGGCTGACTTACATGCTCAGCACACAGATGACACATGACAAGATCCAACCGCTCCCTCTGCCACACTGAATAACCCAAAAAGGGGACCCCTTTCCCCATCCCCAGCAAATGACGTGAGGTGGGACAGAGTAACCTCCAGGTCCTAGCCATGCCCTCTCTCCTGGTTACTGCCAAAATTAAACCTGTCCTGTCCAAAACTAGGACATTATCCACTCTTACTATCTACATCATGGCCAGATCCTACACCTTCCAAATGTCCATATAAATAAATAAATAAATGCACACACACAAACACAGCTATCATTTCCATAGTCAAGGGCCGTCCTGCCAAGATGTCCATGGAGTTCATTTAGTCCATGACTGTAGCTTCTATCTGTCCTAGATGTCTTCCAGGGCAAGAGGGTTGGTGTGCTGTTGTCTGGTTGCAAGCTGCATCAGCAGCTCACAGCTGGTATATCTGGAGAAGGTCATACTCATTGTCCATGGCAGTTACGGCATAAAGTGGCAGGGTCATTCAGCAACCAATAATATACAATTCAACATTACAGACTGTTCTCAAGCAAAAATCAAATCCCCTTGAGGTACACATGGTGTTTCCCTGTCCTACCAAGTGCATCCATTGAGCAAAAACAATCCCGCAGATGGGTTTCCCTTTGCTTGAAGCAGGACTAATCCAAACTGTCTTCCCTAACAGGTATTCCTGATATGGACTTTATCCCCTTGTATCGTATGTGGAGGTTTTGACTGGGCAGGGCCAGCTTGGTTATTGGAGACTCTACCGTCAACTGACCAGGTAGGCTCTGTTAAATGTAAATCCCAATGCTTGAAGGTCCCACCACCCATTGCTTTCAATGTCTATTTTAACAGTCCATTGTACTATTCAATTTTCCCAAAGGCTGGTACATGATAGGGAATATGACATCCCCACTCAATAACCACTCTCTGGTCCCAGTGTCTATGAGGCTATTTTTGAAATTAGTCCCATTGTTGGACTCAATCCTTTCTGGAATGCCATGTTGCCACAGGACTTGCTTTTCAAGGCCCAAGATGGTGTTCTGGGCAGTGGCACAAGGCACAGGCTATGTCTGCACACTCCAGTGGTTGTTGCCACCACTGTAAGCAAGTAGTGCTTGCCTTGGTGGGTTTGTGGGAGTGTGATGTAATAAATCTGCCAGGCCTCCTCATATTTATATTTTGACCATCATCCATCATATCACAGAGGCTTTACCCACTTGGCTGCTTGACTGCAGTGTACGTTTCACACTTATGGATAACCTGGGAGATAGTGTCCATGGTTAAGTCCACCCCTTGACCACAAGCCCATCTGTATGTTGCATCTCTTCCCTGATGACCTGAGGCATCATGGGCCCACCAGGACAGTAATAATTCACCCTTATGTTGCCAATCCAGATCCACCTGAGACTCTTCACCCTTGGCAGCTCGATCTACTTGTCCATTTTTGCAACGTTCTTCAATGGCCTGACTCTTGAGTACATGTGCACCTACATGGCGTACTTTGCCAGCCTACTTCTCTACGTGAGCAGCGATGTCTTGCCACAATTCAGCAGTCCAGATTGGTCTTTTTGCATTGGTCCAACCACCCCCACAGGGCATCTGTTACCACCCATGAGTCAGTGTAGAGGTAGAGCATTGGTCATTTCTCTCGTTCAGCGATATCTAAAACCAGCTGGATGGCTTTCAGCTCTGCAAATTGACTTGATCCAGCTTGTCTCTCAGTGGCTTCTGTGATTTGTCACAAAGGCCTTCACACAGCCGCTTTCTGTTTTTGATGCAGCCCTATAGTACAGCTAGGGCTGTAGCGTAGAATCGTCAGTAAAGAGAGTGTATCCCTTTTCATTTTCAGGTAGCTGATTATACCACGTATCACCCTCTCCTCTGATGAGGATAGTGTGAAATTTTTGCCTTCAGGCCAGTTTATGATGAATTCCAAGATCCCTGGGTGACAGGGGTTTCCTATTCAAGTTTGCTCTGTGATCAGTGACCCACTTTCTCCACATGGCATGAGTGGCATGACGTGTGGAAGGGACTTTCCCTTTGAACATCCAGCCCAGTACTGGTAGTCAGGGTGCCAGGAGAGTCGTGCTTTGGTGCCAATCCCTTCTGAAGCAGCTTGAACCACTTCAAAGCTGCCAATACCTCTTTTTCAGCTGGGGTGTATCAGACCTTGGATCCTTTGTATCCCCAACTCCAGAACCCCAGGGTTCATCATTGAGTCTCCCTGGCTACTTTTTCCAGTGACTCCAGAACAGACCATTCTCCCCAGCTGCAATGTAGAGCACATTTTTCATATCTTGTCCTGTCCTGACTGGCCAAAGGCTGCTGCATGAATAATCTCCCGTTTAATTTGTTCAAAAGCTTGTTGTTCTTCGGGACCCCACTTAAAATCATTCTTCTTCTGTGTCACATGACAGAGAAGGCTTACAATTTGACTGTAATCTGGAATATGCATCATTCAAAAACCCACAGCACTTAGGAAAGCCTGTGTTTCCTTCTTGATGGTTGGTGAGGACAATAGCTGCTCTTTTGTTGACCACATTCATTGGAATGCAGTGACATCCATCTTGCCATTTTACTACTAAAAACTGAATTTCCTGGGCAAGTCCTTTAACCTTAATTTACTTTATGGCAAAACCAACCTTGAGGAGGATTTGGATTATCTTCTCCCCTCTTCTCAAAAACTTCCTCTGCTGTGTTGGCCCACATGTTGATGTCATCAATTGTCATAGTTTCGTGTGTTCTTAGAACTAAGTTGAAATTTTCCCTTTCCCCTGACCCTGTGTTGGGGGAGGGGGATTGGTCAAGGACTGTTTCTAAGCAACTAATGGCCCAGAAGAAAAGGGCTAGCGGGGCTGTTCTGCTATGTTAATTGCCTGACTTTGTCTCCAGGGAAACAGGGGAGGAGAACTGGGAGGTTTAGATTGGAAAGGGGGAATCTGAGCTGGTCGGGACTGCTGTGAGTTGGCTGTGCTGCTGGGAGCTGTGGGAGCTACAGGAGGTGCCTGGACTGCTGCCTGGACTGCAGTCGGGGCTGCCGCTTCTGTGAACATGGATCAGTTTTTGGAGCTGTTTGCTTGGATCTTCATCAGAGAGGGACAAAGCGACATCATCGTGCATCTAAGACCAGCAGGAAAGAGTGAGTTACCCGTATCAGGAGCTGTGTTTCCCTTCCCCTCCTCCCTCCCTTCGGTGAGGGGGGAGGACTTCCATTGTCCAGCTCGCTCCAGCACCTGGACCATTACACGTGGTGACTGCTGGTGATCCATCAGCGCCCCCTGCTGACTGACTCAAACAACTGCAGGCTCCACATCCCCAGT
>JAWWES010000081.1:49376043-49404873 GCA_035583135.1 Lophotriccus pileatus
ATCTTGCCCGGGGAGCTCCCTGACCGGGAATCGAACCCGCGGTCTCAACGGTACCAGCCCTGCGTCTTAACCACTAGGCCACCGGGGGCTCCCACTTACTGGTATAGTTTGTCTCAATAGACAGAGTATGTTACTAAGAATGGAAAGATGTCCTGTGAAAAGCTTCATACAGCACAGTAGGTGTTTAAACCTAGATGGCAGAAATGATTTATCATTGCCCACAGGTGATATGATTCTTTTTTAAATATACCCCAGTCAGGCCAGGAAGAATAAAATGAGACATCACAAGCAATAGCATGAAAAGGAAAGGCTTACTTAGCTCTATTTTGCTAAAAATATGGAACGATTTTTAGGTTTTCCTTTTATTTGAAGTGGATGGAAGTTTCTTTCCATGGAAACCTGTTTTTAGCACTACTCATCAGTAAAGAAGAGGCTTCTCTCAGCATATGACATTTAAAAAGGAAAGAAAAAGGGAAAAATAAAGCTCATGTTACAGTAGTAGGTATCCACCTCCAGCAAGTTTTTCCAAGGCCTCTGAGAGGAAAACCCTTTCCATTATGTAGAAATAGCCTCAGTTAACTTTTCCACTCCTTTAACTGCCAGTTTGCAGCACAAGTCATCTCAAAGGTCTACCTTTACGTCTACCTTTTACTAAACTGACCACGTCTTTTCCTTGGAAAAGGCATAAAAAAACCCCAAAACAACCCAAAAAAACCCAACCAACCCCCAACAACGAAAACAACATAAAAATATATTACAAATCCTCCTGAGGATCCTAAAGTAACAAGTGTTCACTGTCAGCAAGTCCCAGCTTGTGACAGATGGATGAAATATTTTCTCAAAACTTCAAATCCTTCGGCAAGAGAGTTACACATAGTGTTGTCTAACCCCAATGCTTTAGGAAATAATAATTGAGATATTTGTGGTATTCTCTGTATACTATATAAGCCACAATAATGTTATCCACTTTGCAAAGATATGAAGACTGAAGATTTGCCACTTTACTTTCTTGGCTAGTGTTAATGGAATATAAAATGAAAACTGGCTAGCCAGAAGAGGACGTGACTACTGTAAGACCCAGAACAACAATAAAGGTTTGTTAATGTCTTTCCCTGAAAACCAAAAGAGGGGAAAATTTTCCCATTTTCAAACTAAATGAGGGTTACTCCATGCGAAAAGCCCACAAATAATTTCTCCTGAAACAAAGTCAGATCTTTCTTCGAAAGAAAAGAAAGCCTGCACACCCAGTTCATGAAACCACTGCCTCAGAGGTGAAGCAAAGGGAACAGCCCTGCAGTCCTGCAGTCCCGAACAACATTTGTGACATGACACAATCGAAAAAGTTACACACTTCAAAAGTGGTATTTGACACATCCTTCACTTGCTTTTACCTTTAATACTTTTTTTTAAAGCACTTGGTCAAAGCAAACATTTTTATATTCTCCAACTTACAGGTAGAAATTTACTGAACTCCTCAGATAATTACTCCTGCCACCATCAAATTCTCATTTTGATATCACAGATGACAACCTTCAACCACAGTACTGTCACACTTACACAGTGAGCTAAACAACCAGTCAAAATCAGTTTTCTCTGAAAATCCCTGCCTAAATAGCACCTGTCCATTTGCGTTCTCTGCGTACATGAGTGTGCAGCTTGACACGTAAATCAAATGAATACCCTTCCAAATGACCCTGCATATACCTATTATTTTGTTCTTACGTGAATGAAGATGCAGTTTGTATGCATAGTTTTAAAAAATCTGTCCGTGGTCTGACCATTTCTTCACACTGAAAAATGCTGTGTAGTATTCTGAACTCTGACCCAGCCTTGAGCCATCAGAAGCAGCTATAAAAAGTATAACAGTTCAAAACAGGCCCATTTTTCTTTCCATTTAGTAGAACTGTAACATATTCTGCTTCTCTTCTGTGTTTTACACAGTACGGTAACACACTAACCCTTTATTACAGAACATAAAGCAATCTAAAACTGGAACACCAGTCTGTGAACTGAAATAAGCATAAAATATACCCTTGCTTTCCTTAAAATCACTTCTTTCTGTTAATACAACACAAATATCTGGCTAGCCAGATAGCAAAATGCTATGGAGGAAGGAAATGTGTTTGGAAAGAGTATGAGTGGAGATGGTGAAAAGCAGACAAAGCAAAACCATTTTTCTCAACAAACTTGAAGAGCAGCCCTATAGCCCTCGCTGTGTAAACCTGCTACAGAAGATCCAGTCACCACGCAGATCAGAAATAAGGCTACAGCCCGGGTACCTTGTCTGTGAATGGAACACAGATCATAAGAATTAATTTCAACTGCATGAATAATGAATCAAATCCTTTTCATCTAGCCATAGGTTTCCTTAATCTTTCACCTGACCTTCTCCTCATGATTAAGTGCATGTGGGGAAAAAGGAAATACACAAATGGGATTCTGTTTCTCCAAGAAGTTATTGTAGTTATAAAGTATATCTGCTCCACCATCCTTCCCTCATAGTACCCAAAGATTCCAATTCGGGCAAAAACCCCTCAGATTAGCACTTTGGTAGGCTTTCCAAGCTGCAAACAATTGAAAAGAGTATGTTCACCAGGCAGCACTTGTAGGAAAGCAGCATCTTGACATTTAGTCTGTGTGCTGTGAGCAATACAGCACACCCTGGGAGACATGATACTGCCAAACCACTCTGGTGGTGGACGGGTTTTTATTCCCAGATTCACCTTTTAGTCTGAGATGGATGCGTAGCCTTTTTCATTAACGTCACAAGACAAATCCCAATCTTGTTAAGAGTCAGTTTAAAGATATTTGCCTCTTTAACCAACTACTGGCTCTTCACAATCTTACTTGACCAATGCAGATTAAAAAAGAAACAAACAACCCCCACCAACAGGTTAACAAAAAAAAAAAAAAAAAAGTGCCAAAAACCCCACAAACCAAAAAAAAAGTAATTACTTAAAAAACGTATCAGAGACCCCATAAAAGCTCATGCACATCACTGCATGCCATTTCTCTTTTTCAGTCAGACCCACTGAAGTAGAGCTGGGTATTCAGCTCTCAGCTTCAAACTTGGATAGTGTGTTTGGCCCTGGGGTTTCACCTCACTTCAGTGAGGGATTTCCAAAGAGCATATCCTCTGTGTGTCCTGCCATCCATACCGCAATTCAGCCCTCACCAGGGCAGTGGGTTTCCCCAAAGAAGCTCCATGTGCTGAGGAAAATCCCTGTTTTGAGGACAGCCTGCCATCAGGGGCAGAGGGACAGCTTAACCTGGGAATTATGCTTCAAGATGTCAGTTCTTGTTTTCTTCACAGATTCTTTTCCTTTCAAAATACATATTTTATAATCTACAGTGTTCACCACCTCTTTCCCCCCACTCCAGTAGAATAGGTGCTTACTGCAGCTGCTATTTAAAGATTGAAAGATTTTACCCTCCTGCCATACCTTCATAGATATTCCCCAAATTCCAACAGCATGGCAGCTCCCTGCCAATTTTAGAGGAAGATACATGCTGTCTCTTCCCACCACACTACCTCTGGGGCATCTTTATTGTGTGATGTCAGCCCCTATCTATAGCCTGTCACAAAACGGACATTTTTCAGGCTCTGATTGCAAAAGCCCTTCCCTTGAAAGCACTCAAAGACCTTTTAGACCTTTATTTTATTATTATGAGCTTAGTAGTAAGCATTTTCAGACTTTTAAAATATACTCCTTGTGGAAGACTGTTTTTGTCTTCAGTAGTTGCATTTACATGTCTAGTTGAATGCAAACTGTGTAGATGTTAAAAAGATGAGAAAATCAAACGGCTCAAAGTGTGTACTTTTCCAGCATTGCCCAAACCCAAGGACAAACAGAGAAAGTCCTATTTCCTCTACTTCTCACAGCCACACCACGTGGAAAATTTCATTCCCCAAACAGCAGCCTACCATAAAGGTACGACAGTGTGAAAAAAACGTGCTATAATTGAAATCCTTTTGCAGCTTTAATTATAGCAGTTGCTGTGAGGCCAAAACTGTAATTTTTGTAAGCCAAACTAAAGCAAAAGGACCAAAAGAACTGCAATTATTCTGGAAAGCTATGAGGGAGGTTTTCTTTCCTTTCCTGCTGTTTAATCAAAGCAGTGAAGACTGAGGTCAAGAAGACACATGAAAGCTGTACTACTGTTCTCTGCTGGCATCCAGGCTTCTCTGTATTTTTACAACATAATGCAATTAAAAGATATTAATAAATCATTATCCAAACAAGGTGGTGGGGGGGATGGAAAGGAAGTCCCAATCCTGCAATAGGCTCCATAATGGCTCAACTTGCTATGGCCACAGAGAAACCAATAATTTACATACAGTAATTTAGAAGAGTGCTGCAAGCTATTGGGAAAGGGAAGAAGCAAGTGCAAGAACCCAATTGAAGTCATTCTAGTAAAGCACAGTTGTAATGTGGTGTCCCCACTGAAAAAGGCAGGCTGCAGTACACACACAGCCCTGAACCTCCCAGATCTTCACCATGGCCTAGAGAAACCCAGTAACCCAGACAAAAGTCAAATCTTTGAGTTGGAAAACAGGTTTTGCTCTGTTTGCCTATAGGATTTACATTGATCTGCTTTTTTTTCCAAGATTTCATTGTTGATTTGCAGCACACTAAATAGAGGCCAAAGAAAATTTCTAAGAATAACTTAATGTAGTTTCAGTCCTCCTTAGGGCGAGATGATATACTATCAACCCAAGAATCTCTGCTTTAAACATTTTATCCATATCTGTACTTCCCAGTTTCAAAAAGGACATGCTTCAGCTCCCATATTCTTTACTGAGAGAGATCAGAAGGTATGAGATATGTTCAGCTGACGCATAAGTAGACAGTTCAGGGAAGGGCTTAGTTGCGTGTTGCTGTTTGCAGCTAAAGCAAGCAGGATTGACTATGTGCCCAGAATTCAGCACTGCTGCAAAATCAGGTGCTATTTTAAATTTGAACACCACTGGCTCCACTCATGAGCTCTGAAGATTACCAGTTGTCAAAATGGCAATTACAGGGAAATATTAAATGTGATCATACTTACTTAAATACAGATTTTAAATGTACCACTTTATTTGTTTTTCATGTATCTTCTGCAGTTGGTTAAAGGTTTTGTGCTTTAGATTTTTTTTCAGACTATACAAATTCTATAAAAAGAGAATATATTTGAATTTTCCTATATTTGAGATAAACTGCTGTTTTAGTCAACAAATAAATCTTTGTAAAAATATCCATAGTACATCACTTCATACCATGGCCAAGCACCCATTTTAAATAAGCAGCAAACTACCTGTAATTATTTTGTTCCACACTTACAAGAGAATAATCAGTGCTATTTTTGGTCACTTGATCTTTGAGATATTACGGAATTATCAGCCAGCTTCTTAAACACAATGTCTATATTCCTTTCTTCCATAGCTTCTCATTTCCCTATATAAACCTATTTTCTCTGAGACAAAAGGTTACTGCAGATTATGGTTGTAATTACAGATATGCAGGACTCCTCTTTCTCCTGTGACGGAAAGATAAATGTTGTTATATTTAAGGTGCAGAAAATCTTCTGCAAAACTGAAGGAGTAAAATTGCAAGTTCTTTCAATGACAAAAAACCCTCTCAAAACTCTTTCTGACTCTGTAAGGAAAAGATTGAAAGTATTCAAAAATTTACAAAAATTAATTCTAGAAATAATTAATTCCAAATTTGAGGAGAAAAAACTGGAAAGAAAAATGAGGGAATGATTTATAACCATTTCCTGTGGAAATTACTATCCCAAATAGAAAAAGACTTTGAGTATAAGGTGATGGAAAAAAACCATCAACCACAGCTGGAAAACAAAAACCAAGCCTTTTTTTCTAGACTGTTTCTTCCCACATAAGCATACAAACAGTAAAAAATATCCTTTATAATGTCATAGTATGAAATCTCTGAAGCTTGAAAAACTGATTTTTTTCTGATCTTCAAACTTCTGGGTATTTCTGTAACTTTATAAAAAACTTATCTTGCACATAGTGTATTTTCTCAAGGCCATGTTAATGTATGCATATAACTTGTTCTTGCCTGGAAACTCCAGTCACTCCTTATTCCCTGAACTTTTTAGGCATAATGCCTTAACTTTCCTACATCAAAATTTTCCTCTCACATCATTCACCACAGGGAGTATGACTTGACTTAACTTCCATTTCTGATAAGCACAGAAAAAATTCTAACCCAAAGATAAATGTTACGATGAATAAACATTTTTAAAGTGTATTTCAGGAGTTGTAGAAATTCACAGTGGAATTCACAGGAAAAGCATTAGTGTTTATTGGCAGTACAATTTGCAGTTGTTTAGATTTTACATAGCTTTACAGTGAAATTCCTCCTTCCAGGGGTCTGAATGATGAGAAAATGCATATTTCAATTACAGCAATTCATTCTCACCTCAAACCAAGCCCATTTTTACCCAAACTAAGTTGAAGTATCTTTACATCTCTTCATTGTGCAAATCCATTTACGCAGAATAATCTCACTGTTACCATAATGTTCTTGTTATTTTAAGTCCTATGAATATCTGCATCACGTTTCACTATTGTTGTCCCCAAAAGCAGCAACTGCCGCACAATCCATCTTACAGAACAAAGTAAGAAAAAACACATTTTCTTTTCAGTTTTTGCCAAAATGACCATGATGGGAGACCAGTTTCATTTTTAGTAAGCCATAATGCTTGACAGCAAAGCTTGCTTTTAAAACACAATGTTTGTTAGCCCATGGAAAAGTCACACCAACACTCAGTGCTCATCAGTCCAAAAAACAAAAACTGCTCCCAAAGTCATCACACAGACAGGACACACAAAGGGCTTGCATTTGGGATAGTTTTGGTATTCCTCTAGGGCAAAGAAAGATTGCTTCAGTAATGGTGTAGGGTCAGATGTTGCTTACAAATACTATATATATTATATGTTATATATAACTATATATAATATATGTTATGAAAAACGCCCTGTGACAAAGTACAAACTACAGTGTGGTAAATTCTCTTCAACCTGTTAATATGAAATCCCGAAGAGCAACTTCTTCCCCTTTGACAAGGGATTCATAAGAAGTGGTCCACTCTTTATACTTTAAAGACAACAGTCTTTCAAACTATTCCAAGAAATGCCTTTCAGAAGAATGACATTTCATATGAAAAAAAACCACAGGAGAGGGAAATCATACAGAAAGATTTAAATATCTTTACCTATTCTTTTCTTTACCTTAAACAGGGAGTTCATTTGCAAATTGAATGTATAGACAAAAAATAAAAAATATGCACAAGGAAAGGCACATTTTTAAAGTGAGAAAATAGAGTTCCTTAAATGCGCAGATAAAGCAAAGAACACTCAGAATAAAATAAATGGGAATAATCAGCAGGATTTGGAAGAGACCATTATCTAATTATCTGTATTACAATTCAAGAGTATAACTGTAGTGGTAGCTAAACTGTCTTTAAACTGAGTTGCTGGTACCTGTGTAGCTGTAACTATACAGTTTTTCAATTTGAGGAACTCCTGGATGTTTTTGAGTGGAAAAGAACTGCCTGCAAAGCTAGCAAAAGGATTCATATTACATGTCTCCAATTTTTTTATTATTATTTTTCTTTTATTTTTTTTTTTTTTTTTTTTTAGTTTTCCAAGCACAGTCTTGAGTACAGTCTTGGCCACTGCCAGCTTCTGGAAGGGATACAAAAATCTTGATTTATTGACTGAAAGTATCATATCTCATTAAACCCCCCCATCAAAGACACACTGTGCTATGGGGACATGCCTGCATCAGCACTCTCTCAGCTACTGTCTTTCCCCTCTGAAATTATCAAAGGGTCATTGCACTCTTCTGCCGTGAAAGCCACAAAATTTACAGACCCAAAACTTCCCAGGGACTCATTTCCTGTCCAAGGATAAATGGTGGTATCTATACTTTATTAATCACTAATCTCTGCCAAGTCTGCAGGGACTGGCCACTACCTATATGTCCCCTGAGGATTATTAAACCAGCTGGAGGTTTAAATTAACTCCAAATGCAGCCCCATGGACAGGGATGGCTTTCAGAAACTGTGCAGCAGAGTGGCTTCAGGTGTCACAACAATGTGTAGAGGGGGTCCTCTTGCCCAGTGCTACCAGGGCTCTGTTGGGGACAATGCAGTGTCACCCTTCTGGGTGCGGCTTTACACCAGGATGAGGGCTGGGTGCAACTGCTTGTGGAAAAATGGGTTCATTAAAATGGAAAAAAGGCTTTCATATGTGATCTGGAGTAGCTCCACAGAGCCTCCCCTGAATGGAAAAACACACCTTGGGAAAACACTGCTTCTTAAACCAGCAGCCTCACTGACAGTATTGTCAATAAAGCCCCCAAACACAGCCAGGCATGGAAAATGAGTTCTCCCAGGAGGGGTAGAGGGTCTTTCTACACCAGTGTAAGAGAGGATGGAGGGGAAAATCAGTGTGGGATGCCACAGGCCTTCATGTCTCTACGTGGATCCAGACGGGCACCCTCACAGGATGCTACAATACACATCTTCACAAACCTGCCAAATCTTAACCAAAACCCTCCATTGATAAGCACATCTCTGTAAATTCTCCACCCCTGAGGCTGGCACACACCATGGCTTCATGTACTTTAGGGCCAGGTGGGACAGTTTGCTGTGCCAGTGTAGCATCAGGTTCTGCCTGCAGGGAGCACATGATGTTTCTGCTGTTCCCCCTCCTCATTCCAATTAACTGCAAGGGCACACTAACAAAATTGGTCCCCCAGGGCATCCACAGCTGTCTGAGCTAACCTTGGGGAATCATAATATGGTTTTAGGCGAGTTTGACAGAGAAAAGGAGATGCCAGAGTGCCTGCTAACACTGTTCCCTTGTGAAATGCCCCACAGACTGCCATGGTGGCTCCTCTGGATATAAGTCACCACCAGAAATACTATAATGTGTTTTTTTTTAGCTTGATATCTAATTTTAAAAGAAAAAGGCACATTAGAATGAGACTGCATCTTTGAAAGAGGCATTTTAAAGAAAAATCACTAACAAAAGAAGATCTGAAACAAAACCAAGTTTCCAAATATCAAAGGTATCGCACATGAAATAGAAATATCTTTCTCTACCAAAACCTAGCAAAATCTACTAACAGGAGGCAGACTACATCAAGGAGAAATGCAGCCACAGGAAGCTTTCAAATCCGGGCAAAACATTTCACTACATCCTCTGCTTGACTGGTTTTGCCTTCAAACCTATACTCCAATATCTTCAGGAAAACTGAGAAGAAAGGTCAAAAATGAATTCTAAGTGATTTATACATTTCTGAATGTTACATAGCCTCTTGGTCACTTCTAAACTACTCAGACACATGCTAAACAGAAAACTCTCATAACAAAGAAATTCCACTACATCCAATTAACAAACTTTTCAACTAAATAAATATAAATGATTCTCTCACAAATTACTTCCAATGTACCTAATTCTGGGGACCTTGGTGCTCAGGTGCAGCTTGCATAAGGTGCAGTGTGGCCAAGCTCCCCCTGTGCACTGCCTGACTTGGCCCTACTGCTCCAGTTGGATTTTACCTGAAAAGCAGACAAAGCTACAATTTTAATCCCAGGATGTTGACACTTATTTCCTTGGTGGTTTGAGCAAATTATTTTGTCTCACTACCTCACTTTTTGATCTGTAAAACAGATATAATGCTATTCGGCTATCTTAAAGGAACTTCCTGTGACGGATTAATTGTCCTCAAGACACACTGAAGTAAAATACTTTACAAGCGAAAACAGAACATTTTTCAACCTAAATTCTTATGGCCATCCTGTTTATTAACAAGAGGAAGACATCTGAGCTAAAAACAAGGCACAAGGCTATTGCTTCCCATGAGGCTCACAGAAATACTAAGTTGTCTCCAGGGTAATCACACATCACTTAACTCATAGCACACAAAAAACCCCATACAAACCACACTCAGAACAAACTGCACTAATGGAAACAAAGCATTTGGGGGAATAACCCACAACCCCACTGTGTATTCAGCACCACATGCTTCAGAGGCAACATCTGACCAATAGAAAGATGGTCCTGCTCTTGCGTTGAAGCCAAGCCCCTGCAGTACCAACTGCATGGCCATCAGTGCAGCTGACTTACTGGAACCCAGGTGTAGGCTGTTTCAGGAGGTGGGAAATAGGATATGAGGTTTTTTCCCCCCTGTGCAATGTGTTGTCATTCTACAGAAACCCTGTGGAGGATGGGAGGAAGTTAATTTGGACACATTCATGATTTACAGCTATTTACAGAGCTTGTGCTGCACTGGAGAACTTTGTCTTGAAAAATTTCCCTGACCAAGAGTTTTCAGAACCACTGCAGCTACCATTATAAAGAAACCAAAAAGTGTGATGCTGCTGCTTTCAGATTCAGCTGCATAATGGGTGATGCAATGCTGGCACAAGATATGAGTGCTAATACAGAGCTCTGAGATAAAAAGCAGCAAGAAAACTAGAGTGGTTACCAAATAAGGCAAACAATTTTAAAATTAGAGTTACAATGGGACATTAGATCAGAAAGAAACATGGGATTTTCACCATACGTTTAGCACTGTTGCTAACATGAGTGGAAACAGCATAACTACAGGATGGGTTGCAGGGTTTCTGGTGTTTTGGGTTTTTTTAATACCATAAAAACCCAGAAAACATTTCAGATTAAAAAGGCACAGATAGGAAAGATTACAGGTTTTATGAGAAATTAATCTCTGATACTTTTGCCCTTGATACCAATTTGTCACCAGAATCCAGTCAACAGAAATTTTTAAGAAATACAATAGCTATCAACATTCTTTTTTTTGGTCTGAAAAAAAACTAAAAGAATTATTTGAATTGCAATAAATATTTGCATTCTACAAGTCATTTTACTCCTACTGACTTCTCCAGTTTAATTCAGCTAAACAAGAATGATGTTCAATGGTTAGAAGCATGGTAGCAGTAGTTATATTTGTCACAGTGCAACCTAAAGTCACATGAAAATCAAGGAGCTCAATGAGCTCTGTGAATTCTTTATAGTAAAACAGAAACAAGTGAATGTTGCAAACTGGTTGCCATGACTGGGGATTATGGACTATTCAGTTTTGTAATGTTTAACTCTTGCTGCAGTGCTTTAATTTGCCAGTTCACATTGTCTTCCAAGATACAAAACCTGTGTTTGAACTGAACCTCAGGAGAGAAAGCGACCTCATGTTGCATTTGCATCCTGCAGAGAGCTGTTATCTGACCTTAGTCTCAGGAAAAGAAGCGTACAAGCACGTTAAGTTCAGTGACTGATGCTGTGACTGAACTGCATAGTCCTTGCAGTGCTCTTTAAATTTAAAAATAAAAACAAACCAAATAAATCCAAAACCAACAAAAGAAAAGGCAAGAGAGAGGAAAGAAAGTAATTATATACTACCTCCAGAATTAGCAGATGAAAAATTACTTGCTTTATTTTAGAATGCATCCAGCAGGCTGTTCCATCAACCCCTCATCTGGAAACTCAGTCTTTTAACCAAAAACTTGACATTTTTAAATTCCTGGCAAAAAGAAGACACTACCTCCCTATTATCTCCAACTTTCAGTAAATCAAAGTATTATTACCTAGATGCTGTTTGCTTTGGACTGCAAACAACAAATTCTATCCCAAGTGTCAGAGGAAGTGTAGAAGCAGCAATAAAGAAGGGACTATTTGCATTGCTCAGTAAATTGCTATTTCCCAGCATCACCTGGTTTACCAAGCTGGCCAAATCACTACTAAACATCAAACTAATGGACCTTAATCTAAAATGTTTTGATATTTAGTTATCAAAGCAAATGGATAAAAATGCATCATGTAACACAGCATGTGAAATCCTGGGACAGCAGCAATGAGACTGGACACCTACAATGTCAGTTTGAATGCAAAACAAGTTAAATGCACATTTCTTGGCTATAGCACATTTTCTTGACTATATGTACATTTTTCTTTTTTTATGTGGTCTTAGTGCCTTGCATAAGAAGCAGTGAACACTAACCAGTAGCAGCCTAAAATCAACCTACCACATCTTCACATCAAATTGGGACTTTTCTAGGAGCAGAGTCATTAAGGGACTATGTCTTCATCTCTTTTTGTTTGTTTCCACTGAAAAGAAGCAAGGCACCAAGACTACTGTAGGACTTCATTAGCAAATCAAAATATACACTGGTGAAACCCCAGCAGTATGATCTATTTTGATTGCAAAGTTCGTGTTCTTTTGTGTAAAAGATGGGCTGAGTCATCCCACCTAGGAGTAACTATATATACCTAATGCCAAGACTTCAGCACAAAAGCTGCAGCACTTGATATACAGCATATTGGAGACACCCGAACACTGGAGAAAGAGTACAGCACGCCCTTTTTAGGAAGGAACATCTGTTAAACTGGCTGAAAAGCAGCTGGCGTGACCTGCTGTCCCCTAAATAATGTCAACTCATTGGTGTTACTTTTTACAAGCAGCGTTGCAAGATTTCCCCACAGTCTGAGGGGGGGAAAAAGTGTTTGGAATGGAAAAGCAAGCTGCCGCCAAAGGATTTGCTCAGCCACTAAAACTTAATTCCTTTCACTAAAACACAGTCATTACGTTATCTCATAACAATGCAAATATCTGGTTCTCTTTATCCTGACATTGTATTCTGCAGTTCATCTTGATACAGGAGTGAAACACACAAAGCCTATTTGCAATGCAGACGTCACCGCACTGCATTCCCATTCTCCCATAGTATTTTCCTGATTTCTATACCTCTGGAGATTAGCAAACATGAAAGCAGCTATTTTGATACCCAGCAGTGAAAACCCACATATGCAAGTTTAATTCAATGTTAGGATTATTTTTTCCATGATCAGATGTAGGGGTGTAACCCTAATACAACAAGCCTTGTCAAAGTCATGAGAACAAAGTCATGAGTCAAAGCACAAGAACAAAACAGTACCCAGCTCTGGAAGTCTCATTTGCTTTGCAATCAATACCACCGGTAAGTAATAAATTCTCCTCTTTCCTTTTTTCTGTAGACAGGTCTGCCAGTTCCCAAATACAGTTGTATCAGTGAGTTCTGCTGTCTGGCCCTACAAGTTTCTGTAGACTTCCAGCATAGGTTTTATAAAGTTAATATTTATAAGAACCTCAAGCAAGGACCCCAGCACTTCCTACCCCCTGCAGATAAAAGCAAAGGATCTACTCTGACATCCTCTGCCAAATACTATAAACAACTATGTTTCTTGCCTGCAATGTTAACAGACCGTTGTAATAGGTCTTGGGTCCTCACTCACATTCGCATTTTTTCCTTTCACATGCACACTGGGTTGGGTTATTTTTAAACAAAACATGGTTTGATGCTAGTTTAGTTTGCTAAACTAGCAAACTAGTTTTGCTTTGAATTCATAATTAAGACCTTTAAGAACATACTACCAACTTTTTTTTTTCTTTTTTCTTTTTTTTTTCTCCCCTTTCTTCTTTAAGAGACTATAAACAAACCTGAATTCTTTAGCATTTTCTGCCAGGACTGTGAAAGGCATGACAAGAAAAGTCTAGATGAAAAATTAAGACTGAAAACTTCGGAGAAGCAAGAAAGTCTTAGTTACAAAGTAGAAACTCTGTGAGCAAAAGGAGTAGCTAATTACCCTCTGTTGTGGGTTAACAAGGGTTCCCCCCTCCCTGAGGGACTGTAGGTGGTTTGTCCAGATTGATTTCTGGGACAAAACCAATCAGAAGTTTTGGTAACGCCTTTTGCCAATTATATCTTTAAGAAATGAGAAGAGAAGGCTGGTTGTGCAGTTGGAAATTGGGAGCCATGTGAGGGAGACGTACCAGCCCCCGAGGGGGCCAGGGCCTCCCTCCTCCCCCAGCCCTGGGCCGGGGGAGAGGCAACACTGAAGCCCCCCTGATCCAGACATGGAACGGAGTGAAGAAAAAAAAAAAAACCAACTTAAAGGACTGTGCAAAAGGATTCCAGCCAGAGAGATAGCAGAGCCTTCAAGGTCAGTGCTAACAGCAGCCAGAGAAAGAAGCCTCGAAGGGGGGGGAGAGACGATTCCTTCTTCTCCCTCCCTCTCTCTCCCTTCAGCAGGGAAAAAGACTGAAATTTAAAATCCCTGCCACCTGTAGAAGATTGTTGGGGGAGCAGAGACAATCCTTGTCTGCAGCTCACGAAGGAGCCCATGATGGAACAGGTGCAGAAGATGTGACTCCATGAAAGGAGTTTTGCTGGACTGTGGCCCACGCAGTGGAATCTTACACCAGCGGGAGGTGGCCTGGGTAAGATCTTGGGATCCCAGAGAGGGATCCATGTAGGTGCAGCTGAGGTGGACCTACGCCAAAGCAAGTCGGTTCAGGTAGGGAGCCATGTGTGGTCCCAGTGAGGGATCGATGCTGGTGCAGCTGCTGACCCAAGGACAGCAGAGAATGGAAGAACTGTTGTCCGAGGGGTAGACCCACGTTGGAGAGGTCTATCAAAGACTATTCTCGTCACCCCACAGAAAACAGGGGTGGACTCAAAAGCCATTATCCCCTGTGACTATGTGGTGCAGACCACGGAAAAACAAGTGTCCCCTTGGATAGTCCATGGAAGACCTACAGGAGCCTGGATAACCCCCAGCCTTCAGCCTCAGCTGAGGAGAGAGGTAGGCTCAGCCCTGTTCGTCCATACAGAGGAGAAAAGGGCCAGAGAGAAACTGTTTCAGCTGCAACAAGTCAGAGGAGTTGTCCAAGAGATAACAGAGAAGAAACTTACAAGTGCTGCAGAGTGCCTTAGAAGAATTTGCTTGCTTCTCCTCCTGGACTGATACAAAGGGGAGAGGGGTACTTTTGTAAATACGTAGTGCTTCTACTTAATTAGTATTGTAGTAGATACAGTTGTTTAGTTTTTATTATGTAGTAATAAATCCTAATATTATTTTTTCCCCAATCTTATGTGGTTTTGTCTGCATAAACCTTCTCTCAACTTAGAATACCTTAGAGCAATTTGGTTGGGGGGTGTGGTAAAAAATTGTCACCTAGACAAACCCACGACACCCTCCAACACACAGAAATTAGAGAAGACACAAGTATTTGCACAGATTTTTTTGTTCCTCCCCATCAGGTTTATAAACAATCAACAACACAGTGCTCTGCAGCCTCCTGGGGATCAGTCAGTCTTGAGATATGATTTCTTAAACTTTTCCCATGACACTGTCCTGACTGCAGAAAATACAGAAAATACTAACTGCCCATGAGGGAGGGGTCTGACAATGCCTACAAGTCCTTTGCCTCTGGTTGGGATTCACTAAGGAGCACAGATTCTACTGTAAAGAAAGGTGAAAAGCCTCTCACCCTCTTGCTATGTATCCAAGAATATTACTTTTTTCAGTCAAAACTACTAAGGGCAATCTCAATGGGCAATCTTCCCCATCCTCCTCTCCCACGAAGTACTCATATTTCTTACACAGGACAAGAAGGACTTAAGCAAGTCAAGTTTACTTGCCTCTTACTTGCCCACTCTTGCCCTGATTCAGGGCACACCACCAAGTACATATAACAATAAGGTTTTGGTCAAAAGTTTACTGTTCTTCCCCAAGATTACATCACTTGATAGGAAGTGGAACAACATTAGTGGACTACAAAGCTGAGAACAGAAGAGTGCAAAGCCAGCCTTGTGATGAGGGTCTTTCCATGGCCAGTGAGAAACACAGCTTCAACGAGGAGCCCTGAGTAGCTGTATGCAATCAAAAAAACCCAGTAGGTATGGCATACACATGGGTCAGTAAAGGATATTGAAGGGGAGACTACACAAGCCAAGAACAGAACAGAATTATTTCTGCTATATGCTCTCAAGTTCATACACTTGATCTTCTACCTAAAATTTTTGTTATTAATCCTTCATGACTTTCCTTCTTTAAATTAGCCCAATCACCTTCTGATAACTAAACTTATTCCTCTATACTTCTTCTAGCTTTGTCATACCCTCTTCTGAAAGCAGAGAAAGATGATCATGTCCAGGCTATGCATACACCACAGAGATATCCTGAACATAAATGAATTTTCTGTTTGGCTCTCTACTTCTCTCCTAATTCTGATCAAGAATTGACATTTTGTTTGCCACTTGAACTGACGTTTTCAAAGACCTAGTTATAATAATTTCAACATTTCTATATTGAATAACCAGTTTAAACACTGTAACTGTGTGTGTATATATATAGCTTATACCATGAAAATTACTGTGAATTTAATCTGCCATTTTAATGCCCATTCACTGCAAAATCTTTCTGTAAATTCAAAATAACATCTTCTGTTTTTTTCTACCCTGACTACTATCATACCATTGGCATTTTTTTCCTACCCTGACTATTACTGCATCATCAGCACACTTTGTCATCTCACCATTCATGCATTTCCATTATCACTTAAGAAGCACAGGCCCAACACAATTTTCAGTGACATCCCAGTTACCTCCAACTACAACACAAGACTATTTATTTCTACTATTCAATTATCTCCTAATTCACAACACTACCTTTCCTCTTTAAGGCTTTATTTCCACATGATTACCTAATGAAAGAACTTGTAAAACCTTTCTAGAAATTAATTTACACAATATCCAGAATAGTATCTTCATTGACTCTTTCTAACAAATGCAAACACATCTGTGAGAAAGAGAATGTCCCCTAAGAAAATCACACTGATTTTTCCTCATTCTAGCATATGATCTATGGACATATTAATTCTATTCTTTCTATCAGTTCCCCTAGTACATAAGGAAGACAAAACAGTCTCCATGAAGTCCGTTATATTTGTATCATTGTTCTGATACCAAAATGCAAATTAAGTGGCAGCTTATGAACTAAAGTTAATAATTCACTATTTCCTATTTGAGTTACCTCAGAAATTTTGGGTGAAAACCAACTGGTCCTGGAAATGCATACGCAATTATTCATTGGTTGGTCACACAAGTTCTTTGCTGCCACTTTGGCTGGAGACAACTCACCTGATTTGTCTTCCATCATGTAGGAAGCCTTCTAAGCATTTGGAGAAGGAACTTTGATTAAAGGAATTAACTGAGACTTTTTTTCTGCCATGGCTTTCTTATCTGTGAATCTTCACTTCAAGACCTGATCTACAGATCTTTGGATTCTCACCTAGGCTTCTTCCTCTCCTCATGCAAAGAGAAGCCAATATTCCTTACATATCGAGGATTAATATACTACTCGCTGTCCTGATTAGCAGCTGTTACCACCAGTCCACCATTTACCTCTATTTTCAATGGTTTTATAAATGTTTTCAAAGTTTAATCCTTTGTTTCTACTACTTCTCTTTTTTAAAAACCCTTTCTAAAAGGGACAAGAAACAAACACTGCTTCCCCCAGAATGAAATATTTAACTTGAAAATGTGTGAGTGGTTTCAGTGAGGCTTTTTTCATGGGCAAATTTGCCTTTTTCTTTCTCTTTTACCTCCCACTTTTTCCTGTATATGGCTGAGCCAAAACTCATTTAGCACTGTAAGGGTAGAAGATCCTTTCAGAAGAATCATTATGAGGAGATCAGGGCTTATTTTGCTTAGGAAGACTTTCCTGGAAGAAGCATCTTTCCCAGAGACAGTTTTGGGTGTTTTCTCCTGTATTCCAGAGAAACTCTCCCTGGAATGAGAAAAAGATAAGTCCTTGCAGACATGTGTGAAGGCCCCCACAGAAGGTGGTCACGGATGGTAAAAGCCCTGAGAAGAACAGGGGGCATGTCCATGTCTTTCCCCAGGTCCAGTGTTTGAAACACCGTTAAGGTAAATGTTTTTTAAGTCTAGTGTTCTCAACTTTAGAAATAAATTTTCCTATAATCCTTCCACTGCCTGGCATTTTAGGGATACCTCGTGTTATCTTACTTCACAGTGTTCACACAGTCTCTAATTAACTAATGCTCATGACATAAGGAAATGCCATAATGATTTAAGTATTATTTTGCAAATGAATCAGAAAACCGAAGTCTTCATTAAAGCCATATTGTGCTTCCTCTGTGCTTCTGAATTGGTCCCCATGGGCTGTCCAAATAGCAGCAAGTCTCCACCTGTGCCATGTTGTTCTGCATCTTTTCTGCTCCCAGACATTGCTCCTCAAGCCTGCTAAATGTTAGCTGATTCTTTTCAGAGCAACCTCTTGTTTCAGCCTTTATACTTCATTACAGCTACAAAGTTCACAGTCCCCTTGGGACTAAAACCCTTTGCAGCATTTAGAGGTCATCACTGGGTAGGACACCTCTTTATTTTGAAACGTGCAATTCTGGAAAGATGGAAGGATGCCACAATGATAATTTCAGGGTACAAAACTACTAAGACATCGTGATCTTCCTCCCCTCCAGCACTGTACTTCTTGAAATAACCTCAGTAAGATTCATAGCTCCTCTTTGCTCATTATCCCCGCTCTTCACATTGACCAAGCAGAATCAAACTACTGTTCTTCATCTGCTGTTGAGCACACTTGTCCCCAAGTTGAAGGGAAATGCCCCTGCTGACTTATGCAAACGTAGACCTACAAAATTTCAGGCGAATGGGATTGCGAGTTACATGAGCCAAAGAGCCTGCACAAAAGCTCCTGGCATTCCATAGGTGAAAACAACCAAAGCAGTCTGTATCCCTAAGCTACAGACATTTTCCGACAGAAACACTGTCATCATTGTTTCTGCATATGCCAGGCAAGGAGAACATTAATAATTTATGTATCATCTGAGAGGGGACCAAACACTCTGACATTCGAGCACTGCCAATTGTCACTGTATTTCTTTACCTTCTGAAAATCAGATGAACATAGCCATAAGCTGTAGTTGCTCTTTGCTATCCCATATAAAATTATATTTTATAGAGAACTTCTGAGACACCTGACCCATCAACATATCTGCCAGGACTCAGTGATATTAAAAAAAAATACTAACTCACTAAAGGCTTCCAAAGTTGTTTCAGATTCTCTTTGGGAGAGTCAAAGGACTGCTTTTAGATCCAGCAACAGCAAAACCGTTTGGCTTGTCGAGGAACCTGTTGACCAGACACAGATACAACCACTATTTTTAAAACTAAAAATAAAATCAGAGTATAGCTTACATATTTTTCATTCTTTTGACAGTTGGCAAGATATTAATCCTGGGACACTGCAATGATCATTGGAAAAAAAAAAGAAGATGTTAAACAAGAAGCATTAGAAGAAGAAGAGTTCTCAAGAAAGCTTCACTTTCACATCACTTGCAACTTAAAAGAAATACTTGCTTGCTACTCGGTTAATAAGAACACTTCCAGATGATTATGGAAACAGGAAGCTGTGCAAAAAGCTGATTTCTTGAAAGCAGTGATAAAAATTATGATCATTTAGTAACAATATGGTCAATTTAGAACCTTTCCCTTCTCCCTCATGGTCTCTGGAAACAAATACACCTGCAAAGGAACACTGAAGAACTGCTTGCCACTGTCTTCTTTTTATGAAGTGAGATGTTTGTAGAAAACTGGTAGGGACAACCTACAGTAAGAGGAAGTCCTTCCTAAAAGTCCTCTAGTTTTAATTCATTAATCTTGAGAGTCTTGACAATTAATTCTCTGGGTTGTAAAAGTCTTCTTCCTTCCTCAGGTTACAGCACAGACTCAGTCTGTATCTGTGTCTCTCATTTTAGCTCAGACCCTGTCCCTTCTGATGCCAGACCTTACCTGTTTGCAAGTTATTCTGCCTGTAATGTGCCTACAGGCACAGCTCTTCTGCATCTTTCTACTTGTCACTGTAAAATAAACTGAATGCAGCCTTGGTTGAAGACTTGCACTACTTGTGCAACCAGTTACTGAAAAATGGCTTTCAGTCAACTGACAGATAAGTCAGTCAACCATCAGATGTGTTAAATCCATAAAAACCCTGTTTAAGGAATTCCTATGACCCTGGTATTTTGAAACTTAAAATATCCAGAAAGATGAGAATATAGGGTAAGAATAAGGGGTAAAAACAGAGCCAGTGACAAATCCTATCAAAAAGAATAAGTAAAGACTTATACACTGATACCCTCCTTACATACCATCCCAGCTTCTAGCAATATGGAAAGACTCTCTGAGTCCAGCCTGTATCTTTGCATTTATCTTTGAAGTATTATGCCGTGGATTTACGTGATCACTTTTTGAACTCGGGTACAATTTTGACATCCACAAGAAACTCAAGTTCAGCCAGATGTCTTCTGCCATACTGAATTAAGAGCTCTGATTTTCCCAAAACACACTCCCCCATGTTACAGAGAGTCATTCAGAGAAAAAGCTGTGAGATACAAACCTCCTCAGCTCATCTTTTAACTGAAAGCCTCACCTCTGCCTCCCTTGTTTGTTCTCAGGGGCTAAGCTGGCACCAGTTGCTGGAGGCAAGGAAAAGCAAATTGGCTGCACCAGTATCTGTGATGCTGATATCTCCTGAGTAGCCTTGAGATATCCCAAGGTCAACACCTTCAGCTGAGACTCATTACTGGATGCTTAGGTGTTGCTCTTTCTTTCATGCTCTGTCACCAAGACCTAAGTCACCTGTCTCCTTCGTTTAGCAACACTACCAGACTGCAGCAATGCAACCCTCACTTTACAACAGTTAACTGATTTAAGTCAGGATAACCTAAGCCTAAAGCTTAACGTTAACCTAAGCCTAAAGGTTTTTTGTCCATTTGAAATAAAAGCACCTACAATAGCAGAGCATTATCATGCTAGGCAACTGGTTCATCACTAAGTTGGAGGAGGGAAGGCCAAAGCCCTCAGACCCACTTTGCTATGGCTTTTCAGTCTTCAAAGTTTTCCCATGCAGTTTCCCAGCTTACTAGGTCTTGTGTTTCTTAGGAGGTATAGCAAGGCCACAGCTTGAGGTGTTATAGTTTGAGGCCCTCAGTGCAATTCTTTGCTATCAATACACCAAATAATAGCTTACTCTGTGTTCTTTTTAAAATACATCAATAGATATTTGTAATGGTGCATGCGAGGTTTAAGCTGTGGCTGTACGAAGCACTAAAATAGGTTTGAATGGAAAAGCCTAACAAAAGGCCCCAAACACAGAACATGATTGAAAGCATTGTGAAAAATAAATTTACAGAATGAAGCTGATGTAGCCCAGCTGGATGATACGTGCACAAAATGCATGGATGATGAGAAGAATTTTAAAGCGCACAATCAGTGCTTCCAACTTAAAAACATTTCTGCTACATAGTGCACTGGCCTCTGATCCTGGAGTGCTCTGTCTCGTACACCACTGGCAGTTGTGAGTAACCAATCTGCACATTTTCACCCATCTATTGGCAGTGAGATTTGGCAATGTCTGCCTTTGTCCAAAAAACCCAAAGGGAGGAAAAAAACCAGAGTGCAAGGGAATAAGTAAAAACCCAAAACACAAATGAATTTGTCTGGCAGAACCACCCTAAACCATTGAGCTGGATTCAGAGAATAAGTGTTCCACTTAATACACAAATATATAAAACAAATGATTACCATAAGCAAGTTACAGACTGTCCTCCAAGTCCTGACTGTCCTGCAAAGAGCCTGTGGAGCAAACAGGCATAATGACTCAAGAGCAAGACAGAAGGATGACACAAAGATCAGAAAAACTGTAAGTGCTTTCCCAGCTTCACACCAGATTACTGCATTACAGCTGAGAATTCAACTCAGATTTCTGAAATCCCAGCCCTGGATTTCAAACATACAACATTTCCTCTTAAGGAAACCACAACAGTTTCAAAGAAAGTTCTCTAGGACATACCAAGTTTGGTGGTGGTGGTGGTGTAAGGGCCTGTTTTATTTAAACTCTTTGGATTATTTAAACAACAAAGTGGGTGGTCAAGAGTGCTTGCCATACACTGGCTAATTGCTGGCTGTTTCACAAAGGAGATGGTGACTGCTAATGGTAGTAGCTAATAAAGTGATCCCTTCATTTCAAACGGTATGGATGCCTTGGAGATTAACTGTCAGGATTTCTTGACTGGAGATGGTAACTGCCCAGGCATGTTTAGTATTGCATTTGTCAAACAGGGACGCTTGGAACACTGGTGGTCTCATGATGGGCCTATGCACACTTTGAGGTCTATTTTTATACAGAGGGAGACCAAGCAAAGAACCAGACCTGGATTCACCCAAAGCATGGAGATAAGCAGACGCTTCCTACATTTAAATGTTCAATGATGAGAGTTCAGTGCTTCCAGAATAATTTATAAAGCATGGAATATGTTTGAGAGGAGAGAAAGGTGATTATTTCATCATTCCTTTTAAGAAGGTAACTTCTTTGTGTAAAAAACCAAATCAATATTAATCAGTTATCAATATTAATCAATACTAATTATTAATATTCAAATATTAAAAGCATTTATCTGCATCTCTTGCCTTTTCATTGGCTTACTTTTAGGTTTTGGGGGAGGAGAAGGGAGCTGGAGGTTTTTTCGTGGTTTTGTTTCAGGGTGGGGAGGTTAATGAGGGCAGTATTCTAGTGATGTGATACTATTTCTAAAAGCCTTAATTTCTATGAACCTCAAGTTCATGCCCCAGTCACTGTCTTTCACACAAACCATCTTCCCCAGATGATTCACGTCAGAATTTTTATCACCTTAAACTATTAACAGAAGAGACATAGCAAGAGGGTAAGAGTACAGTCTGGCATCCAAAGAGAGAGGACCACCATTTAATCCAATTGTAAATAAGTGAGAAAAATAAGCAAGGCACTGAAGTGCAAGTGATGCCAAATTATTAAGTTTAGCCAAAACTAGAAAAGACTATGATGAAATTCAGAAACATGTAGAAAATGGAAAAGATAGTTAGGGCACATGAAATCTAATTTTGATAAAGCTAGGGCAATAGCCACTTTAAGAGAAATAATTTCATTTCTATTGTTGGGTATCATTCAAGAAAAAGAAGAGGGCAGCACTACAGAAAGTTCAGGCAGACCAACCTCCCACAGTATGCAAGGCTGATAAAAAGACACTTGAATTAAATGTTAAGGTTCTGTTAGGTATTAAAAAATATCTATTGTGAGCCAGTTTGCTTTTCAGTATGTAATGAATCTCTCTTTGAGTCTACATTTTTGTTCTAGAACCTGACTAATATGGTCTTCTGGCTGAAAGGCTGGTCAAGGCCTCACCAGTGAAGAGTGCTTTATGGGTCTGGAACAAAAAGAAAATAGTCCTCTGTCAAGTGTCTATGCCAGGGGAAGTTTTGGTTCAGACCTAATTTAAAGTAACTCTTAAAAGGTTTCCTGCACTACTTGGTAAAGTACTTTTCTATATGATAGAGCTTTCAGCCTTGCCAATAATCCTTAGCTTCACAGTCATTTTCAGAGAAGGATAAATTTTTAGAGCTGTGGATCAATCAGTTGATGAAAGCACTAAAAACCCTGGTAAAAATAAATCCATACAAGAATATGGCTACCACATATGAATATACTGACTCAGAACTTGCAAAACTACACTAAACATCCATGTAAACATCTTCATAGTCCAACGTAATGGAAGATTTTCATAGATAACTCTAACAAAGGAAATAAATAAAATATAGTAGTTTGGCTTTGAAAGAAGCTGACACAGAATAAGAGAAGTTCTGTCCCTCCCTCTCTGCACCTCTAAAGTTTTAAGATGAACACTACTGGAAAGGAAAAAAATACAGCGCAGGTTTAACAACGTCCTTAACGTGCATTTAGGACATTCAGCAAACAGGACAGATTGAAGTCAGGCAAAGTCAAGATTACCTTTCCAGTAGTCATTTTCACGTGTGCTACCCGTGACTGAAATGCCAGGTTCATGACCATGGGCACTGCACAACCCCTCTGCCACAGGCCCCAGCACTAAAGAATGCTCTGCCCTGGGAAGGGGAGAGGCACTTAAAAGTGCACAAGCCATGCAGTGCTGCCTGTGGGTCCTCAGAGATGGTGCTTATCACTGGCAGATTGGTAGCCACTAAGGCAACAGATTGATCCCTTTTTATACTGTTGATGACCTAAAATCCAGGTTGTTGCTGCTCTGCAGCAACATACTTTCTACACCAGAAGTCACTGCTGCAGCTTATTTATTATTTTCTTGCCCATTGACAGCAGGAAAATATCCTCTACCTCTCTTTCCTCCTCTCCCATGGGAAAGGCAACCCAGTCCTTCATTTATGGGGCAACAAACCTTAAAGAGACTGAAATACATTTGCTGCAGCAAAAAATAAATTTCTCAGCAAAAGTGTTGTCTACTATAGAATGGCAATGATTTTTCATTACTGTCCATAATGCTTTATTCCCCACCGCCAAGTACCACCACTTTGTCACAGTACTCAGCAAAGGCCATTTGAGATTAGTACAACTCTTTCCACTGACACTTTGGATCAACCTCCACACGGCAGCTTTTAAGAGAGAAGTTCAACGTGTTCTTTTGCCTTCACACTACTATCAATATTACTTTAGTGTTATGTAGATGTTTCAACAGTTATTCATTTCAGCTCAACAAAATAGGTGACAATAATTAAACAAAACAGAAGTGTTTACTACAGCTGTGGTCATTGCTAAGAAGAAAAAGATGATGGCACTTAATCCTGGCAGAATCCAAACACAAATCTCAGCTATCCCCTGGTATTAGCATCCCCATGCTACACCATTTGCCTTCTACACTCCACAAAGTGTTCTCCAAATCCTTAAGCAATAACAAAAATTGTAGAGTTGTACTACTGAATTCACGTACATCTTATTTCCAACAAATCAGGTTTTACCCTTAAGCTCAGCCAATTTTGAGGTGTAAAATATGGCTGGGTTCAAACACAAGGTAACTTTATGGGCATTTCAAATATGAAAAAGAAGTAGACCATAACAATGCTACCACTAAGCTCTTCAGTGAGAGTAATATAAACTATTTTAAACCATTTCACTAACACCTTTCACAGCTATTGAGTCCTTTGTCTAGGCTCTGATCCAACCACTACAACAATTACCAATAGAAAAGCTATGATGACCTCACAGGTATTGGTTGCTGTTTTAAAAGCAAGGTGGGATATCCAGCTGTAATACAGGAATATAAATCTGATAATAATGGACAGACATCACATTTCAGTAAAGCTGAAGAAAATTAGTAGGATTTAGATGTATAAAAGACTCCTATGTCTTTTATCCCATGATCAGCAGACGGAAAATACAGGAACACAGGACAGCAGCTGTGCTCTGCTCGGTCTAATTTCCTTCCACTCAATTAGACCCTGTGCATGTCCCCAAGTTGAGTTCAAATTTGGAGCTAAAAAGTGGGATTTTTTAATTAATATTATTTAAACACAAGGGGTGGAAGTGGAATGAAAAATGAGGGTTTGAGTGTACCACTTCCCTATTCCAGTCCTTTGGCTAAAGTTCAATCTGGTTCACTTAATGTTAACAGAATATTGGAAATAGATCAGTGCATCATTACCAACTGGACATTTCTCCTTCTTAACTCATAATATAGAGGTCTACCTCCAGCAAGGTACCTTTGGCTTTCTTGTGAGCCAGTAGAGAGCTTGTCAATGGAGTCTGACTTGTCTTGCTCTAAAACACACACATGGAGTTGGCCAAGTGAATTGTGCCAAAAAAATGCTTATTTACTTACCATTAATTGTAAGAGCGACCAAAGGTGAATAATTACAGACATGTGATGAGATAAGTAGCACCCAATCATGCATGTCAGCCTCATTTACACTAGCACAGCTGCCACCTTTTTTCTCAGACAATCACTGATGACATCTTATTCAAGACAATCTCCTCAAAAAATGTCTTATGTCATGCTATATTCCCCTGATGTAGAATCATTTATTCCTTCCAGAGGCCTAAAGTGCTATGACCTAACAAGCTTTTAATGACTGAGCTGGAATGAAATATGCTCAGCATCATAGCTTAGTCTCTGTGCAGTATTTGGGAAAGAGATTATATAGAAAAAAAACCCCATACCACTTTCTAGTGGGCAAAAATAGAAAATTGTAGTTGTTTTCAGTGCTTGACAAAAACCTGAGGATTGTCAACTGAAAAGATCCATTTGCAAACGCAGCACTAAAACATCAATACACCTTTTTAAAAATCACAACTGAAAACATACATAAGGTAACAAAGTTTCAACCACCTGTAGTATAGACCTAAGTCATAAAATTATGCACCTCTATTATCCAGCTGCAAGAGGTGGTGTGGTAAACACTGCAGCTGTCCCCTCACTGAAGGGCACTCCTGAGTCCCAGTGCCACGCCCAAGTTCTTGCTCACCACTCCCTCCATAGGAAAGGGCCAGGTATATTCTTCTATTAGGTGGTAAACACATCTAGGGCATATAGCTTAGCACCACACTTCCCCAGCCACTGGCTGGTAAAAGTCATGGATAAGCATCCCTTTACCTCTTGCAGTTGCATTCATAAAATCTAAGCTTGAAAGAGATCTAGGCAGAGAAGACACATGCAAGAGCTGGTGCCACCTCTCACTCCTTTCTTCCTTGAATTACCCAGCAGCAATTCTCAAGAAAAGAGAGCAAGAGAAGTCCTGGTAAATTACCACATCCAAAGGGTAAAGGCCTGTTGCTAAACATGTTTTTTTTCATGACCAAGACAGTAAAAGTTCATGTCTTGTTAGGGATTTTTAGATGCTACTATAATACACTGTTACTGTTTCTCCTTTCCTAGAGGTCTCATAAACTTACTTCTAAATAGGCTGTCTTTTTCAAACAAATTTTGATTAGAGGTGATTTCTTTAAATATACATTATATATTAAATATGTATATACATTAATATACACATAAGAATAACATAAAACTCAGCATCATTCCCTCTCTCTTCATGTGAACAAAACTGTTCCAAAGAGAAAAGAAGAACAGTAGAAGCCAAATATGCAAATGACTGGAGTTTATTCCAGGGCATTACTCAGAATTGCATGGTCTGTATAAAATGGAGAATAAGCTGAAAATGCATACTAAAAACTTGTAAATATTAGTCAAAATATTAGTAAATTAGTTGTAATAATGCTAAAGTAAAAATAGAAATTTGTTTGTATGGACACTTTATGACTTAAAGCCCTTTCCCAAGGGAGTGAAATAAATTTGCATATTTTGAGTTAGTTTCATCAATCTGTCCAGTGCAGCAATCTCATGAGTCAAGACTTTCATCATCTGTGTTTACTGCATACATAAGATAATAATTTGCAGCCCACAGCTTGAAGTAGTCCTATATTTCATGCCCATATTCAGTACTCTACATCCGCAAAAATAAGTTCTTGCAACACCTCAAAAGGAAAAATTTTTTGAGGGTGGAGAACAGACCAATGGTGAGGACAAAGCTGAATAAGAATATTCCATCTGTTCAAAACTGCAAATGGTACACCAGTGAGCAAAACCTGATCATACCTCTCCTTAACTACATTACTGTATAGTTAGAGGAGCAGTTTTGATAGTTGTCGGTTTACAAAAGGATTTTAAAAGAGAAGAAGTGTTTTGCAACAGAGGTATGCTAAATTCATCTGCCAAAGCCTAGAGTCAGCTGAAGGCCCAGCACAGAGCAATGAGCTAGCTCCTAGGTAGAGTGTAAGTTTGGCAATACGCTTCTTGGCAATCTAAGCTAACCTACATGCCATGTTCTCCAAGGATCATAAATCAAGCTCATTTTGGACAATGCTGAGCTGTTGGCAACCTGCTACATAACACTTGTCTCGTAGCTTACACCTATCATGCAACCTGGCAGTGGAAGAATGTATTCAGCAGAACAAGAAGAGACTTAGTAGCAGGAAAACCAACATGATAAACAATACCTGTTTTGTTGTGAATATTCCCAGGTATCATTCTATCGTATTTTGTCACGAGTCCTTTCCAAAATACATCACAAAGCATAAGTATCTGGCTGACTAGATTTCCCTCTAACACACAAGTAACACAAATCTCTAAGAAGTGGAAAAAAAAATTAAGCTGGAAAGGAAGATAAAGGAAGACGAGAAAAACAGGACAATTAGAAACACATCATCAGATCCTAAATTCATTTAAAGAGTCCTTGAAACTTGACATTAGAAGCATATGATACATATATATGTATATACACCACTGATGGTCTTCATTTCTTCTTCACATCTACTTGTTTAATTTCCTGCTTCTCAGCCACCTGCAGAACACTGCACTGTTCAGATGGCAAAGACTACAGCTATATCAAAAATACGGCACATATACAAAGCTTTATATAAGCCTTTTCAAGTTTTGTATTTTTCCTTTTCTTAGTAAGAGATGAATTATATCTGACCTTTCTTTTCTTTCTGGTTCTGACTAGAACTCGTAGGATGACAGTACATATATTCTCAGAAACGCCTCTACAATACATCTCCAGGCAAGCCAGAATTGGGAAACGTTAAGAGTAAAACCTTCTTTCATGCAATGTCCAGCCTAAATCTGCTTTTTCAAAAGATTCAGACAGCTAATAGATTCTTTTGGATTGTATTTAGGATATCTACTTTAAAGAAAACAACCCTTCAAACATCCAAACCTTCCTCATGCATTATGGTGACTGTCCCTCTAGCTATTTATAGACATGAACACTGCTGCAGTTTATACAAGGGTCTCTACCAAAGGTGGCCCCTGATCACAACAGCTCATGATCCAAAATCCTGGACTGATTCAACCAACCATTAAAGAGACAAATAGATTTTAGGAAATATCATCATGAAAAGCAGATAAGTTGTTGTGCTTCAATAATCCTGTAGATTTTTGATGAAGTCAAAGAGGAATCGGGAGCCCCCGGTGGCCTAGTCGTTAAGACGCAGGGCTGGTACCCTTTGGACCGTGGGTTCGATTCCCGGTCAGGGAGCTCCCCGGGCAAGATGGTGCTCGTTAGCCCTTAAGGCAATCCATCTAA
>JAWWES010000081.1:49404973-49444613 GCA_035583135.1 Lophotriccus pileatus
GCAGGCTCGAAGGCCTTATCTGCATATGCGGGTAAGGACCTTCCCCGGCTCTTCATTCGCGAAGGCGGGCCATTATTTACAAAGAGGAATCGTGGTGGTTTCTGTGTCTCTGGCATATGTGGGAGCAGCAGCTCCCAAACAGTACCGATAGTCAAAAAAGCAATACTAAGAGATCTACAGAACCTTATTAATCAGCATTTTACCTTTACTGTCTTTGCAATATTTTCAAGGCTGAAAATATAAAAATTGCTACAATAAAGAATTAGGGACAGGCATAAGGTAAATTCTTAGAAGAGTAAAAGACTACCAGCAATAATTTGTAAGTATTAAGTACAAAACTAGCCAGTATTCTTTTCAAGATGAAAAAGGCAGCATTGACAACAAAAATAAGATACATACAGTTTTGCAGTCAGAAATATTAGATTTTTAGACAGGCCTCTTGATGGGCAGAAGGGGAACACAGCAGAAACCCTATAAAGACATTCTGTCCATTCCCTGAAGCAAGCAACCTTGTGTTGAACCCACCATCCTTCAACCAACACAGAGCAACAAATCATTTTGTTACAGAAGGAGTGGGAGAGCAAGACAATGTCAAAAAAGACCAATAGGAACAATGCAGGGTAAAATTAAGACTGTTTCCAGAATAGTAATGAAAGAAAAAAAAGAACCATCACAAATATTTACGTTGCTTATATAAAGTTTAAAAATAAATTGTGGGATTTGTCCAAGTTCTTGGAGGTGACAAATTAAAACTAGTGTCACAGCACAGTTGCATGCAGTGCCTCCATTCCAGGGATGCAATTTGCCAGAACTGACTACATATGTATTGGTCAAGTAGTGATACAGACAGCACAAGCTGCTCCAACGCAGTTAGCAGGAATGGAAATACTAGAGGTAGAAGCACCATCCCAATCAGCTCAAACCCTCATCCATTCCCCCATGCCAGAAATCCTTAGTGGGTTCAAGAAAGGCTTTGAAAATACCTTGTCATGTGAGCAGGGTCTGCTCTGGTCTCCAGGCAAGATCCTCACCCCTTACTGAAGGGAAAGCTTTAGCCATTGATTTCTATTGCCAAGGCTGGGTTGCGGGTTTTGTGTTATCTCAGCACAGACTGCAGAACAGCCTCCCAAACCTGGCTGCACTCCAGCGCTCAGCTTCTCAAATTCTACTTATAAATTTTGCTGCTGCAATTTGAGAGTGAACAGCGTCAGCTTTCATGGAAACAATCACATGGGTAACACAAGAAAATGGAAACCACCTCCTCCAGTTGCCTTCCTGCAATCAGGCAGTGGATGGGGTGAATGCTCACTGACCTCTCCAATTCACAGGGAGCTTGCAGGTTGCCAATTACAGTTGGAGGGCTGAAGCCTCCCCTTCACTATGAATTGCAGAGCTCATGAATGGGGGCAAACCATCAGCCTTTCCTGACCAGGTAGCTTCTGTGGTGGGGGTGGGGGGGTCATGTACCACAAATGAGAACTGAATTCACTCATTTTCACTGGGGTAATACTTTCTCGTACAAAATCGTTACCATATGAATTTGTCAGGCTTTATACTTTACCAGGGCACAGAACAATCATTTCTCCCAGTGGCATATAACTGAAAGGGTGATTCAGAACCATTCAGTGATCTGCTTAATGATTTAAAAATAGTTTATAGCTATTACAGTTGCATGAAATCACCTCTTTTCTCTGAATAAATAAAATCCATATGAGAAAATAATAACAAGAGGGGGACTTGTGGTGCTGGCCATGGAAGAGAGTCTGTAGAACCCAATGAACAACAAGACCCCAGACCAAATATCACCAAAAGGACCAAAAGGCACATGTAAGAGCTGTGAAAAGCAAGCACATGAGGAGCGGGCACATAGACTGTAAGGGTACAAAAGCCCAGGGATTCCTTTGTTAAGGGTCCCTCCCCTGAGACACACAGCTTGAGTTGTTATTGTGTTGTTGCAGCGTGATTAAATCACTTAAAGGAAACAGACATCTGAGACTCTGCTATGGGAAACCTTTGGTCAAGCCCCTGAGGGAAACCTGCCTGATTGCATGAGAGTGGTGAGTGTCCTGAGTCAAACAAGGTGCCCACTGGCTCACTGAAGCCACCCACTACAAAGGGGCAGAAGTGAAAGTCTGGAGTGGTGAGAGTGTGACCCCCAAAGTGGCTCCTGGATGGTTAGAGAGGAAACTTTTCTGAACACGACAAAGTTTCAAGCTTTTCAATTTTGGCATCCTTTCTAGCTCACTGAATAAGAACAAAACAGCCAAATTTGCATACCTAGTGATAGAGCTTGGTATCTGAGTAGGAAGGGATTTTAAAGCCTTTCCATCAGACCATTATACATTTTCATACATTACAGACTTTACTAAAACTGCTTTTTCATGGCTAATGGTACATTACCCTTGCTGCTTTCTATATCCTAGCAGGTAAAAAATATTGTGAAAGAAGACACAACCTGTTTCAGCTTACATTCTTTCCTTCTCTTCTCACCAAAGTTATTAATGTCAATTCCCTTATGATGAATCCTGAGAAATAAACAGTTGTGTGTCTGCTAATAGGATGAAAATTATTCAGTCATAACAAGTTGTATTTTTAACTTATTTTGTCATCTAAGGAAGTCTTAAGTGATGCAATGTGTGTGCCAACTGAAGGAAGTAGTAAATTTACTTTATTCTCACATTAGATTCCCATAGACTTACCACTAACTTTTCACCTTTCAGTCTAAAATTTATCACCAGACCTGGGTCTTCTCCCACGTCAATTTCCCCCTCCCTCCCAAACAATATAAACCATTGCAGGATTCCCTCCCTTTTCATTATGTTTTGTTATAACAGGCAGGCTATCACTCAGTCCTAGCCTTATAGCATTAAGCAGTTTCAAATATCAGGGAGTAAAATATATTCAAGGCCTTAATGTCAATTCATAAATGGGAACTAAAAATAACCAGAACAACAAGATGAAAATAAAGCAACTTGTGTAAAAGACATGCAAAAGCCATTCATTATTACATAATTTTCAGTTTTTCAGGGGAAGATACACGTTCACAAACAATTTCAAGAAGGATTTTATTTAGAAGAAACTGCTTGAGCTACATATCAGAAATCATACAACACATGCAACTTAGGCAGAAAAAGTGGCAGACTAGAAGATCCTGTGCTGAAATTTTCTTTGAAACACTGAAGTTGCTACATTATGTTCTTGGTGGAATTTGATCAGAGAAATCTCTCTTGTGCCGTAACACTGAGCTTTTGCTTAAGAATCAATCAGTTAATTAATTATGTTCTATGCAGCTTTTACAATATCTCCTTCTGAAGATTGTTCTTTTGAAGCTGTGTAATTCACATGCAGCAATACCAATGTTAACAAATGAAAACAAATGGCATATTACACTGACCCAGTCAGAGGATACCAACAGGATGCAAGAAACACTCAAAATCAAACTGCACATATTCCTAAAATTTGACTACTTCCCTGCTTTGAGGATAGCTTTCATAAGTATGCTTTTGTCAAAAATGACCATTTTTTCCAAGCAAAAGTAACCACTGCAAGCAACAACAAACAACATTCAAAAATAGTAGTGTTGCTTTCTTTACTGCTTCTTTCCACCTGAGAAAACAAACCCGTTGGTTAACCAGCAGTGTCACTGAAAGCAAAAATATTCCTATACACCATTACCTGCCTTTTGAAATTATTTTTCCTAGCACAAAGTGCGATACCTCTTTTATCTCTGTTTGGACATTCACTTCCTCAAAGTGCTATCACTGGGAATGCAATTACTTCTTTCAGAAAAATGGACTGCCTTTCAAAACTGTGGACTCTGATATTAAAGAATAGGAAGGCTTGGGTTGAAAGGAACCTTAAAGACCATCTAATTCCAACCACCCATCACCCACAGGCAGGTACACCTTACACTAGACCAGGTTGCTCAAAGCCCCATCCAACCTTGGCCTTGAACACTTCCAGGGATGAGGCATCCACAACTTCTCTGGGCAACCTGTTCCAGTGACTCACCACCTTGTGAACAAAGATCTTCTTCGTAACCTCTAATATAAACCTATTGTCTTTTACTTTAAAACAGTTCCCCCTTGTCATATCACTATCTGCCTGTGTAAAAAGTCATTCCCCTCTTCTTTATAAGCCCCTTCAAGTACTGGAAGGTTGGTGTAAAGTCTCCCCTGAGCCTATAAGCTGAACAGTCCCAGCTCCCTTGGCCTGTCTTCATAGGAGATGTTCTCCAGCCCTCTGATCAACCTCCTCCCTAAAAGTTTTGTGCTCTGTCCAGGGCTAAATCTGCCCCTCCTGAGTCTCCAAAAGGTTTTATCTGCAAATGAAATCTCTTCTTGAGAAACTACAGTATCAGACAAACATACATCAGTGGGCACACAGTCAAGCCAGGCATATGTCTGCGACTGAATATATAAAAGCAGCAGTGAAGTGTTATGCTTCATTAAGAGTTTATATGCAGTAAATCTCAACTCTGTCAAAACTTAGAAAATATGCATTTTTGAGAGACTCTACTTGAAAAATAAATCATATTTCTTGGCCATTACAGATTATATCACCAGGACAAGTTTATCAAGGGGCTCAAGATTAAAGATTTGCATCCCTTTAGGCTTTAGCAGGGAACACTACAGTTTAAAAAAGGCAGACAAAGCAGAATGAGCCCCTGTGCTGTAAGTCTATTGACTGAGCCTCTTTTGAAGTGCTACTTATTTCATTTAGGGATCATAAAATCTCTACTTGGATTCATAAATGTGATAAACTATGCACTTTGTCTGACAGCTCCTCCACCCCAGTAACCAAATTTCTCCCTGGGGCACGAACAACATATTTGGCCTTTTTCATATATGCTGGCAAAAGTCAAAGAGCAACAGTGAACTTCAATAAAATCAGTTACCTTGCTAAAATTTGAAATGGGATGGGGTTTTTTTGATTTGTTTGTTTCATTGTTTTTATAATGGACAAGCTCCGCATAGAGCAAAAAAAACACTCAAAGACACACTCCAACCAGATGGGTTGGAGGTAGTCACTCACCCAATTACATTATTGAAAAGTGTGGGAAGACAAAAAAAAATTTATTTCTTTAAAAACCTAGGAAGATGGGCAAAGGAGAACTTCTGGACAAAACCTCTGCCTTCAGCTCACAGCTGAACACCAGCCAGTGGGCTCAGGAGGTAAGACCCTTTGGGCTACCACACACCTCTCTAGCTACACTGCCCAGTAAAGAGCTCCCATAGTTAATAGCACAATATCTGATATAACTTGCACTACCAGCCCTTGATTATAAGGTCACCCCTGAAAGACAATCTTGTTCTTGGTGAACCTTGCCAAAACCTTGGAAAATCTTGGAAAAGCCAAAGACAACTCCACAGTCATTAACAGTATTTAAATATTGATACACTTAATGTTCAGCTCAAAGATGTTATTGACTCCTAATACTCTTTCTGGTATGACTAAATCCCTGTACTTTAAGAAGTGAAGAAAAGAATTATGCAGCTAACCACTGTTCTTTCCTTGCCCATATGAGCTACACAGGAAAAAATGCAGATCTCTTCTCCCTAGCTCATTTTTCAAGGTGAGACATCAGTTCTACTCAGTGCCAGACAGAATGCATCCAAAAGGAGATGCTTGATCACTTTACAGAATAAGGAAGCAGAAAACACTACTTATTTAATTTTATTTGTATTTATTCATTAAAACATGTTTATTTTGCTCTGCTGGAGGGTAGGCAGCCTGTGCTAATAGATTATGAGCAGACTTTGTGCAGTTTTGGAAAACAGAACTGTTCTGGAAAGCATGCTTCTTGTAAATAAACCCCTGTCTCTGCTTCATGATCACCCCACCTATCCCGCAGCCCTTTAAGGCTGCACACATGCTATGACTGCATCTGGCTGGGGCTGGCAGTTTCTCCAACTGGCTACACAAAAGGGTAGAAAAAAGTTCTGTAAAACAAGAAAAAAGAACAAGCCCAAGATATCAACTCTGCTCTTGGCATTGAATCTCACTGCAGTCATCATTTCTGGTAAAACTACACAGCAGCTTTCATGTTGCAGTAATGACAAACTTCCTGCTGCAGGCTGAAACAGATCAGCATTCCCCTTCTCTGCCAAGTGGTCCAAACCCACCCTGTGAAATCCTAGATAATCAGGACCAACTTTCCATGGCTGTTGCTGCTGGGAAAGCAGTCTCTGCATCAAGTGTTACCTTTAACACCACCAGCCAAACTTATATACAGAGTTGTTAATTCAAAGGAAGACAACTCTCAGAAGAAAGTGTATCTTGCAAAAACAATCAAGGTGATACCATCTCTACATGAGACATGACTGAGACCAAATCCTTTGCTACCCAGACTCTAGAAAAGAGCCAGATTACTACAAATTACGAATAAAAGCTTTTAATACATGCATCCCTCTCAGATGAGATCAAACAGCTACAGAGGGAGAAACAAACATGACCACAGACAGTGACTAAAATTGGCGAGCACAAGAGATGAAGTTTGTGTGAGATCAGCAATCCCGAGTATCTTCAGAGGTAACAGTGATGCATGACAAAGACCAGAAATGTGCTTATAAAAAAGGCAAATTGGCTACAGAACTCAATAATGAACAAAGGACAGCTGTGCAATTTCATTTGAAAAGGCAGTATTTTATTCCAAACCTGCCTGCACAAACACAGCATGTGCTACTCACCTAGATCCTTTATAAAAAGCCCCTCCTCTGTTACTTCTCAGCCCCATCGTTCCCATGAGCTGGATCCATTAAGAGTTAATACAAGGAGTACACGAAACTGCTTAAAATAACCACAGAGTCACCAAGATAAAGGTCTCTGGATAATATAAATGGTCTGGTTTAATCATGTGCCAGGACTGCTGATGGTGTTTGCAGCTATTACAGTGTTTACTCTGCACACAGCAGGGCACGGTAGCAACAGGCAGCCCAGCTAGCTGGCCCCACAGTGGGGTAAGAAACCAGATAGTGCTTCTTTAATAAATGCAGCAATTCTACAAGGGGCTTTCACAATCATCACCATCATACCTTTGTCATAAAACAAGGAAGATGTTTTAACCCTGCATAAATCTGCCAGCACAATGTGCTTTTGCCATCTGTACCAAATTCTTTTGTCCTATCCCCAGATAAATCTACCCTAAATATTAGGGGAGCCCAGTAAGCAGGAAACAACCAGGGCAGTCACTGGAAAAGGGAAACAGTGTTTCCTCAGAGTCACTGCCTTGATCAGAACACCATCAAACAAGTGCAGTTCCCAAGAGAAAACTCTGCATATTTCAGTTGCACGTCCAGACATTAAGGATACACATATAAAGACTCAAAATCCATGTTTTCATAATCTTCTCTGATTCTATGTCCTTCTGCAACTTCTGCTTCTTTTCCTCTCATACCACATTCCATTTTCTCACACTTTTGTTTGCCATTCCTCATACGAAAAAACCAAATCCCTTTACCAAAAAAAAAAAAAAAAAAAAAAATAAATAAAAAAAATAAAATCAACCAAAAAAAACACCAACAAAAAGACACCTAATCTGATTTAATTTTCTTCCTTTTACTCCAGCAAACTGACAGACACCTGTTAGTAGTTTCATCACCACCGAAGGAGGGTAGTGTCAGCTAGCAGTCAGCACCATCGTCCCTGGACAGCTGGAAGAGGAATGGTCTAGCAGTGAAGCAGCTCCAGAGTGACAGCAGGGATCAACTATGCATAGACATGAGAAAGCCAGTGATGTTCCTGAATTTCTCAACTAACAGCCATTTTCTACTGAATGTATCAGTCAAACCTTTAAAGGTTGTTTAAATTAAATCAAATGCAGCTTTTGGAAATGACACCTGAGTGTCTGTGAGTAATGGTACAACCACCTATGTATACTAAAGAATTAAAGTTTCTTAACTAGAATTCATCAAATAGGTTCCAGTACAGGTAGGCAATTAAAGTAAAAAAGTACAAAAGAATCATAAAACTATGTAACTTTTTTACATCCCTATACCCACTACAAAACCAAATGCAACACATTTTGAAGTGTCAAAAGCTTTCCATTTACATTCTCTGTTCTCAACCAGAAAAGCATGTTTCCTCATGAACTACCATAATTCTAGCACCTTGAGTTCTAATTTGGTAGCCTGCCTTGTACAAGATCAAGCTCTGAGCCACACGTATCCTACAAACCTTCTGAGATCCACTTAATCACACAGATATGAGGAAATACAGACTTTAATAGTCAAATTCAGTAGCAGCGATAAGAACAGTAGCTCCTGTCCTGAAAGGGAATCACAAATGGGAAATGAGTCATGCTCAAAACATTGACACTTATCAATTGCAAAACAATCAAATGAGTATTCCTGTCAGTTTATTTGCAGACTGCAACCCTTTTAGTCCTCAGTTTCACTGAGGTCTCTCAAGATCAAATCTATCAAAAATCACAGAAAGCTGGTAGAGCTCTATTTTTTTCAGTGTCTTTTCTCGGTCATTCTGTTTTGTGCTTCCACCATACTGGAACTACATGTTGGTGAGACAATGTCATCCAGCAAGGCCTGGCACAGGCTTGCATTTATCTAACATAATGCACAGAGATCTACTGGGTTCCATTTGGACTGGACACCCTGTGTACCTAGCAGGGTTTGTCAAGCTGGGACGTGAGGTCACACACAAGTCCATGATCTATCCTTGATTGCAGGCAGTCCAGAACCGACATACTTATACCACATAAACCCATTTGTGACCAGTGACACAAATAAACAACGATAAAGAGAACAGATCAAGGATGCAACTGCAAACAACTCCATTTCCCATGGAGGGGAATTCATCAGGCATACAGTAAATAAAAAGAAAAAGGAAAGCCAAAGTGAAATATTTTGTATATTTTAAGCCCACGTCTTTTGTCACCCATTCCACCACAAATCTATGCAATCAAAGAGAATGCTGGTTGGAGTTTGAGAAGGGGGTTTTTTTGTTTTGTTTTTCAGGGGTTTTGTTTTACTAGCTGTTACTTAAGGACAGAAGTGAAAGATCATGACACCATTTCCATTCCTGCAGAGTGTGTAGGGCTCTCTTTGATGCTTCTAATGTCATGTAGTCTTGTGGATCATATCACCTTTCCCATGAAAGCACAGAGATTATCTTCCTCCATTACTTTGCATTCTCCCTTACAAGAACAAACATTTCCTGCTATTCATCCAACAGTGAAAAATAGCTGCTTGTATCACATAGAAAGCCAGTAGCCTTGTTTGTTAACCAGCTATTTTGCTTTAAGTTGTATTTTTAAACACAATTAAATGTTTCTCTTTCCTATAAAAATCCAATTTCCCAGGAATTTTCCAGAAAAACAGTTTTTATGTTTGCATTCCCATAATCAGCTAAAAATGTTACAATTGTTTGAAGAGTTTCTTGGGCATATGTAGCTTTTTAATGAATTCTGTGTAGTATCCAAAAACTACAAGAAGAGGTAGCGTGAAAAAAGTCATCATTGGGCTATTGGATTAAGATAGGAAAACATATGGCTCCTTTTCTTACAGACTCAATACACTGAAGTCTAACCAGATGTGCTCAGTGGAGAAAGACCAGAATTAGTAAACTCAGAGACACACTTTCTAAGTAATGGTAATCTCTTAGATCTACATTTTCTTTAACAAGCTTTTCCACAGCAGAAAGCAAAGGCTGTTCTGAAACAAAAAGCCATGGAAGACATCTAATCTCTTCCCTGAGATTCCACACAACAGGACAGCATTTCCTCCTTGGTTCCTTTATTTATTTAATTTTTTCTCAACAGCCATGCACAAAATGTTGATGAAGTCAAAGGACTAATTTTATCTCCCATTCCATCAGTTTTTAGGTATAAAGAGGCTTCCTGAAAAAGCTTATACATTTAGGAAATCTAGACCTGCTGTATTCTCAAAATGTGTGTTGAGCGATATCCATCTAATTTAAGCCCTTCAGTAAGGAGGGTATGTAAGGAATGGTGATGCAGATTAGTGTTTGTAAGACATACATTGTTTAAAAGACAAATGCCCTTTCTATATACTTTTAAAACCCATTCTATAAATTTTAAGCATAGAATAAAACTGTTGTGCTTACTTTGAAAACAAAATGGCACCTGGGTGACATTTTTTTAACAACAGCTGCCCAGTGAAGATAATTACAGTCCTAGCAAGCCCTAGATGAAGAGTTTGACAGGGTTTTTTTTCACATTTGAACCTTTCTATGTCTGAGCAGGTCTAGAAAGCACTCTCTGTATCCCTAGGACTTCATTTCACCTAGGTGTAATTAAGTTATTCCACTGCTGCTTTCAAGCCCAGATGAAATTCACAGGGCTCTACAAATCCAAGAGCCCAATTACTTCATTGCACACTCCATGTTATTTTGCCTTTCCCACGCACAGTGTTTCGGCAACCTCTTGTGAAGTCAGACCTTACACAAAACTAAACACTAAATCTCCTGCTCCTGCCAAAACAAGACATTGTCTCCTTGGGTATAACACATGTAGCAAAAAAGCAAGGCAAAAGAAGAAAGAAATCCCCTCTGCCTGATCAAACAAAAATAAAATGCATTTTCCTGGCACCAGGTCTCGAAGGCCTGATACTACTCAGACTGACAAGTCATGCCAAGCAAGAAGTTCTGAGCTTCCACCCAAAAAGTTTCATCCACCTGTCAGGTAATTAAACATCTGAGGCCAAGCAGCACCACTTTAACTGGTTGAATAATTTTTTTTACATAGTGGAATTGCAATAAGGCCAACATAAGGACAGGAATGAACTGACCTTGACATATGCTAGGTAACGCTCGCACTTCTCCTGCATATACGACAGTTGTAACTTCTCTGTGATCTGCCCTGCTGTCTCTCCAGAAATCACAAAGTAAATTCTGGGTTGATGGCTCTTTTCCCTCTTTGCCACATCAGCAGTCAAGTTATAATTCAAACCTGTTTTAAAAAGGAAGTAGAAGAAAACAAAGGATGTCAGTAAACAATAGTTATTTTCTAGCCACCCATCAATGGACCCTGTTGCCTCCTAGTGTGCTTGAAAAAAGGTCAACCCTTGCAAACACTCAATCAATCACTAAGTTTCCTGTGGCTACATAAAACCAAATCCAATTACTGATGTACTCCCACATTTTGTGTTGCTATTATTCCTAGCCCATCCTTCCCGCAGGAAATAGTGTGTAAGAATATGTCTAGATATGTGCATTTAACACGAAAAAAACAAAACAAAAAAAACCACACAAACCCCCAGAAGATGCTTAAATTATGTTGCTAAAAAAAAAAGCAAAACCGCATAAACAACAGCAGCAGCCTCAAGTTCATTTTCCTTCTAAAAAAACACAAACTATAAATATAAACCATGATGTGGCATTTCCTGACAATCGTTTTCTTTGATTTGCAGTCATCTTAGCATTTATACCTTAATTAGAGGTCGATGCCTTGCACTCAGTAGTGCCCTCGTAGATGTTACACATCGCTGGCCGTTTATAGAAGACATATCCCAAGACTTACGAGCTGTCTCTTTGTAAATCTTGTTTCCTGCTGTTCTACAGGATAGGTAGCTTGATTGCTAGGTAGATTGGTTGCTATGTGACTGGATGCGTCAGTGCCCAGAAGAAAACTTACCTGCTAACTGAAGTACTGTGCTGATTTTGGCTAGGATAGAGTTAATTTTCTTCACCATAGCTAGTAAGGGGCTATGCTTTGGATCTGAAAATTGTGCTGAAAACAGTGTTGATAACACAGGAATGTTTTAGGTATTGCTGAACAATGCTTTGCACTGTGTCAAGGCCTTTTCCGCTTCTCCCACTGCTTCACTGGTGAGTAGGATTAGGGGATCACAAGAAGTTGGGAGGGGACACAGCTGGGACATACCAAAGGGATACTCCATACCATATGACACCATGTTCAATATATAGAGTAGGGGAAAGAATGACAAAGGTGGGGACGTTTGGAGTGATGGTGTTTGTCTTCCTAAGTAAACATTATGCCTTTCCTGGAATATGCTGAGCTAGAAGGGATGCACAAGGATCCAGCTCTTAGCCCTGCATAGGACCACCCCCAAGAGTCACACCATGTGCCTCAGAGCATTGTCCAAATGCTTCCTGAACTCTGTCAGGCTTGGTGCTGTGACCATTTCCCTGAGGAGCCTGCCCCAGTGCCCAGTCACCCTCTGGGTGAAGAACCTTTTCCTAATATCCAACCTAAACCTCTCCTGACACAACTGCAGGCCAATCTCTTGGGTCTTTTCACTGGTCACCAGTGAGAAGAGATCAGAGCCTGTCCCTCCCCTCGTGAGGAAGTTGTAGACTCTTAAAGGCTGTTGTAGATGATTACATTATCTTCATCTCAATGCATGAATTTTCTCACTTTTTTTAGCCTTCTGATTTTCTCCCATTCCTGGTGGTGGGAGTGAAAGTGGCTACATGGTGCTTAGCTGCCATCTGAGTTTAAACCACAACAAGTACTTGCACAGTGATTGAATAATCCAAGTTGACTACACCTCACCTTTCATTAAAGGCAACAACAGGAACAATGAAACTCTAACAGAAGCATTAGAACTTGTTCTGCTGCTTTATACACACAAGGTAAATACTGTTTCTAAGGTCATTTTACTTATCACAGACACAGCCTGTATTGATTTCAGCTGTTATCAAGGCAATAATAAAAATATCCTGCGATTGGCTCACTACTAAAGACCTTAATTTGTTTATAACCTTTGTAAAGGACAGACAGCACCACTTCCTGTGCCAATTCATTACATATGTAGGGTGCTTGCCAAATTATTGCTTTGGCTTTTATTAATGTTTTAAGTCCTAAATGACTGATGTCAAATAAAATGCTCCCCACAATGTAAACTTTTTTTAAGCCAGAATTTTATAAACTATCAATGTAAATGTTACACATTCCTGGACTGAGGTCTACCATACCTAACTTCAGCTAGGGGTATTCACTGCATTTTGTTGTGCTTTTCTGATGGAGTTTGGTTTGTTGTTTTGTTGGTCTTGTTTTTAAATCAAGGAAAATCCTAATCACTCAGAATTAACACTGTTACTTTCACCTCCAATCATTCCTCCACCAAAATTAAATAAATTTTTCAGATTAGTGAAATGATATTGTAAAACTTAGCACAAAAGTCTCTGTGAACACTTATAAGCTCACACAATTCAAACTAGCTTCACTTCATTTGCAGTGTGTTGCATTCTGACTAAAAGTTTAAGGCATAAAAACCAGACAAACCCTAAGTGGTATGAAAAGCCATAACTGGGGAATCAGCCTAACTACGATTACAAGGCTTCATCTGAACATTTTTTTTTTGCTTGCTTTTGGCAGAATAACTTTCTCAGAAAGATAATGCCTTGAAAATATTTCAAACTCACAAGCTCATGACCAAAAACCCTCACTAAAGTGGTGTTTACTGAGTCCTACTAAAGAGCACCACCTTATCAGAAAAGCAGGGTTTAGCTTGCTTAAAATCCTAAACTTTTTTTCTTTTTTTTTTTGAGGTATGTGCATCCCACACCCATCCCCAACTGTCTCCCTTTTCATTTCAAGATCTCATATGCATGTGCATGAAAGCAATGCCAAGATCTGCACCAATATAAAAAAAATTAAAGACAAGAAAACACGTAAGCAAACTCAGGCTTTGCTACATGGAGGCAAAAAGCCCTGTGGACAGATGCAGCCCTCTTCAAAGGAGGAGGGACTGCAGAGCTTGTAGGGTCCTCAGTGATAATGTCACTTATTAGTGACACTGAACAATTTCTCACTGCAGGCACGGAAAGGGATCCCAACGTGAGGCCTGCACCAGGCCTCTGATTAAAGATCCCAGACACTGTCCAATCAGTACGGTTCCCTGCCTCCCCTTTATTATTATCACAACTTGTTTCTATGTTGTATCCAATTAATTCATATTAGTGGAAAAATTGAAATATCATGAATACTTGTTTTCCCCCTCACCAGCTTTGTTGCTTCCAAAAAGCAAACCTGGGTGAGGAGATAACTGGCTAAACTTATCACTGCTGGTGGTTTAAGTTCCTCCTGCTCACTCCAGTGGAAAATCAGGTGGCCATTTTTTTGTAGCAAATTAACTCTTCCAGATACTGCCTTCAAACAGCAGCTTGAAGTGAGTTTTCTCACTTTTTTCTGCAGATCAACCCACCCAACTTCACACTATCAAAATAAAACTCTGGCATGGATTTGATGAGCTCAGAAGAGCTCAATTCCTCTAAGGACTATTCTTTTTCCATAACTAAAGTTAAATGGCTAAAGGCTTCAATAACAGCTCCCTCAGAAATTTTTGGTCATACCTGCAAGAGTACCGCCAGCAAGCAGACCAGGTGAATTACTCCAGCCAGTACGAGATGCACCAAGTAAATGGCAGCAGGCATTTTATACTGGATTCTCATCCTAAATGGCATATATGTATTCATGATGAAAGAGTCATCCCTGATGGCTGAAGGCAGCCCTGAAGCAGTGAGGAGTGACAAGAGATTAAGATCAGACCATGGTATCCCCCAGGCTAAAACGGGAATCACAGCTGGCCTCCCTAATGGAGGGGTTACACACACTAAGCCACTCAGCACATGCCATCCTCACTCACTCACATACCACACAAACAGCAAGCACAAGGCAAAATGCTCAGAAGGAACAAGCACATCTGTAAGTGCTTGTTAAACTACTAGCTACAGTACTGATTTGCAGGAGGCAAGGGGAAGGGTACCACATGAAAAAAAAATGAAGACATTACTAAATAATAACAAAAACCCATTGGAAAAAGAACGTGTTTCTTTTGTGTCTCTGCCAGTAATTTCAAGGAGAAAACAATTCATGAACTTTGCTTGCAAAGAAAATTCTTAAGTATTAAAAAAAATATACTTTAGCAAATGAGAATATATATAGGACATTCCCTTCATCCTCTTCCAAAAAGATTTCTTTTTCCCATTACTTCAAACTTTGTTTCAAATCCTCTCTCATAGTGTTATCTCTGGCTCTAAGTAGCGAGCCATCCTCGCTGCTCCCCATACACTGAACACAACCCTGAGGCATGCCTATTTCTAAGGGACTCTGAAGGTAACACTAACTCAGGCCTGCATCTGAATAGACTGGAAAAATAAGAGACAGAAAGAAACAAAACTGCACCTAACTACAGCCGAATACAGGTAAGAAGAGGAGAGTCCATTTCTGAAAAGTTTCGGATTAGGCATGTTGCTTCAGTCCTAGAAACATATTCAAATAGAGCGAAAATATCAAACAATCCTACACTAAATTTTGCACCAGTCTTTCACACAACAGTACTAGGGACGTGATGAACACCCTAGCAATGGATCAACACACAAGGAATGCACATCTGAAATTAAAAGTACAGGAGAAACTTTGAAGCAATTTCTAATGTATCTGCCTAACTCTAGTCAAATGACCAAAACCCTTCATTTTCATAGCCACTAAAATTCACCTGTTTCTCATAATGGCACTATTATTACTGTTGTTATTATTGTAGAGGAAATTATCCAGACTGTGGACCACGTTTACTTCCATCTTCATCCAGGGATGAATGCAGAAGCAGCCCCTGATGCATAGAGATGCAGCAGTCTCTTTTCTTGTCCTGGTCACCCAGAAGCGTGTGGTTTGAACAGGCTGAAACCTTCTCATTCAAGCTAGGAAAGGCCTTTCTCTAATCCCTGAAAAAGGGATCTCTCTATTGCCTTTCCTGGCAATAGAGAGACCTCACAGGAGACAAAGCAATGGCCCTTTAAATGAAATAGGAACAGCCTGAGTGAGATTTTGAGGTGACAGAGTGAAAACTTAAAATGCTGTATTCTCATTCCTCCAAGACATACTGGAGGAGGTCTCTGTCAGTGGACATACAGCTAGACACTCAACTCTCCAGCAAGCACTGAGGCAATGTGTGGCATGCAGTGCAGAGCACGTTTCCCTTGGCCATGGCTCTTTGTTCAGACAAAAACATTTCAGCAATAAATTCATACTTCTGAAGACCATAGACTGAAAGAAACAACTTAATGGAAATTGTACTGTCATTGGCAGTATCAAGCTGTGTCAATAAAGAGAGAACCCCAGATAGCTGTTTCATGACCAGTAGGCTTACAACTCCCACTAGAAAAAGAAGCAGCAAAAAAAAAAGATGGGGAATGTTTATATTCAAGCGTGAGGTAGTGCTAGGTGAAGATGACTTTCCTTCACATGCCAGTTAACAAAATAGCCACACATTCAAATCAGCATTGAAGGCACACATTTGCCACAGAAGAATGTTGCCTGCATGTTCAGCTTGACTTTCTAAACATTCTGCAGTAGGTGACCAATTTCAGCTGCCCAAAAGCAAGACAAATGCACAGCTTTTCACCAGTAAGCAGCAATCTCGAGTATCCATGTTGACAAGCCCTAGGGGAGTGACTTTCTGAATGAGCACCGCATTGTCACCATCTGACTTTACGGACTGGCCCCAGACACCCAAAGATGAAACAATCCCAATCCCAACAATTTTAGCCACAAAATTCTGGCATAGCATTTTAACACTTCCATATGCCCTTCAGAGTCTGAACTGGACAATGATGCATTAATAGGAATATTCTAGGGTTTTTTCCCCCCACATTTAACCACACAGGAGAGGAATCATTACAATATTACCATTATTTGTTCCACCCTTTGTTAATTGATATTCTTCAACTGCAACATAATTAAAATGGCCTGACTGTTAGATTACTAACTGAAAGCTCATTTGAGATATTTTATCCAAATCATACCCTGAAGGGATTTTATACAGTCAGATAGTTCTGGCTGCAATGTTTTCAAGACAAATCACTTTGTTACAAGCACCGTATGAAAGGACAACGGTTGGAAGTTTTATAATAATATAATTAATAGTAAAAAAATTCCTAGTAATGAGATGGATGTTATTTGCCAAAGAAGATGCTTACATGCTGTTTCACCACAATAAATCATCAGAAGTACAGTTTGTATGACAACAGAGGAAAATTCAACCAGCTCTTACAAGACATGATGAACAGCAAGATAGTTCTTTTGTAAATGAGGGAAACAGATATTTAGATTGGAAAAAAAAAGGAAGATCAATTCTTAGCCACAGGTCCAGAGATATGAAATTGAAGCAAAGGAAACATTTGAAACAGTACTTCAAGAACACAAGAACACCTAGATATTCAGAAAATCTATCTAGTGATTTTCAGAGAGAAATTCACAATCCCTCAGAGCCGTCAGAAATGTGTTTTCTTAATTGACAGAGTAGCAGGTAGTAAAAGAAATACTTTATCAAAGCATGTATTTATCTGCTTAGAGTCACCTAAGAGAAGGAAAAACTGCAAAAATAGAAATTCAAGTCTCAGTTTCATCACTGTGTTAGAATACAGAGGAACCTTAAATTTGGTAACTCCATTGTTTTGAGCTGTTCAGGTGAGAGTGACAAGCTGCTTCTAGTTCTCACCCCATGTGAACGGCAGAAGAAGTAGCAAAAAGCCTTTTCCTTCTCTGATTTACTTCAAACCAAAATACTGAAGCAGGCTCTGCATACTGGGTTGCACAGATGCAACTTACCCTTCTTGACTACCTGCTCAAAAAGGCAGGGCATAGAGCAAGAGGAGGCACTGCTTCCCCCAGCTCACTGTCAAGACAGAGCATGCTGTGAGGTTGAGATATCTTCCCTGAACAGCACAGTGCAAGTCCTCTGCCATTCCTAAAGCACAACGAATGTAAAACATCATGAACTAAATTAATTCAGGCCTTAAAATATCTAGAAATGCTGTATCTGTCTCATATGGCTTTACACAATATCTAAGACTTGTAAACATTGGTACGTAAAAGTCATAAGCAGTATTTTAATAGAGCCAAGACATAAAGGTTTGCACAATTACACGTTACACAATTCCATTCACCTCAGCAACTCCATGTGTTTTACAGAGATTAACTAATCTGGAAGATGTTATCAGTAAAAGACTGGGCTATTTACAGTCATTTTACAGACAGGTAAGCTGTTGCACAGAAAAGGATTTTCTCATGTCTGTTTCGAGAGCTCCTTGTGAACTTGAAAAAGCTCCTTGTGAACTTGAAAAAACTATTAATCTAGAGCAAATCATCTTTCATACACTTTCTGATAACACTGATGAAGGATATGGATTCCGGAATGAATTATCTATCAAGAGGTAAACAGGGAACAGGAACTTGGAAGGCTGTGTTCTCTATCCTTGTAGCAAGCCTAAGGACACACTTCCCTCCTTTCACTGAGAAAGAAACTGCGTCGGTATTACATCAGCCTCATCGGAAGGTAAAAACATGCCCAAGGAAGTTCTCGAGCCTCCAACTTTCTGGAACTGTATACCCTAAGTTCACATTGAAACTACTTATTTCTCATAAAATCTCTGTTACTGACTACAAAGAGAGCCCTTGACTCCAGGTCAACCTGTTACTGTGCCCCTGCCCAGGGTTGGCACAAGTACCTTACCTATTTCTCCAGGAACATGCTTGCCACTGAAGTGAAAGCATACTGTGACATTGAGGCAGTTCACCGGCTGCAAGCCATCATGGCACTGAGGAGCTGTGATATTGATAGATACAGGCAGGAAAATGGAGATGTCCATGGTAATGACAGGCCTGGATCTGGAGATCAACAGAGAAGTAGAATTGAGTGACCAGATGGAAGTTCTAAGCCAAAAGAAGTTAAAGTAAATATGGTAAACTACACAATTTCAAGCAGACAGGAAAAATAAGAGAGTACATTTGAACTGTAAAATAAACTAGCACTTGACCTAGCTGGCAAGGGCTACTAGCATCTAAATTAAAACAGTAATATCAGCTTGAGGTTCACTGCTCCGATACAGACTGCAGGCAGGCAGCTAGGGAAACAAGTAATGTGTAATAATAATAATAATATTCTTCATCTCCACCAAAAGTTGCATAAAGCCTAGCTGATGACTGAAGAGGATAACAAAATTAGTAGAATAGCAAACAAGAACAACAAGTCATGCAAATGAGACTGGTTGCTAACCATTTTGGATGGTATGGGACAGGTTGGAAGAGACCATAGGTTTCCACAGAATGGTCTACAGTCAAATTTGTGACCTGAAATTCAAGGAGGGAGCACAGGGGTAGGAGATGGATTCACATATAATTTTTCTGATGGTCTAAGAAGGACAACAGACACTACCATTCATGTTTTCTGGAGGAGGGACATTTGGCTAATTCCCTCCTGGCAAGTGGCAAGGATTGAATACTCTTCACGCTGCTAAACTATGTTTCAGGAGTTACCCAGTGCACTGTGAACAAAAGCTTTCTACCCTTGCAACTCCAGCACCAGGTTATTGTTACCACTACTCCTGGCTGAGGGAGACCTCAGACAGAATTGCAGAGCAAGCTGAGTGCCTTAAGGCCCAGCTGTGTCCTATTAAGGGAACTTCCCTGTCTGACCAGTCAGGATCCTGGCACTCACACAGTCACACTCACACCACCAGAGACTTTAACCGCTGAGACCAAAGCCCTTTTGCAGTGGCTCCAGTGAGCTGACAGGTTGATTCCCTGCACACACCACTCTCATGTAGTCAGACCACGTTTCCCATAGTTCCATAAAGCCATTTATTCACAGCAAAGTAACACAGAAACAGCTCGAGCTGGTGTGTCTGAGGAGGGATCCAGAACAAAGGACCCCTGGGCTTTTATACCCTCACACTGCAAGCAAGTCTTCACTCTTCCTTGCTCTTCCTCCTGATTCTTGGCTCCTGCTGTGTCTCCCAGTATCAGGTCACCCGACTGTGCCACAGGTCCCCGTGGCTTTTCTTATGCAAAGGGTCAGCGGTTCACAGCCTCTTGCTTCAGGCTCCCACCACCCAGAGCTCAATTTGCAGCTCACACTGCACCCGCACCTGAGATACCTACTGAACATATTCCTCAACAGTTTCCTCTCTCACACAACACAGAAGATCCAGCAGCCCAGAAAACCAGACTCTCCTGAGCCATCTCCAGCCCAGGACTTCAGCCCAAAAATTCAGTGTTATTCTTCCTGGTTTCAATTGTGTACATGATCAACATGAGCATGTTCTTCCAAAACCAACTACAACAGTAAAAAAAAATGTGCAGCAACGAGCAGATTCAGGCCCAGGGTAGTCCCAACAGCCATGCAAGGCCAGAGCTTGTAAACCACTTCAGAACTATCATTCCACAAGCCACTTAATTGAGAGGCAGAGGAGAGGAAGAAGAAGAGAGCAGGGACTGTGGTTACACCTAATTTATATCAACTGGAACAAGATTCACATCAGTCTCTAAGACAGCTGCCCAACCTTTTTTACCACAGCCTGAAATAACAGTGCAAGTTCACATTTTGAGATGGAGGATGAAGATAAATCTAGCCCTAGAAATATATGCAGTGGGGGGAAAGGAGAAAAAACAGTGAGCAATTATTTCACACCTACAAAAAAACACTCTTTCTGAATGTTTAGGGAGACATAAAAGAGTAAGTGCTATAGTTGATCCAGGAAAGTATTTCTCCTAGAAAATATTTTTCTCCAGCTATGATGCACTGTGTGATTTTTCCTTAATGTCATCTCACTTGGTTATTCACTGGGGAAAAAACTCCAGTGCATCTGTCAAAGGGCCAACACATGTGAGCAACACAATGCCCCAAGTCACCAAGGGCTTCCACCAAAGCCCTTAAATATCACTTGGCAAAACCTTTGTTGGTTTTGGCTAAGGGACTTCACAAAAGTGGGAGGGGTAAGAGGAGGAGGAGAAAAAGCCGATTTCTTTATCCTAATCTGAATCTTAACAGCAAGAGGGACACACTAGAAACTGGCAGTAGCAGCAATTAATCAGGCTGCCCACGAAGTCAGTCAGCAATACACTAATTTCCTCGGAAATGCACAAGCATGATTGAAAACATGGCCAGAGGTCATCATGCTGTTCAGATGACTTGCCCACCTGCCATGCTGATCATCAAGGATATTTCCTCCCCCTCCTTTGCTTTTTTTCTTTTTCTTTTGTGTAACTGATTCCAAGGGAAACAGAGCCAAGTTTTTCCTGCCTTGAACGGGAAGGAGCTGGCACATCTGTTCTGCAGCAGGATTTGTCTTATCAGTGTCACCACATCCCTGTATCTTCCATTAAGATACTGGAGTTCCTAGTAATGATTTCTATTCCTAATGATATCTAAATATTGAAAGGATTTCTTCTATTAAATATTAACAAGTGTCACAACAGACCTACTGTCAAAAAAACTCTTTTCCCCAAGTCTGTGCACCTTAAGCTCACTCCTACTCTAACTCTCCATCTGCATAATTTGGTGAACCAAGCCATTCCACCTCTTTCTACTAGATGGAACAAGCAATTGCACTTAACTCATATACTTGCCCAACTCCTGTGTGCATTGAAAATGTATCTGTATTTCATTTCCCTGAAGACTCTTATTTCATTCTGCATCCCATTATAACTTGCAAAATTACATCCTGGCATCATACACAGCTCATTATTTGCTCAACTGTGTTCCCTTAAATCACAATTTATTTACTTCATACAAACCTAAGAATAATAAAGAAGCCTTCTCACAAGTTGGGAGCAACCTTGCACTGAGATGCAACACATTTCCTTCTGGCTCCAACTCTTTTTCTTCATAGCCCTGGGTGTCCTATGCATTGTCACCCCCCACTCTGCTATTTAAATTAGACTGTGCATTCTTTGACACCATTCATGTCTAAGGGAGGAAACTCGAGTGGTTAATTGGTTGGGCTTAAGACCGTATGCGATATAAACAGAAAGCAAAGAAAAAGGCAACAACAATGAATGAAAAATACAGTCATCTCACCTCAGAAGTACCACATTGTCTGACAGGAAGGCTCCAACAGTCATATCTGAAATTTTTGTAACATTGAGACCGTTACAAAGGAGGCATAGAATTCAGTTCTTTCAAATCAGCATGTTTTTCTGACTTAGCCAGTTTCCACTTCAAATATCATTATGTCATAAGTATTATAACTGGAGGATTAGGTCTGTGATGTTACTTCACCTCTGCTTCGCTGTTTGATTTTTATTAACACTACTATATTATTGTCTACTTTTTGGGTTATTTTAAGACTGCCATCCTGACTGAGCAGTTTCCAAGAAACTTACAACCTTGGTCCAGATACTGAATCTTCAGCCACTATAACTGCCAAAACACCTGAATTGAGTAATTGCCTAGAATTTTTATCAGGAGCTTATAGTAGAAGATGAGAAAGGGGAAAAGCAGCTCAGCTTCACTGGCCATCTGCAATGGCAGGGACCAGCAACCTGGAAACAACCTAGCTCTGCCATTTTCTAGGCCTAATGCTGTATTTTCCCCATGCTCCCACTGCCAGAGTAGCATACATACCTGGATAACCATTGCTATCCATATCAACTCCACCTGATATAGACTGGCCGAACATACGCAGCTTTGGGTTTATTGTTCGCCCAGACAGCTTCTGCAGTGGAAATAACACAAGTGAAATCAGTCAGTAACACACAGAATCCTCTAAAAAAAACCCCACCAAACAAAAGAAAACCTTCAAGCATGATTTTCATAGTCACTGGGTCTCTTCTCCATGGGTTGGAAGTGCCGCACACCTGCAGTTTCGCACTTCACTGATGCAGCCCTGAACAGGAAGGCTGTCAACTGCAGGAAGCCCTTCTGCTCTAGGCTAGTTGGAGGCCAGCGTTGACTGTGATTAAAAAACACACCTGCATAACAATCTTCATGCGGACCCAAGCAAAATAAAGAACACATCAAACAGATTTCTGCAGAGGGAAAAAATCTAACTGCATTCAAGAGATTAATTTTTTGGGGGTTTTTTTTGCATTACCTCAGTTCCTCTGAATAAAAGTTTCAAGGAGTACCTTAATAAAATTAATGATTAATTGAAACAGAAAATCCCACATAACCATTTCTTTTCACAAAGTTTGCTAGCATACTCAAAGTCAAAATGATTAATTTTCATCCCACTTGGAAATTCCAGTTTCCATCAGATATTATGGAGTATTTTCTGTCAGTTTGGAAGTTGTATCTCATTTCTGCCCCGCCATCTTCTAACACAGTTTACTTTTTTTAATTACTAACACAAAAACTTCCTCTAAATTGTTTGCACTGTAAATGCCTTTGTCTGAAGCAAATATATCAAAATCTCCTTTTCTAAGAACATAATCAGAACTCTCCCATCTTTCATTTATTATGCTGGGCCACCAATGCAAGATCTGAACTCAAATCAACTTCTGACTGCAGAAGTTATAGACAGAGGAAACCTGTCCCATGAAGTAATTTAGAGGCTGGTGGTGGTGCTTCACAGTTTGTGGACATGCAACCAACTTTTCCTGGCCCTCCCATAAAAGAATGTAATATTGGACAAAAAGCTGGGTAGAAAATGTATGGAAAAAAATGTAAGTTGAAGGGAAGAAAGATATCCTGACAATTAGTTTAATGGGAAAACAGTGTTCCTACTTGTGGGCAGATAAGACTGACAACTGGAATACCCATATTACACTTGCTTCACATTTTTAGGGGTCCCAGTTAGGGTGGTAAATCCCACCTGCAAACACCTTAGAAGACACCTGTGGCTCTTACAGCCTAGAAGGCAAAAGTATAAATGCTGTTCTGCTTTTAAGGACCATGAATGAAAACAGCAGGGCACAAAGCCAATAAGCTGCTTCTGCTAATAGCAGCCACTAAAGCTGCTGAAGGTACACAGAACTACACTGATCAGAAACTTAAGTGAAGACAAGTGGGAAAGTGGCAGGGGGAAAGGCAAGGACAGGGAGGAAAGAGCTAACAAAATGAAAAGGGTGAAAATACACCTGCAGGGTCCCCCCCTCCACCTCTCACAGCTTATTTAAAAAAGGAAATCCACAGCATTGAGGTGGATCAGCAATACAGTAATAAGATACAAAAAGTCTTTCAATTCTGAGTTCAAATTCAGGGCAGGTAGGTAGAGAGTTGAAGCTGTTACGCAGTTTTGGTTGCACGCAGAACATGAACTGGTGGTCTGCCCAGTGCCCTGCAGCAGACACCGGGAAATCGCGCAGAGATACTGCCTGTAAGTGGTGCCCTCTTGGCTGCCTCAGGACATGGAACAACCATAGGAATGGTATCAAGAGTCAACAAACATACCCTGCCACCCTCTTAAGCTGGGTGTTTTCCCACTGACCAAAAGGAGACGCATGTGCTGTGTCTGCTGGCCTTGTTCCAGTGGGGAGCAAGAGATCACAAACAGGATGTGCTGCTTCCCACCCTGATGATCTGTCCTCCTTGAAAAATGTAACATTTTCCCATGAATGACCAAAAAAAAAAAAAAAAAAAAAAAAAATCAAAAAACCCCATTCTTTTCAGCAAGAGCTTGAAAGCTCTACAATATTCAACAGCCAGAGAACCTCCCAAACAGTGGCTCTTGGCAAAAAATGGGCAGAATCTACCCCATGCCACACATTATGAATACTTCTAAAATGTACTAAAGAGTCACTTAGCTTCCTTTTTTTCTTAAAAGCAGTGCATGCCACATTCATGGTAAAAGGAAGGACTAAACTTTTACGGTCTGCTAAAAGAATCTCCAATATAACCACTAAACTCTTTAATTCTGCTTAAATTGATTTACTGTGAAGGATCCCACCCAGCAACAAAACAAAACAACCAGAACTTCAAACACACAGAGGGAGGGAAGAAAGAAATGTGCTACAGAGAGACTAGCGGACACATGTTGGGCAGCATGAGCATAAATTTATCATCTCTACTGCCTGGGTGCAGCAGCTAAATTGCACTATGTCATCCCTGCATAAGATACTATAAGCATATCCCAGACAAGATTTTACTTCATAATAAGGGAGTCAGGGGAATGGCTCCCAAGAATTGCCTTGAGACATATCATCCAATGCAAGAAGGCCAACAAGGTGGGTAAAGAGGCTTCTGTAAGGCACAGAAGAACATTTAGTACCAATTCCTTCTCACAAAGTCTGCTTCTACAGGAAAAACGTGCAACCCCACAACTCCACACAGGCCTCTCCATAATTTCTATACTTAATCTCTCCAGGGTTTTCATTTCTCCTCTGCATGAGTACTGTCTCTAAAAACTGACACTCAGCCCCTAAGACTCTGTTTGCTTCAAGAAGATACAGCTGACAGCTATAACAAAAAAGAGTGAAAAATACCTCCTGACTAACATCATTTTACCCTTTAGCATAGATACAGACAAACTTTGGGAGAAGTCATCTTCAAAACAAGACTGAGAGAAGGCTGTTGAGTTATGATGAGGCTACCCCTTTGGAACCCCTAAGTATGGTTTATTTCTGCAGGCCCTGGGAAGTGACTTCAGAAAGGTATTGTAAATGGTAGTGTCACATACCATAGAGTACTGAGGTATAATACCATTGGCATCCCCATGGTAAATGTACACTGCTCCTATGTAGTTATCCTCCTTAGGTGCTCCAATGGCAACATCTGTAAAACAGTACAGATTATAAATATTTCACAATCCATCCCACTAATCCAACTTTTTTCCCAATTTTAGAATGCAGCTATCCATAGGAAAACAGCTCCCCATGACAAAGATGATCAGCAGCTCATGTGAACCTAGGTAGAAAGAAACTTGTTTGATTTCAGAGCTCATGTTAAGATAAACTTAAGAAATACACAAATACATATGAATTTGTACACACATGTGGCTATGTTTCACCGAATCAGATGTTGTGCCTAATTAGAAACATGTGCTGTTATGTGTGTTTATTAATCAGCAACCATACTCAAAAAGTTAATGTAGAAACCTTTCATAACAAAATCTCCAACCTATAGGACCATCAGCTTTGTGAACTAGGACAAGACTGGCAAAATAATTATTGTAGCACTACATTAAAAAAAAAAAAGTTGAAAATCCAAGGCTCCACAAAGAGGCTGGATATATTAAACAGATAGGCAAGAAGAGAAAAAGGCTGCTGAAGGTCCACTTTCAAAGTACATTTGATCCATTTAACTGCTAACTCTTGTGGAAAGCATGATCCCACCTCTTGTTCTACACTTCTAGTTGGATCTAGTGACTAGGTGGCTACTAAAATTAGGCTTTTCTCAACTGCTTCATACCCATGGACTGATTCAGCTCCCTCTGCAGTCTCACCATCACCACAACTGACCTACAAGCAGCAGCAAGAACACACAAATGCATGTCCAAATACAGAGGAACAGCATGTCCACCATTGGTGAGGACAACGTGCAATGAGGCTGAGTTAGGCTTACTGAGATACTGTGCCCTGAGTGGCCTGAAAGAAATAAATCCAGGCATACACTGACTAAGTTGGCCTTTGTTTAGAAGTCCTTAATCTGCACTGCCAGAAACCAGGGCAGAAAAGGTGCCAGCATCAAAACTTTGCTCTCACCTATTGCTATCACAGTGTGGGGCCTCATGCTGAGAGGCCTGAGAAAGAAGCAGAGGGTGAACAACGAAAAGGAGAGAAATTAATAGAGTACATTCTATCAGGAGTGAGAAGCTACTTCTTAATTACACTATATGATAAGAAATGAGACTATGTCAACAAAACCAGAAAGGCTTGAAAAAGTAAGGAAATAAGAAAGAAAACAGAAGTCAGACATAGGTTTCTGTTTTCACTGGGGTGTGGGTATCTTAAGCCTTTTATAAACCACACAGGAAAGAAGAAAATACAACAGCATGGAAATCAAAGCAATTAATGAGATTCAGTTGTGTCAATGCGATTGACCTGCACAGATATGGACTAAACCGACATCAAGAACAGTCAGCTACAAAAGACTTCAGCACACAAATCCTACACAAGCACATTCATTTATCCTTAGTTTGAACCCAGGTGCTGGTCAGATCTGGAGGAGCAATGGATGCCACACAGCACCCAGCTGTGAAAGACTGAGGGTGCTGCCAGCTTTGCTGGCACTGGCGGAGAAACGGCCACAAAGGAAATTACACTGACCTGGGAAGCCATCATCATCAATGTCGCCGAGGGCGGCTATGCTCTCCCCAAAGTGTGCATTATAAGCGCTGTCACCATCCAGGATGAGCTGCTCTTCCAGCACTCCCTAGCAAGCAAGAAATAAAACAGGGTCAGGGAAATGGTGCAATTCCCAGATGAGGTAAGCCTTCCCCATGTAAGATGCCCTTGTGCTGTGGGAAGCACCTGGGGCAGAGCTGCAGCCTGCCTCTCACCCTCATTGAGCTCAGATTAGCTGGGGTCTATAAATATAATTTATTTGGGGTTTAAACCTTCTGGGGTTTAGTTTTAAAAGGGGCAGGGGAGAATGGGGGAAAGAGTGCATGGCTGATATAACTAAAATGCTAAATTAACTAAATAGTAACTCAGAGATGTCACAGGGATTGGTGAGCCAATGAAAGTTTCCAGATGGTGAAAATGTAACTGCCCAGAACTTGCTACTGGCAGATTACATCTGAGGAGTGAAATCCTCAGTCCAGACTTATTCAGCTAAACTCAGCGAGTTAAGGAGTATTTTCCCCTAAGCAAAGAACATTTGACAATTGGATTTGAAAACGTTTTGAGTATGGGACAAAAGGATTAAAGCAAAGTCCCCAAAAAGCCTTCTGAAATTAAGAATAAGGAAAGAGATTTAATAAAATAAAGAGATGGAGAAAAGTTCAGAATTAAGTAGTTTTGTACTCCTATGTCGTGAGAAGCCTTATATGGCTCTGGTATTTCTTGCCCACCCACCTTCTGGTCAGATACATAAGCTTTAGTTTCTTGAGTCTTCCCTCAGGGGGAAAGGAACATTTCCACAGGAAAACAAAATTTAGTTACACAATCAAAGTCTGTCCCCACCTCAAGATTGTTTTGTTTTGTTTTTGCTTCCTTTGTGAATAAGAATTAACTACCCTTTGGAACATATAATAAAATCTTTTACTTGGCTATGGGGAGTTGCTGACTTTAAGAAAATCCCACATAATGAAAATAAAACACAACAGAGAGGAGACAGGCAGGCCTGTATGAGCGACTAAATTCTTTGCAATCCTCACAGAAAAGGGCAAAACATAAACATTTTATACGTAACATCACTGTGCATGATTGTTTTATAATGCAGTTTTCTCTGATCCTCTGCAACAACCTGCTAAGCAACAGTGATTGCAGAATAAAAAAAAATTTCAAATGTCCAAAATCCAAAATAAAATCCACAATCCTGCAAGCCATTGCTCATGGAAGTAGTTCTTGGTGCAGGTGTATAAGAAACTCATACTAGCTTCTTGACTATTCCATAGAAGTAAAAATGAACTCATGTATGCTCTCACTGTTAGCATGGAAATGTTGGCTATTATACTTTTGGCATTCTGGACCCAATCCTGAGGACCCAGCAGCAACACTGCAACATAAAAGGTGGAACCTCCCGTGGATAAAACTGAAAAAGTAAAGCTCATTTAAAGGAGTGATAATATAAAATAAAATTACACCAAAAACATCTGTGAAGTCTCCTAAATGCTTGGACTTCTGGTGGATTTTGAGTCTAGCATAAACAAACTTGAAGTTCACAAAATACTGCTGAAGCCAAACAATTTAATTTGAGTCCATAACAACTTCTCCTTTGAGACAGCAGCTTTGGGACCTGAATATTAAGTATTTAATATGCAAAAAAACTTAATAAGTTAAACTTAATAAGTAAACTTAATAAGTAAAAAACTTAACAATGGTCTTGGTTTGGCAATGCAAGAAAATTCAGACTTTTCCAAGACTGTCGTTAGGTCAGGTGAAATCCACCACTACCACCTGATAAGAACTTCCCCTGAAGTCTAAATATGGGCCATATTATAAAAGTAAAATGAATTCAATCTCTGGTTTCTCTTCCTTGATCCCCAGACATTTGTATTCTAAATTGTGTTCTAGGTCTTAGTGACCACCTAAAACAAAAAGGAAACGCAGTCAAAGCTACTGACTCTGAAGTGGTTTTGGCAGCAAATTCACAAAAAGTCACCCATACCACCATGTTTCAACAAGAAACCAGACACCTTCTCAGACCTCCTCAAAAGATCCACAGATCTGTGAATCTGTGAATGATGAATGTGGGCTGGTGTCCGGGAAACCATACCAGATGAGTCATTCTGTGACTTCATGCTCTGCTAGAGACATCCAGAACCCCATTTATTTGAGACATCGAGTTTCACCACGCAATGCTGGAACAATATAAGCATTACCTCGCCCAAGACCCGTGCCCTCATCCCTTACCCAGTCATCTCCTGTACATACTCACGTTTCCTCTGTTGATATAGACTGTGACTTGACCCTCATCTCTGATCTCAGAAAACATAGGTGCTCCAACCAGCAGGTCTGACAACCCATCAGAATTCAGATCAACTGCACATAAGGAGGAGCCAAAGTAAGAGCCCATCTGTAACCAAGTTGAGTCACAACAAAGCATTCAGTATCTGCCCACACACAGGAGGAAATCATACAGGCGTGGCTTTTGTTTGTTTTGGTTATTCTTTTAATTTTACATGATGACTTGCTGCTTTATCACTCACAAGTACTCCTACAGAGAAAGCTTTGGGAATAATTCTGGCAGGAATTAAAACACTTTACTATAACAGTGCATCCTGGATGTTCTACCAACAGAAGTTACAATCTGGGTCATGCTTAAGTGAGACACTTAAAGAGCTTTCTCAGACTAGCTTTCTCTTGTCAAATGCTTTAAACTACAAAGTGGTGAAATGAGTTTCCACAACCAGGCCCAGCCAGTACCAGACTTCCTTGAAGTTGGGTACCACAGATGACGTGGGGATACCTTAAAGACATAATGAAAGGAAAAAAGAAAAATAGGCAAGAGGCAGGGTATCCATGAAAACAGGTATCTAAAATTGACTCTTGATTGTGGACTATCTTTCCTTAGTTGCATCTACTTGTATCAGCCACCATCAAAGAGTACTACTTGTGGGCCTTGATCATAACCTTTCCTCTTATGTACAGGCAGGTGAGTGGATACAGAAACAAGACTTTCAATGAAAGCTTTTCAGTTGATACACAACAAACCTCAGGCACTTTTAATCTCTACTTATTATTGCTTGATAAACTTAAGTGCTTAAAATTAGGAAATACATTAATTTCATTCCATGCGTTTTTATATGGTGAACATTAAATGCTAACCTTCTCCCAACCAGCACCCACATTATGAATTTCAAAAAACATTAAACACAAGAAGGAAACCAAAAGCAAGAATGCTAATTCACCCTTATTTCATCCACTGCTGCTCAAGTAACACAAGGCATACTCTTTGAAACCAACTAAAAACCATATTCTCAAAATTAAAAGCAGCTTCCACAGGAAAATGGGAAAGATACCACTTCTTACTTGAAATTGTGAGCTGTTATCAAGCAGGAAACACTGAGGTTAAAGAAATCATTATTTATGTTCAAAAAAATGAACCACATTTCTTGAATGCTTTTACATTCCTCATTGAAGATCTCTGGCCGACTGCCTTCTGTGCCTGTAAGTTTATATGCATGAGGCACAGCTATTGGGTATGCTAGAAGAAGGTCAGAAGCAACTCTATTCTGTGCAGTCTGTGAGATTTAGAAGTTGCTAAATATATCAGGCAGGGGTGAGTGAAGGATAGCCTTTCGGTTTCTTAATTAAGATTTTTGTGCTTGTGTGGGTCTAAGGTCAGACCTCAAACATCATTTGAATCCAGTTATTTTGTAGCAAAGGTTCCCTTAGGGATTTGTGTTTGTTTATTTTTTTAATCCACTAAGGTTTTTAAAGAAATTTCTCATGGTTAAAGAACAAAAGTTATGAAAAGCATTTCACTACGTATTCAGGCAGTTTTCAGGGAAAGGTTATTAACTGCAATAATGGTATGTCGGCAGCATGGGTGAGTTCACAGTGCTGAAGTCTGAATATTTAACATTTGTAACAAGGTCTTGCATTTTCTTTTTTCCTGTCTCGATTAGATTTCCTAGTTCAGCCTCTATCAGTAAAAAAGGAAGGAAGAAATTGGCCTGCTGTTAACGTCTGTCTAACAAGAATGCCAGAATAATGAATTTCACACCACTGGGAAGGATGTAGCTCATTTCCAGGCAGTGCTCATTGCTGAGCAGATCTGGTTATGTTTCTACCACGAAACAAACAAAAAAAAAGACAAAAAACAAAACAAAACAAAAAAACCCCCCACAAAAACAAAAACAAAAAACCAACCAACCAAACAAAAACAGCAACCAAAAAAGCCAACCAACCAACCAACCAACCAAAAAGGTGATTCAGCACAGCTTTCTCTTTAAAATAAAATTCTCATTTGGATTTTAGAGAATTTGTAGAAGAAGATGCTAATGGGGATGAAGGAGATGACAGCCTAGAAGTATACTTGAAGGATGTAAATACTTGATTAGTTAAGTTATATATAAGAGTAAAGCAATTAAATTGAAAAGGGAAAGTTTTTGGCTGAAACCTCAAAACCTCCTGATAGCTCTATTTATTAGGCTGAGGAATAGCCAGAAGCACATCCTTAGGGACATTTAAAACTCAACACGAAAAGGAATGAACAGGAAGCAATCAAACACAGCAGATGCCCTGGATGAACTGAGAGGTCTTTTCTTTTCAAGGCGTCTGTAATTCTGCTAGTGCAGTAAAGCAAAATTTTGGAGAGGCCTTAAAATACAAGTAACACCACCCACCTACATATCCTTGCAGTTTTCCCTTATTCCAGGCAAGTTTTTAAAGACTGCAACTGTGTCTTGTTTGGAAAAAATAACAAAATATGATAACACTCCCAACTTCGGGTACTTCTGGTACCCTAAGGTTGGCAGATCTTCCTAGAGTCAGAAGCCACCAGTAAGCTTTTTCTTCTGTACTTCCTCTCCTTCCAGAAGGACACAGAGAACCCCAGATAAGGGGTATCATTCCCCCACTGAGTTATTCCCAAATAAAACAGCTTTTAGTTGTTACCTATAGCTAGACATACTGACCACTTTGTTTCCCCTACAACACAGCACCAGCAAGCTCCCAGATGAAGAAGTCAAGCTGTTTCCCCATTCAAACACAACACCACACTGAGGGAGCAGGATCTCACTAACATTCACTAAATTTTATGGAGAGGGAGGGCAGTTCAGCTTTAAGACAGGAGTCGTAAGAGCAGAATGCAGGACTAATTCATGGTGGGAAGGGGGAAATCATCATCTGTGGAGACAAAGAAGCAGCTCCCCCACAAAACAGCATAACTGTTGTATCCCTCCTGTCACAGCACGACACAGAAAAAGAGGTTGGGCTTTGTGTATTAAACTAAACTCCAAGTTACCAGCATCTCTCAGTAACTATTGATCTACTAAAAGGAAATCTCTGCATCCAGCCTCGCCTGGAGCCCCATGTCCCACATCTCAGAGTCACATAAGACTAAAGAGAACCAGTGTTTCAAGTAAGACCTTCCAATTCATTCATGGGCATTGAGCAGACACTGCAGTCATGACTGCTACTGAAGAAAGGGTATACAGCTGATCTGTACAATAGCTTCAGCTCTTCTGGGAGGAGAAGAAGAAATAGCATTTGCTCGACAACTTCTGAAGGACTGGAATAAAAATGATGCTCTGTGATGACTTTGCTGTTATTTCCCCCCTCCTCCACCTCTTAACAGAAAACACACATATATAAATGCTCACCTTTTTTCCTGAAGCCTGAAAAATCTTTATTAGAGAGCCTGATCGTCTGTCTGTTCTAAAAATATAAACCTGAAAGGTGAAAAAAGAAAAATGGTAACCAATGCTAGTTATGAAGCACGTAATGGTACAACACTGGTGTTTTCTAAATAATATCTAAATCATGATCATGGCCACGGCTACTGTCAAGATCCAACTTCACAACCACTTTATTGTTCAGTCTTCTTTTAAAAGATGAAACAGAGTTCCCCATTGTGCTGATGAATCACAAGCTTATTCTCATAACAAATGCTTGAATATTATCTTGTTGCCTATTTTTTTTCATATGCATGTGTCTATGTGCACATGTGTGCATTTAAAAGCACCTAGCAAAGCAACTTTCTGCCTCTCAAACAAGTGGCATCTGGAGACTGCCTGGAAATCAGCAGGGCAAAAAACTGAGAAGGCATAACCCTGTTCCCCCTTCCCTTATCTAGCGTTCCCTTCTCAAGGCCATGTGCCTGCATTACTGCACTGCAAACTTCGCGAGGCTTTAGCAAAGGTCAGAGTAGAAATACCGACCACACTACGAAAGGCACTTGCACTGTTTGTATCTGAAACAACCTGTGAATTAGAAAACTGCTCAAACACAGCCTACTCATTCCTCGTTTCCACAGGAGAAGCTGTTTAATCAGGAATCCTTGGGGATGAAAGTGTTAATACAAGTTCAAGAACAGATCTTGTACCAAAATTCAAGATGTAAAATGCACGGCTTGTAGAAAGGGATTCTCTTCAACATAAAGGCTGGCTAAATCAGCCTTTGAGATTTCTCCAGCATTTGACAGGCTCCCTCCCAGCAGGTGCTCACAGAGTTTGCAGGACAGAGGATCCTTTACTTCCAAGGCTACATGGAGAAGACCAGCACTTGACATAGTTGAACATGTGGTGAGTTACTAAGAGGTGGTGAAACAGAGTTCAAAGCTGTTTCAGCAAAGAACACAGAATAGATTCATGTACAATCACTCTCTATATAAGCAACTCTTTATAGAAGCATTTGCAGTGTCAAGTTTAGTAGAGACAGCACATTGCCAACTGTTACAACTCCAAACCCAGTCTTAATAATGATGCTCTTGGTGACTTCAGAGAAATGACGAAGTCTTGTTAAGAATCCTGGCTCTACTTTCAGTGAAAAAGTGTAACAATGCTAATCACTTTTTATCAAGGAAGTGGAAAGGATTAGCTTTTTAGAGGGTGTGGAAAGCACAACAGGACTGCTTGTTGTAATGTTCTGTACTCAGCACTGCTTACTCACACTTTGCCATGTGTTCCTGCTACCTACATCCCATGCTAAGGGAGAATAACGTGACCTTTTGCAACCAGAGCAGTTGTCTTTAAACTGCAGGGCCAGCTGCTTTCTCCTGGATCTCATGTTAGCAGCTGGGTTTTTTTTCCTCCCTTCTCCTACAGAAATTAAATTTGTTACACAGAGAAAACATGTTGGAAGGAAGGTGCATTGCAGCAGCCATAACAGAACACCTGGGATAGGGAAACTTTCTCATGCACGTCCTCTCAGCAGCAACTGCAATGCTGCTATATCCTGTATGTCCTAGTCACGCCAGATCAGGTATCCGTACCAAGTTCATCCTCTAATTTTATCCCACTTTCCCCACTTGCACTGCTACCCCCTGGGACGTGGTTACTATGAAAAATAATCTGCCTAAACAGAATATTGTTCCTGGTACGGAAGATGGTACTGAAGACCTCTCACTCCTTGTTATGATTCAGGTGCAACTCATGTGACTACAGAGCAGAGAGCCAGAGGGAGGAAGATAGAAGGGGGCTGCAGGACATCTCTGCTCAAGCAAATGGTGGCAGCAGGTCCCAAAAGGATTTGGATTTTTAACAAAGAGGGATAAAAAACAGATCCTTTACATCCCTTCTCTCCCTCTCCTCACTCCCACTTTTCCATCTTTGGTTTAGTAGAGTTTGAGGGTTCGCAGTGCTCACTCTCACCCAGTTTCCCCCATGGCAGCTAGGTACTCAGCATAGGAACACCAGGCATGCCTAACTCGCCAGTCACTTCCACCTAGCCCTTCACTTGCTTTCATCTTTGGGACATTGGATATATATATGCCTACAGGAAAACCCTTTTTTGTTTCTTTCCTTATTAAGAGACTATCTCCAAGATTTCTAGGTACAGCTAGCAAAAAAACCCAAGATTCTAATCCACAAAACTTCAGTGTATTATGAAGTTTCAAAAATGACATCAAATAAGTATCTAAAAAGTACCTTTTCATGTTATTAGATGTTACCTTGAAGTAAATAATGAAACAGTCAAATGTATGAAGAAAACAAGCAAAAGACAAACTCTCTTGTCAAAGTTTTTTCATTTCTAGGAAAGCTTCAAGTAATACCTAAAGGTCACAAATCCTAAACAAAAGCAGTGTGAAAGAAACATTGTCTGTGTCTCACTAAAATGGACACTGTAAGGATTGGGTGGGAAAGCGAGGAGAGAGGGGTGGGGGATTTGAGGCACCAGGAGGTACAAGCAGAGAAAATTTCAGGACTTCAAACTACCTCACCTCTCCCCTGCTCGGTGCTTCAAAACTACTACGCAGACAAAAAAACTCTTGGCTTCTCATACATGTTGAAACTGCATCAGTATTATGTTTTTTGCCTTGTTGAATCTGACAACATTATTGTTTGACAAAGAGACACACCTTTCCGATACCTCCATCCTGGGGAGCTCCTCCTACAATGTCAGTGGTAGCTGGCTGAGAGAAATGACCTGCTGTCACTGCATATCCTGAGTGGGAGAGGAAATAAAAAAATTAATAAATAACTATGAAAGGAAAGAGCCTGAGAAACAGGTCAGCCAGCTGGATCATGCTCATTGGGTTTCACTGCTCCTGGGCTGCACATAGTTAGCGTTCAACAGCTGTTCTGATCAGAATGCACCAATACTTTGCTCAAAAGCTCCTGGGAACGGGAAGAGACAGTATACCCTCCAGTGCTCTTGCAAAAGCTGAGAGAAAAAAAGCCATGTGTGTGGAGATGAGCAAGGGACATGCAGAGCTGGTAGTGGGACCAGTTTGCCAATGGTGAGTCAAGAGAGGGAAGCAATAAAACAGGAACAAGCACACACAGAGAAAGGAGACCACATCACCACAGGGAAAATATCATGTCAAAGAGCAACAGTCCCACAAGGACCAGAGAGAAGTGTCCTCCTTTGCCTAAAATCACTGCCCAGGAAGTCTTGGAAAATTATGTTCTTTTTTGATAGGGAAGAGAGCAGAGAACAGGAGGCAAAGAGGCCAGAGAAATTAATGGCTTTAAAAGATTTTTGTCTAGGTAAGAAGAAAAATGGGAGGATAGATCAAACAAAGAAGAATGTATTTGAAAGAAGATCAAAGATTCAGCTTTATTTGATATATTAAAATAATATATAACAACACAATATATAAAGATAAGTAGAGTAGCTTTCCTTCTAAGGCTCTCTTGTATTCGCCTTGCTCTTCTGCCATAAATTGTGACACTCTTGTCTACATGGTAAACCCTATAATTCAAGTCTATCAGTGGCAAAATCTATTTATGTCTGCAAATAGCTAAACAGACATTCTTCATTAGCAGTACCTGCCAAGTGGTATTTTTTAAAAGACTAAAGGTTAAGGGGAAAATGAGAGGTCAGTGACAGACTTTACTCAAACAGTATCAAACTGTAATGCCTTCTAAGTCTCAACAGCCTTATGCACTGCAGATTAGGTGGAAGCCTTTAAATTAAATATTTTATCTGGTTGTAGAGCAAGTAAAAACCAATTGAGTTAACGATGTACCTATAGCCAAACTTTTCACAACTTCCTTTTGTTGACAATGACACATTTAGACAGTTATTTTTTTTTAAATAAATTTGCATCTGGAATACACATTCTGTAATTAGTTGTTGTACCCATTTTAAAGGCATGTGTAAGAAGACATGCAGTTTAACTAATGGCACATAATTTGCCTGTCACAGGGCAAAGGCAGGAATGTTAAGAAGCCTACTACAATCCAATGTGCTGTTGAGTTCAAAAGCCTTTTCTGTATTAGTCAAAAAGTTACAGCAAAGTTGTTTTTTTTTTTAAAACAGGGAAAGAAAAATGTAATATTCAATAGGCTTCTTTGCTCATATTTCTTTTCAGACAAATGTTGAAAAGAATGCTTTAATTCAGATGTTCTTCCTTTCACGCTTTTCATAAAAATACTCTACATCACCATAAAAAAATCAGTATCAACTTGATAGCATCAAAGCCTTGAAATAAGTTGTTGGACTATCATCTTCTCACAGTGAGCACCAGAGAGCTGCTTACCAAGGTATGTGTACCGCCTGGCTATCACAGCATCATCGTTCAGCTTGTAATATGTGTTGTCAGTGAGATTCAGTACTTTGACAGTTCCTGTCCAGTAATATGATCCTGGTGCCCCCATGATGACCAGCTCCTACAACAAGAAAAATGAAAGCATGTGGGGGAAAGGATGGGAGGAAAAAATAACAATCAAAACTGGACAGAAATTCATGCTTTACACATTAATGGAGAAGGGACACGATATTTACTTAAAACACTGATTAGAAGTCCATTTATAACAATCTTCATTCTGTGTGCATGTAGAGAGTATCCCTCCTTCTTCCCAAACATAGGGGTCACTGTATACACCCTAGAGACACATTGCCCTTTTACGGTCCATTTCTGCTCAGCTGCTCTGCTACAATAGAACACCTTCCTCAGTTTTACTAACCATCAAACTTATCCCTGCTAACATAGGTCTCCCAAAAATCTCTCCACCTGCTGCCTTTCCCAAGCATCCTTCAGAAGAACCAAAGACAGAAGCACTCCAGCCCACCCAGACGCACCACTCAGCTACAGATCATGCCCCAATGCTGGCTTTTGATTTTGATTTTACAACTATGAAGCTAAAGAGGTGCCATGTGCTCAACAAGCAGGGTGTACATTATGTCATAGTTGGAACATTTTGCCTACGCTCTGGTCTTCAAGAGACAACCTGGCTATAGAACCATCACAAAATCATAAAATGCCTTGGGTTCATTACAGACAACCAGCATGATTTATCATTGTAAAAGACTAGAAATCAGGCAAAGTTTGATACAGCATGAGTCAAAAGCTAAGGTACATTTGCACACAAGAGCAATTTGGAAAATGTTGCCCCAAAGCATTCAGCATCCTTGCAGGGAAACTTTACTCCTGCATGCGGTTTTAAATACCTCCAACCAGGGACCAAATTAAGCCTGAGGAGCATTAGTTTTCCATCCCCAAAGACACATGGACAGCTGCTTTGCCTCACATCTCCATTCAGTGTAAGGCCATGGGTGGACTCCATTCTTGTGGGAAAATGCTACCACATCCAGGTCCCCTTCGGGTGACCAGTTCTAGCTGGGATTCTCCTACAGGGATAGGACTATAAACCTAACTAAATTGCAGGATGTGCTTTGAAATAGCTTTTTCCTTGTAAGGGGCCATGCCCGTGAGGTCAAGAGATCATTTACTGATGGGAACAACTACCATCCACAGCACTGAATATATGGCAAGGGATTGCCTGTTTGACCCAAAAAGCCATTTATCTGCATTTCCTGCTGCCATCAGGCTGAAGCAATAAAAGTTCAAAGATACCTTTTGAACTAGGGTAGCAAAGGAGGATTTAAGCATGGGAACAGAAACAGGATGGAGAGAGCAGAAAAGCCAGGAAACAGCTGTTGCTTGCTGAACAGATAGTGCCCCTGTGGCAACATTGCCTGCCATCCCAGTTTACTGAAATGGCAGACGAAGATTTCTGAGAGAGAAGACCTTTACTCTGTTTGTATCAGCCTCGACAATACATTCCACAAATCAGTGCATATATAATTAGGAGTGAGTGTAGGTTCTTAAAAAAATCTAAAAAAAAAAACCCCAAAACAACAACAACAAACAAACAAATGCAAAAAAAATTGCAACACTGAAACATTGACCAAAAAATCATGCGTACATAAGGAACAAATTCATCCTTGACATAACTAAAACATATCTGATAGACTTTTGTCCAGGAAAGAATATGGTCAAGCATTCAGAACAGCTCTGGACCATATATTCGACCATGCTGGTTTTTTCTCCACCTTTTTGCAACAAAGAAGTGTAGTAGAACTGAAAAAAAGTGTTTATTTTCTGTATATATGTGCATTATATTTACCCAGTGTCATGGTTTTTCTTTGTGCTGTTAGAATGTTAAAATTTGTTCCTTTTCCCTGCCTGGGTTTGGGGGAGGAAAGACTGGTTGGACCGGTCTGTTCCCAAGCAACTAATGGCCCTCCTAACGACCCCAGCTACTTCAATTGGTATGCTAATCACCTGGTTTTGTCTCTTGAAAGAGCTGGGAGGTGCTCTGGAGATAGGGGGTGGTGGCCTAGATTGAATTGGGAAGAAACAGTTTCACTTTGGCTGCGGGAGCAGTGAGGAGTGCAACTGGGCTGGCTGGGCTAGTGCTGCTGCCGTATTTTTTCTGAGCGAGTATTAATTCATTTTTGGAGCGGTTTTTTTGAATTTCCATCTTGAAAAGGAAACCGCGGCTGCCTGTACCCTGCTAGGCGTCTCGGTCACTGCCTCTTTTCCCTGAGTGGCAGTGGTGTTTTGGAACTGTTTCCAGTTGGATCTTCTCTTTGTGAGGCAAGAGCATGGTAGCATTCCTGCACGGCTAAGATCATCGAAAAGGAGTGAGTCTGCCGACTGGAAGGGGGTGGGGTTTTTTTCCCTTTCCCCCTTCTCCCTTTCCTCCGGTGAGGAGAGAAGAGCCCCATTGTTTTCGGCTGGCCGGCCGTGCTTACACCAACTCGTGGTGACTGTAGTGACCCAGCAGTGCCCCCTGGTGGGGATTCCTAATAACTGCAGCCTCTACACCCTCAGTAATCCAACAGCGCCCTCCACTGACCGACTTCAGGAACTACAGGTTCGACATCTCCCAGCGACTCAACATCACCTCCTGCTGACTGTGGTTATAATTGCCCCAAGAGGGTACAGATTGAATTGATTTTCTTTTCACTGTTGGTTTTATT
>JAWWES010000081.1:49444713-49460726 GCA_035583135.1 Lophotriccus pileatus
TATAATTTTGGTCTCTTTTCCCACACTATTCCTCGATCGGAGTCCATTAATTTCGGATTTGTAATTGCTTAGGGGGAAGAGTTTTTAGGTCTCCCCTGTGGTTTAGTCTCAACAAAACACTTGTGTCACACTCAAACGGAGACACCCAGATGTACACGTACATAAACAAAATGATTCAGGGAGGACTGTTGTACATCATCACTTACAGTAAAGAGTTAATGACAGACACAGAAATAGCTCTATGTGAGTTTTGGGATGTACACAATAAGAACACTCCCTGAGGACATCTCCCAGAGTCAATTCATTCATTCTTCTCCACAGACCTTGAGAGACATACACATAATGTATGAACCACTGGGCAAGATGCAGATGCCTGGGAAGACAGACAAGGCAGGACAGGGTGTTTGGTGGCAGGAAGGGACCATGCTCAGCACTTAGCCCGCTATCCAAGCCATGCTCAGGGGTCTCCCCCCATTGGCCATGCAGTGGGAGAGCTGCTCACCAACCCCCACCCTTCCATGCATGTGCCTCTGCTCACCTCGGTGAAGAAGCCTGCGATCCCTGCCTGGCATGAACCGTGCTCCTCCCCATATTTCTTCTTGTACTCTGGATGGGAGAAGGGAAGAAAACAAACTGTGGTCATCCCTGGCACAGCACACACTCTCCACCTCACCAGCCATCTGCCTCACTACACACACAGCCTGGAAACACACCAGCATGCAGGGTTCCTGGGTTTTATTAGTGGATCTGCCACCAACATGCACCATGCGGCACACTCACCCACATCGGCAGGCAAAGCAAGGGGCCAGCTGCAGAGGCAGCCTGAGTGCTGCCTAGGGAGATGCTACACAAGCAGCTTCACAGCAGCATGATAACAGCAGCAGCATCGCCCCAGTAAAGGTGTTATCAGACGAGGCTTCCATCTGTGGCAGACAGATCTGCCAGCTGGAAAGGGGGTAGCAAAAGGTGATACACATGTCTGTGTGCCACTGACCCTGCACTAGGAGGTTTAACCCACAGGCCCATTACTACCTCAGAGAAATTAAGTGATCTTCCCCCACAGTGACAAACACGAAAGCCGCAGGAAACATTTCTGGTGGAGGAGTGCTTCAGGACACCAGCCCCAGGAAGAAGACAGTGAGTGAGGAAAGGGCACTGTGTTTCTACATGATCAAACAACAGTCTCATTTGCTGCATGCTCAAATCTGCTGCTTTTCATGGCCACTTGCTCAAAGCTCCCAGTTCATGGGGAACCCACCAGAATCCTATAGGGTTTTTTTCTGTATTTTACGTAGCAATTGTTTGCCCTGTCGAACCTGAGGAAGGTATTTATCTTTTTGATGAAGAAGAAAAAATTATTTTTAGAAACACATTAAATTCAGGGCAAGGAAGAGAAGAAAAGAGGAAAAAACAAAAATCACTTTTTGCCCTGCCTTAATCCAAATATGTCCATCTTAGGAGCATCTGAAACTTAGAGCTGAATCAGAACCTTCGGAGGTTTTTTCCAGAGCATTATTTTCCAATATCTACCATAATATTACCGCTTCCTGTATATTACAATAATCCAGGCTCAAAAAAAAATATATAATTTGATAATTGTGAAACTTTTTTATATTTTTTATTTTAAAAGCACCATTAAAACTCACTGCTAAATGATAAAAAATTTAATAAAATCAATAAGCAAATTGCCTCTTTGGAATCAAGAAAGGTCCTTTGAGTTCAATTTTATCCTACTGAAGTTCAAAAGGAATTAATTATAAAAACTGCTATGTTCTTAGAGAATTTTTTAAAACATTGTATGTAGACATACATACACACACCCCCATTCTCCCTTTTCTATTATATATAGCCTCTTCCTAAAATCATATGTTCAGATCTTCAGAAAATTGCTGAGGTCATACCAGTCGCATAGGATGAGGTTCAGTTGGAGAGACCATGCAGAACAGAGACTTGATCCACAAATTACAATCCAAATGCCTAATGCCCTTGGCCAAGGCAGGGTCCTGCCAAAGCAGATGTGTGTCTCAGCAGACCAGGAAGGCCAGAAACACAATTGGGTTTCCTGGTGGGAATGCATGATAACAATTCCACTTAGAATTGAAGCCCATATTTGCCCATAGCTATTCAGAAACTGCCAGGGCTTTGAATAGCTGGCTCTCCACATACAGTCTCTCACAGTGACAGGCAGTCCTCGCCTGAGGAAAAAATATTTTTTTATTATTGTGAACATTTTTTTAATTCAGAAAGCCGAGGAGAGGAGCTTTATCCCTCTGGGATCTCCTGAAAAATAATACTGTGCATGCCCCCTAAAGGCCCTGCCTTTCCTACAGCAGGATTCCTACCCCTACATAGCATGGAATACAGAAATGCAATGACGATGGCCAAGGCCCATTTGGAATTAAATCTGATGAAGAATGTCAAGGATAACAAGAAAGGCTTCTTCAAATACATCAACAACAAAAGGATACTAAGGAAAATGTGAGCCTACTACTGTATGGAAACAGGGACCCTTGCAACAGAGGTTGCAGAGAAGGATGAAATACTGAATGCCTTCTCAGATGCCCGTTTGGAAGACTGGGGTGACATTTGCTTTCTTCCATTACTCAGGCCTTCTTTGCTTCAGTCTTTACTACCAAGGACAGTGACATTTTACAAGTGGAAGTGAAAGCATAGAGTCCCTCAGACATTGGGGCTGTTTGAGAATTTAAACCTCTACTGACACAGAGCAGAGATCAGGACATTTTGGGGGGGATCAAAACTGATGCAGTCCTCCCCAGGGAGCCAGCAGCCCAGCATGGACAGACACTGGGCTCCTGGATTCCAGCCTAACCCTTTCGGCACAAAACCACCCCTCCTTGTCAGCCCATCTAGCTCCCATTTGCAGTGGCATATGCCTGCCTCCACACCCAAGCGGGGTTCCTTTGCACCCATGCACTTATGGTCACAGCCTAGAGTAGACATCCATCCTGGACAGTCATGTCCCAGCATCACTGACTTCTGTCTCCCCCCGAGGGCCAATCTGCCTCTCACAAGCAATGGATAAGCCCAAAAGGGAAGAAAACCAAGATTGCTTCTACCTCCCTCTCCACTTTGGTGCATGGTGCTGATACCTGTCACTCGTATGACACAGCCATCCATCCAAAAATTCATAAAGTGAGGCAATCAACTAGATGGAAATTGTGCAGTTATTGTATCAGCTCACAGCTTTTGCACACCTGAACAGCAACCTTTGCATGAGGTTTAGATTCATTGTTTTCCAGGTAGCTCCAGGTAATAACTGCTGTCATGGACAGATTTGTTGTTTCCACACTTCTTTATTGTTCTTTCTTGTCTGCTGCAAACTGCTGTGCACCACAGCTTACAGAGACTGCAAGCCACTAAATTGCTGCAGCAAGAGCTGATAGTAAAGCAGTAGGTCTGGAGGAGGTTGCTGTCTGTTCAACTTTGAAGATGGGCCATGGAGAGAAGATGGTAGCGGTTTGTAGCCAGGATGATCTCAAGTTACAAGCAAAGTAAGGCTGAGGAAGGAGTAATTGGACAAAACAATGCACAAATAAAAGGAATAAGCTTTGATGTGTGTTGTTGTTTGATTCTGAAGGCCAATGCCCATCAACAACTTCTCTGAACAAACACCTCTGCGAGTCTCTAAAACTTCAATGGGATAATACAGGGTAAGTTCCAGAGTGCAATAAAATCCTGTACGTACCATCCTCACAGACGTAAACTATCATTTGCACTGAAAGCTTTTTCACTCCTGTCTTAGTGTTTCTACTCTATGAAGAAACAGTAATAACCCATCTGACCTAGCATTGTGACACTCAGTTTTCACCACAAAACAGGGACATTTTGATGGTTCCCAGAAAACCAAAAGTGGTTTGGACTCTGTGGGAAAACCTATTCCTTTGGAAGCAAGGCATATGAGCATGTGCTGTTGCCCTTATTTACTAACCAAAGAGACCATCAGTCTTCCCCACTGCCACCACTAATTCTTACCACAGAGGGGGAGGAAAGCACTCCAGCTCTCCCCATCGGCTGGACTGTCTCTCACAGTACACACGGCCACCCTTCTTTGCAAACTGAATGCACTGGGGGAATGAAGAGGCAGCTTCCTTTTTTGGAAAGCCATTAAAACTATGGGAAAAATAACCAGCTGAAAGCATTGACTGGAAAACTAGCTCCATACGTCAGCTATACCACAAAGGACATCCAGCTCATCTAAAACAGATTATTTCCTACTGAGAGAGATTGCATTTAACTATTAGGCTTGCTTGTTGATCTCATTTTTTCTGAACTGCTTCCAGAATTCTGTCAGTCCTTTTAGGGAAGCCAGACAATAATAAGATGTATTGAGACTACTATGCTGTTGCACCACTACCATCTAGTCAGATAATTTCCATTTCCTCCATGGATGGAGGCTGATGTGCAGCCGGCCTGTACCCTCTGCCAGTTCAGGCTTATTGCCTTAGCAGCACTAACAACGGGGCTTCTGGAAGCGAGCATGCTACAGTCTACACCTCTTTGCACATGGGGAGACACTGGAATCTCATCAAGAAAAGGTTGCGGTGCAAGGTTTGCAGCCACGAGTCTGGCAGCCTCCCAGCCATGGCCACAGAGGCTCTCAGTGTACAAGCACTTCAAACTTTATGCTTTGGGCTGTTCCTTAGAGTCAGTGGAGGAAAATTTCTTCTGCTCCTTCCAGGAAGCAAAGGAAAAAAGTTACAAGTTACTTATTTCATAGCAAACCTTAAACAATGAACTCTTCTGCGTGACATATCAGTTTGCTCTCTTTGAGCTTGTTTTATTGAAATTTAAAGATTCAGAAGGAAACAAATGCAGCCAACCCTCATGACACTGTGATTTCATGTCTGATGGGGTGAGGGAGGTGGGTGGAAATCACTCCCAAACTTTCAATTTTCACTTTAGCGTGCAGTGAAATTAAGCCAGCATCTTACTGCACCAACCCTGCCAACTTTCCACTGGCTGTTCTGCATGTACTAGGCCCACACATTTCTATTTTCTAGCAATTCCTGGCAAATATCCTGTCTGATTAACAGCAGTTTTACTCCAAAGACATGACACACAGATAAACACAAGCCATTCGTCTCTTCCAGAAACCACCTCCCTGCCACGGCTTCAGGAAAGACAATTCTAAGGCAGTGCAGGAGTAGTGACACAGGCTCGGAAGGAGCCCCAGCAGCATCCCCATGTGTGTATATGGACCATAAAGTTAATACTGGATGATGTGCAGTGTATGACCTCAGTGTGAGGCCTTATCCTGCTTTTGCTGACAATAACAAGGAGGGCAGGGAAGTACAAATAGAGTAGGACTGTGATCACAACAGAAAGGCTTAAAAAGCCTAATTTGTACTCTGCTGACCAGCAGTTGGCATGGCTGGGTGAAGACCCTCAAAAGTTCTCACATATCAAATAATGACCATTTTCAGGGGTGGGAAATGCTTGGTGGACAAGTGCATGCCATCTCCAGAAGATGTGTGGTTTGCAATGTCAGATCCCCAGTCAAAGCCCAGAGGGAGGTAAGGAGCCACCTCAGAAGAAAGAGTGGGCATGAAGAGGACAGAGTTCTGTCACAGAGCTGGCTTCACAGGCCACCCAGCTAGGACACAGCCACTCACCAGCAGCAGAGAAACTTTCCAGGACATCCTCTGCGGTATCCCTCTCCCACATATTAATGTCAGCTGCAAACCTGCTGCTGGCTGCTGCCAACTTTGGACAGGAGGGCAAATGGGTAAAAGCAAATAAGTGAATAAAATCAGAGTTCTTGTCCACAAGAAGAATATCTTGTCCTCCAAACTTCAATGCTTCCTCAAGCACTCAATAAGTGAAAGATGATGCCCAGGACAGAAAGGAGGAAAAGCAAATGGGTGCTTTCCCCAAAATGTTCCTCTCAAAGCCAAGAAATCTTAGGAGATACCCTATCTTCTGGATACACTCGTGCCTCTAGTTTTGTTAACTGCTCTTGGCCAAGAAGACACTGCCTCCTGAAGTCTTTAAAAAAGGAAACATGATACAAGAGTCTCACATGCACCAGAGAGGGGGAAATTAAAATGCTGCCACATGGGATTTGGAGCAGAACCAAGAGGCACAGCCATGGCTCAGAACTGGAGCCCTCCCCCTGCATCTATCTCACACCTAGACCTCTGGAGGATCCAAAAAGGGACCTTAGAGCACCCAAAACACAGCAGTGATTTAGTATAAACTGTTCCAGAAGTATCCCAAAGTGAGCAAAGCAAGCCTTCCCCTGCCCCGCCTCCTAATCCCCTGATAAATCACAGTGCAAAAATTAAAGTGTTTCCATATGATAGACAAATTGGTTCATGATTGCAATATAATTCAGAATTTTTACTCTGTGCCACAGTGAAGCATTACAGGTCAAGCTCAAACCGATATCTTCTCATTATTTATGTTAGGAGAGAGTTGCTGCCTCAAAAACACAGTTCAGAAACTTATTATTCCTCCAGTAAAGTGCAACCACACACTTTACCACTCACAGGGTTCATTCAGTCATTGTGCTTACTCTCCCAACTTCATCCAAAATCCAACTGCCACTCCAGCTGTGCCACTGGGCAGCCACACATTACCAAAAAAAAAGGAAAAAGAAAAATATCAGTAGTAGTGAGTTACTGTAGTAGTTAGTGTATCAAGGAAGGTAAGCCCCATCCCAGTCCCATAATCCTTACCTTCATAGCAGGGCAAGAGTTTTCTCCCATTGGACTGCAAGTTGGGAGGAATGATGTTGCAGAAACCATGCGGCAAGATGTACTCTGTCTCATAGTAGATGTTTTTCCAGCGGTGTGCACATGCCTGAATAGATCATATCACATGGGTTATTAGCCCACAGTCATAGGAGAGCCCTCTGACCAAGGCAGAGCATGCATGAACAGGACCATTCAGCATCACCTTTGCCCCACAACCCCATTGTGTTCTCCTTACATCCCACTCTTTCTACATAAAGTATCTTCTCACTGTTATCTTCTGCAGCTCATGACACTGCCTGACCTGCCAGCTCAGATCTCAGTCTTCGCATGTGCATGACTAGGAAAACAAGAGGGCTCAGAGCAAGACAGAGCTCATACTGGAGATTCCAAGATCTCTTACTGTGCATGAATCCTCACAGAGAGCAAAGCTTTTCTACCTAAAGATGCACTAACAGAACCTAGCCAAGCCAGAGAAAAGTGAAAAACAGGAATAAAGACATTGAGAATACTTAGAAGGTTACTAAGACCACATTAGAAACTTACCCCACCAGAGTGGGATTCATGTGTGAATCAAAGTCTTGTTTCCAGCAGGAAAGGTAGCTCTGTTTCTGGTGACAGATGTGCTAAGACTTGCTCATTGGTAATGAATTTAAGTGAAAATGCCAGAGATTTTGTAGCAACAAGAGTGGCAACATTAACCAAGGTGCAGATGAGTTGCACAGGTCTAAGTGCCTTTCCCTTCACAGTGAAGAATGAAACCATCTTGAAAAACCAGACTGATCAGGACACTTGCTTAGTACAACTGCCATGCACAGGCACACATGCAAGCAATGTAGAGCCTGGTTCCTAACTCCCCACAACTCATTTGCTCCAAAAGTTAACACAGCACTGCTGCCAGGCAAACCACAAGTTGCCTTGTGTTCAGGGTTAACTTGGAATAAAAGGAAACGTAAAACAGCGAGAGCTTTGAACTTGAGCACATGCCGGGACATATCTCCAGCTGCTATGACTCTACACTGAAGTCAGTGCAGACGTGTCAATTTGTATCATTCAAGGCTTGTCCCCATGCAAACAGAGCAGCCTCTATGATACAAATCATCTCCTCCATATACTTTCAACTTTTCCTCAAAACTTTGTATCGGCCCCCTTCACAAACACCACATTTCGCTGCATCCCCCCAGATGAGATACCCTCAGTCTTCCATCCTTGTGTGCTACCCCACTTTTCTGCCTCAGCACCTCAGAGCTGCCTATGGAAGCATCTCAATGTTGTTAAAAATTATATCCTTCCATAATGCAGGCACAGTTGTGTCACCTCTGCAGCAAAGGACATGGGAAGTGTATCAACCACTGGGAAGCTCAAATCCAGCCATCAACAGAGGCCCCTTACCTCCAAAAAAACATGAACAGGTAATACTACTCCCACAGAGCAAAATCAATTGAGCAAAAGCCTGTTCTATATTAGCAGTGCTACACTTGGAGTTTGATATTTTTTGCTTTCCTAACTTCCAGTGCTCAAGGAGAAGCACACACCTCCTTGAGATGGCTATCACAGAGGGACAGTGAGGGGATCTGGAGGTTGTAGAACACTCTACACCACACAGTGTGGGGCAGGTTGTCAGCTGTGATGCAAAGGATGCTTCTGAGGGCACCTTGCTCCACAGCCAAATGTATATGAGTAGTACTGCAAAGAGCAGCTTTGGAGAGTCCCTTATGTGCTTTAAGAAAGCTCAGTTATGATTTCAATCCCCATGCACTACTCATTCAAAATTCAACAGCAAAAAAACAAAACAAAACAAAATATACAAAATGATTGTTTTCAGCATAACTGGAAAATAGTTTCTCTCCTGATGGATCTGTGCTGTGAGCACAAAGATACACATGCACAGCCCTTTCAAAGACAGTGCCATAAAGACAAATACCATTAAAGTGACAATCAAGTCAATCCCAACTCTGGATATAAACTTAAGAAGAAACAGACCAAGATCATTTTTTTAAATTATGGAAACATAAAGGATTGTGGTATTGTAAATTTTTTGACATTTTGTATCTCAGAAACTGCAAGGGACTCTCCCAGAGGAACACAAAGGACAGAGTCAGGGAGAGCAGGAACATATCATCACAAGCAGGTGGCTTTGCTCAGGAGTGAGGTACAGAGGTCAAGAAAGATAGAAGAATGTAAGGAGAGAAAAAGCTCAGTCTAGCACTTCTGGGCTCACTTACCTACTCTGTTAGGACTTGGATTTTATTTGGCTTTTTCTTTTAATGATTGTTTTTCAGTACCTTCATCATGATGTGTATTCATTCAGGCACACCATAGTTAACCACTGACTGCCTAACCACAGTCTGTGGACTTCCAAGGGATGAACTCCACCTTGTTTATCTGAGTCAGGGCTTCACCAGACTCCCCCATGCTACAGCTACAGAATTTGACATTTCCTAATGGACAGGAGATCTTCCTCTTCAAAATTCACTTCTCTGCAGGCAGACAATGAGCACATTTGTCTCCCTGCCACAACAAAGCTTGTTCACAGCTGCTTTCGGTTTTCCTGTATTCCCAAAAGCATTTAGAGCTGATTACAGGACATTGGCACTACATCATCCAATGTTGCTGAGGCAAAATGATGTGCTACCAAAGGTAGCCAGAGTCTTCCTTCTTCCATAGCACATGTTTGAAGAGGTCTTTGGAACAGAGATGAGTCACTTGAATTCAATGCTGTGGAGCAAATTTTAATGTGTTTTTTTTTCCCTAAGGTGGCTGCAAAAAACTGACAGCCAGTCTATGCACCCTATTTTAGATGCAAGCTATGTGCATCACCACACTTTGGTACTCAGCAGCTGCTGCCGGGACACAGGCTCCAGCTCTACCATGGAACAGAGGAGAAATTATGCTAAGCCTTGAAGCAAAATAAAATGCTTCTGAACAAAGCAAGCTGAGTTATCCATTGATGGCTGACACTGCATTACCCCAACATAATGAATAGGCCATTTCAGAACTGCAGACACTTGGCTCTTTTACATGTTGCAGCCATGGGCTTTGCACCACAAGAAGAGCAACACAATGACAGATGTGGCAGGTATTTAGGAAGAGCAAGATTGAAGGATGTGGCTTATCTCCAAATCATAATGCACTGCCCCCACTTCCTCTCTCAACAAAGTAAAAGGAGGACTTCCACTGTTTCAGTTTGGAAAGACCTAGCAATCTCAGCTGTATTACTGCAGTACTGAGATTAATGCAAAGATGGACTGATAGTATATCCGAGGACAGGAAGCTTATTTAATCTTACTTCTTCATTTCTTCACATTCTCACTGTCTGATGCTTTCCTATTTAGTCTGTCACACAAACACAAAACTCTGGTTTAGTAACCTCCTGGCACAATATGGGCTCAAACACAACCCACATTTTACCAAACACTCGCTAAAGCCCCCTGGCACACTCCTCAATTTCCCTACTATTCCTTTCCACTGAAGCTGGTACTCTTATCAGGCAATTGGGGAAGGCTGATAAGAGAAAAATTTAGGCCACTAAGCAGTTACAAAGCAAAAACAACAACTTCTTTACACAATCTACAGTTAAACAATGGAACTAGTTAATCTAACACAGGACCTCAACAGCATGAATATTTCATAGGTGAGTACACTTACTTATGAAAAAAAAAAAGAAAAAATCCATCAAGGACTATTGACCACAAAGATATTAGTCTGACTTAAAAGAATCCCTGGAAGAAATGCAGTAAATAGAGGGGTAATGTCTTACAATACAGACTACACACAGTCTTAACTAAAGAGACTCACTCATGTTAGCTAGTAATTTTGTTAAAAAACTAAAAATTTAGCAAATATGTCTACGAATACACATTCAGACATGTTTTCTCAGAACACCAATTTCTCAAAGGGGCTTCAAAGAAAAGCTACATTTTAAAGAAATACTGATCCTTAAAATTAAGAGAGCACATGTATTAAAAGCCATCTGCTCATGGGGAAGTTACAAATCTTTTTCAGCAAAAAGTTATCCCAAAACAGAATAACAGTGACCTGAAACAGTCAGGTAATTTCCATCCAAAAAGGAATCTGCATGCATTCATTCCAGACTCTGATTACAAACCGATGTGCACAGATACATAATTAGCAGTTGAAGAGCCAGTGCTTTGGTTATAAATATCAACGAGAATTATATATTTAAATATCCTCGAGCATCTGGACATGATCTACTTGGTGAGGGGCAGTGTAATCTTGTCAGAAGGCTGGGTTAGGACTGCTTTAAATCAGTGCCACTTGTGGAGACCAGCTTAATCTGCACTGAAATAAGCACACCGCCAGCTGCATATTTTACTTTAGCTACATTTCACTTTTAACCTCCTTTATGCATGCAGATTCTATCCCTTCAGCCCCACTTTAGGGCCTCACATTCTGCCCATCTCTCTCACCCTTGTAGCCTCCACTCAGCCAGCCAGCAAACAGCCCCATCCTTGGTAGTTGTCCAGCTTTCTGCCCCACCAGCACTCCCTTAATTTGCTGCTTCTGTCTGGAGAAATGACTCCTAAGCATCAGCTGCAACCTCTTCCCCTTCGAACCAAAATACACAAAACCATTCTTCTTAAGATACAATATTGACAAAAATGTTTCAGCCTAAAAATGTCTAAAAAAGAGTATGAGCTAACTTCTAAAAATGGATTAGGATGAATTTGTCTAGTTCAGCCTGATGACTGGACAGTGAAGAGGATGCTGTGTTTTGAGGTAGCATTATCCTCAGTGCAAGTTACTCCTCAGTAGTTACACAGGACTGAGCACACATATACCTCAGGATGACCCCTGAAAATATGAATAGCTTACACTACCCATAAATACCTTAATTTTGCGCCCTGCTGTACATGTTTATAGGGTATGTTATTTATACCTCTCCTTCTCCCCTCCTCCTCTTATCCTGACCACATTTAAAAAATCCAAGAAAAGTAAAGCTAGCCCCTATAACACTGGCAAGCTGCACACCAAAAGAGAAGATGGGATAAAATATCACTGTACTGTCACATAAAGGTATTAAACCCACCTGGTCCTTTCACAGGGAAGCTGGTGTGCAAGGATTTGGGGCATAACCATTTAGACTGTAAGCACATATTTAAAAAAATACCTTTGAGGGGAGCAGCTTTGTCCTCTTGCCTTACACAGGTGGTTGGCACAGTAATCACGGTACAAGATCTTTCCCACTAGAAGCTTTTTGACAGTTTGATGCCATGTACCAGGGCAGTCCCCTGTCTCACTGGAAAGTTGGGGCCAACTGAAAGTTTCCTACTCACAAAGAGCAGTGTCTAGAATTACATTGTTGTCAGGATTACTCTGATAATAGGAAATTAATATAAATTAAAAAAAAAATACAGCCACAAAGACTCATTTTACATTTTTCCTTGTAAGTTCTGACACGTAATACATATGTTCAAGGAAAATAAGCATATTCCCTATATAAACACAGGAAAACTACAAAAAGAACAAACTCGTAGTACCTCCCAGACAAAGTTCCACTTATTTGGCTCAAAGATATAATCCCTCAGGTTTAGGGGAAAGCCCTTGGGTGACATGAGTCAGGTGTGATGGCTTGGAATTGTCCCTCTATAAATTGCATTTTGTGGCTGAAGGAAGGGACTAAGAATCTGCTGCCTCTTATTCTGGACTCAGTCAGTCACTGCCAAACACATTAATCCTGACAATTCTTAGCATTACAGTCAGACAGCAGCAACAGTTTTAACGGGACCAAAGAAAAGCATGGACTTACCAGCACACTTCCACCAGCCTTTGGCTGTCTAGCCAGGCTCACACCCATCCATTCATCATCTCTGTCTTCTTTACAGGTCTTTCCACAGAGTGTGCCCCTAGAATTGCCTACATAAAGACAGGAAAGGCAGCAAAGCAATGAGGCATGAGTTTTAAATACCCACCACAGAATCCTGACAAGAAAAGAGATTGCCCTTTAAACATCCTTTGGTGCTTTTCTTTTCTCCTCATTATTAGTTCTTGAATGCATTAATCAGGACAATGCATGTCCATAGTTCTACTTGAATAAACCACCAAATGATCAAGTCAATGGGAGAGACATCAGATTACCTCCAGGATGCAATCAAAGCAAAAATTCCTCTTGAAGATGAGACAGGGAGCACTTAAAAAAAATGAAGATGAAATCTTTAGTCCTGTCAGGCAGCATTCACAAATCCATGATAGTTTACATTACAATAGCAGTAATTACAATTACTGGGAAGTACAATTACAATATCTAGCCAAAACACTGTTTTAACACATGTAAGCTTCATGAATAGAAATTCTACTTGACTCAATATAAGCATAAAAAGATGAACAATACTAACATCCCTTTTTTTATAGGCAGAGAAAGCAACATGTCACCAAGAAAATCAAACTATTAAAAGGCTTCAATATTCACCAACATTATCCAGCATGAGATTTTAAATCAGAATTTTACTTTAGGACTCCACCTTCCTCTGACTCAGAGAGTACATCAGAGAAACTGAAGTCCATCCTGACCACGTGCAATAGCGTACAAGCACGTCTCTTACTGAGAGCATTTCATCACAAAAAGCAAACTCAAGGAATAATTTGCTGCATTATTGGGAAACCCACAGATCACCAGATTACTAATAACTCCACACATTATGAGGCAAATACTGCACTGCCTGGGGTCATCCCATGCACCCTTACTTCAGCACTGCCTGGAGCAGGCAGCAGCACTCCAAACCACTCATAGTCACCAACACACTGCAAACTCACACTGAAGCAGGTGAAGAAAAGACAGCAGTTTAGGGTAAGCAGGGAAAAATCCAGCTTTACTCATTGGAAAGAGCAAGAAAGGCCACTGGGAGGACACCAAGCACCAGGCGGGATGTTATTTTGTAATGCTGAAGAGAATTAGACTCTTGCCACCATTGCTCAAAATCCATCAGGAAAGGCTGATGACTCCTTGTCACTACTTTCGGGCCAATTTGAGACTGGTAGGAGCATTGCTAGCCATATGGGTTGGATTTTTTTGGGTTCCTTTTATCTATCCCAAAGTAGCATAACTACCCACCTCGTCCCATATCCAGTTCTGTGCATCTTCTGTCAGGGTTGGTATGGACTCGACATTTAAACACTGCTCCTGGGGACTGAACAGAGGTGCTGTATTTAGATTCTGCCTTGGGAGCACCAACCAACACCCTGGAAACCAAAAGCAAAGTAACAAGTGATTAATTTCAGGAGAAAAGAAACAAACCCAAACAAACAAACGCACCACCAAGGCTCGCACTGCCACAGCTTCCTCAGCAAAAGCACTTTTCTCAGCAACCTTGTAAAATTATGATACTGACTCACAAACTGAAAACATCACACACAATAAAGGAATTTTTCCACAGTGAAGGCATAAATACTTTATCAATTTATAATTTCCATTAGGATTATAACACATTTAAAGTTACACAGCCTCAACACACACACCCCCAAAGCTTTTAGAAAAGCATTAGGATGGACAGCTGCATCCATTTTTCCTCAGTTTTAGCTACATCCCTATCAACCCAGAGCTGATACACACACCCAAAAGAGGACAAAATCTGAAACTGCATGTTTGCTAGCCAGTCTAAGATTTGTAAGTTTGTTTAGGAAGTGGAGGCACCCCATTCTCAGAGCAATTTTTATTATGACAGGTTTACAAAAACAACAGCAAAAAGCCCAAACAGCAATATAAGCAAATCTCTTCCACAATATACTGCTATCGGCCAACATTTATCCTTGAGGCTCTGAAGACTTTACTTGGACTATTTATCCCACATGAGACCTCCTGTTTCTGAGAAGCACCAATGCCCAGTTCTGACCACAGGGTTACCCTTCAAAGATGATGAGCACTTTTAATCACCTGTGTTAGGATCCAGTTAAATTGTTTAGCAAGCTGGCATCTATCTGCTCATGTCCTAAGGGATGCCTTTTCAGGAGGATTACAGGGGAAGCACAATGTCATGGGTTCATGTGGCTGAATTTTTTGTAATAGGGGGTCATAGAGATGATTTCAACTAGAAGTTACTAGAATCTTTTGCTATTCTATGAAAAAGCCAATGATAGCCACCTAACGGATGGAATTCTAGCCAGTGATATTGGCTTGGTAGTAGACAATGATATTCGCTTCTGTGATAACATATTTAAGAAAAGAGGAAGAGAAGATCTGTTGCGCAGAAGAAATTCCAGTTCGGAGGAGAGCAGAGAAGAACATGAGATAGCAATGTAAACTCCAAGGTCAGTGTAGTAGGAGCTGGGAGGAAGAGGCCCAGAGGCCTCCCTCTCCTCCTCCAGCATGGGAAAGACTGAAAGCCAAGACCCCTGCTGCCTGTGGAAGACTGCTGGGGTGCAGAGATCCCCCCACCCCTTGCAGCTCATGAAGGAGCCCACGCTGGAGTAAAGGAGTGCATGAAGAAGATGTGACTCAGTGGGAGGCCTAAGATGAAACAGAGTCTTGCTGGAGACCTGTGGCCCATGGAGAGAGAAACCTACGCTGGAGCAAGTTGTCCCAGGTAGGAGTTGTGGCCCTGTGGGGGATCCATGCTAGTGCAACTCATTCATGACCCAAGGGACAGCAGATTATGGAAGAACTGTGGCCCGAGGGATGGACTCATGCCAGACAGGTCTATCAAAGACTGACTGCCATGGGAAGGGACCCCACAAGAAACAGGGGGAAGGACTCAAAGCCACTACCCCCTGTAATTGTGGTGATGACCACTGGTGAAGCAAGTTGTCCCCTGGCAGTCCATGGAGACCATCACAGCGCAGAGGGAGAGAGTCCTCTGCACCCGATGGAAAAGTAACCCCCCAGGACAGTGAACTGGAAAGAGTTCCTATCTAAGAGATGGATTGTAACAGTGGCAGAAGCAGCCCCCGGCTATGACTTTCCCCCTTTTCTCATCTCCCCGCGCGTCTGAGGGAATGGGGGAGTGGAAGGAAGGTGTTGTGTCTTAAAACTGTTTGATTCTTTTACTCTTTTAGTTCTTATCTATTAGCAATAATTTAGTTTTTAGTTTAAGTTTATTAGCAATAAATTTAAGTTCTATTCACTTTGAGTCTGTTTGCCTGTGAGAACTAATTAGTGAGTGAATCTCCCAGTTCTTATCTCTACTCAGTAATTCTCTGATTCCGCGGGTTCGTTTCCCGGTCAGGGAGCTCCCCGGGCAAGATGGTGCTCGTTAGCCCTTAAGGCAAGCCATCTAAGAGAAGGACACTCTGAAAACAAACCTACGTCCTGAGGACCTCGCTGCCACCGTCCAAGCTCGCTTGGCC
>JAWWES010000081.1:49460826-49471538 GCA_035583135.1 Lophotriccus pileatus
CAGGCTCGAAGGCCTTATCTGCATATGCGGGTAAGGACCTTCCCCAGCTCTTCGTTCGCGAAGACGGGCCATTATTAATTCTCTGACTGTTTTTTTTTTTCCCTTAACTCAGAAAAGAACAAAAGGGTGGAGGAAAGGGGAGGCGGTTTTAGTAAGTGTTTAAAATCCCGTCAGAGTCAAAACCAAGACACACAAGCATTAAGGGAGTCCTTTCACTGCCTCCTCATTAAAGGGACAATCTTTTTCAACTAGTTATGAGCCCAGATCTAGGCACATGAGGATGAGGACGGAGGTTAAGCAGCAGGAAGGCAGAACCAGAGAGGGCAGTGGGGAGCACCAGGTACTTAAGTAACAGTTCTGCAGTGCTCTTGCTCTGTCAGGCATGACAGACCTGCTGCATGTAAAAAAATCCTCACTGAAGTTAGGCCCAAGGCAGAACTAAGGGCAACCATCTCTAAAAGGCTGAGGCTCCAGCAGTCCTGTGTGTGGACCCAGCCTGGTACTTGGGAGGCAGCAGCTGACCAAGGAGACACTGCTCTTGGTTTAGCCACTAAAGGCATAAAGAGCTACTGATGCAAAGTTGGTCTGTATACACAACTTTCCCATGACACAAATGGACAGCCCAGCACCAGCCCCAAAGTGGATGCTTTCCCTCTTTTAAACAACTTTTCCTTTGTCCTCCAATGTTCCATCCGCAATCATCACCATCCCAGTAAACACAGGAAGACCCAAGACACAAGGTGTGCATGTGTCCAGGGTCATCCTGAGTCATCTGGAAGAGCTTCGCCTTCATCAGAGCCTCATCTATACCAAACAGCAGTACATCTCCACTCCTGACACACTCCCCTGGACATAGGATAGAACAAAACCATCCTGTGGTCCTTGATATGTTTACAAAAAGAAGAGAAACCCCTGCATTAAGTGACCATTTTCTCTGAAGTTTCTTGGGCTAGGCTCTGTCATTTGGAGAATTCTGATAGGGTTGCAGTCTTGCACTCTACAACGCACACCATGTTTTCACAAGTGAGAAGAATTAATGTCCAAAATATCTTAATTGCTAAAACCTACAAAGCCTGTATATATTTGGGAGCAAGTGCAAAGGAGTTTGAAATAATAGCTCCAAATGGAAATCCCACTGGGCAGGTTGCAGGCATAAAATCAAATGCCAGTCATTTCATTCACACAGGCAGTGAATGCCATCATTCACTTATTGACATTCATGAGATCTAACAAAAATAAATGTTACTAGCTTAAATAGTTACAAGTTGCAAATGGCAAGAAACTGTTTCTATGACCTGTTATAAAAATCAGATAATGTAGGCCACACTGACTTCCAGTTTAAAAGAAACTTTGCTCTAATGTAAGAAAAGTAAATACAATTCAGCAACTACTGCACAAGAAACTTTGGGTTGCAGCATAACAGACAGAGATGATGGAACCTAAATTACTATGACTTTCCAGCTTTCTTTAAAAAGCCAAATGGGAAAATATAATAATTAATGATTTGAGTAGGCTACTGGCTCAGATAATATTGCTGTCCTGAGCAAATACACCTTGCTAAAAGAAAATGTCTACTGACATTTCTTCCCGTGGACCAAGCAGGAGTCAGCCAGTGACACGTGCCAAAAATAAATCTATTTCAGATTGTCCTGAATTTCCATTCATTCAAACCTGATATTTCACCTACATCCCACACTATGTCATCTTAGAATCCTGTCTCACTCTTTCACTCTTGCACCTAAAACCCAGCAGTTAAAACCTTTGCAGATCTCCTTTTTCATCTGGCATGATCCATGCTCATCCATGTCCTGAGATGGTTACCTTCAGGGAAATGGGAGGTTTTTTTTGGTTGACATGCTTTTTGGTTGGTATTTATCACATACCAACTACTTTAATTTTATTCAAAGGTTTGAGACCGGAATATTTCCTTTGTCAGCATAGACTTGCTTATTCTTTCACTAGTTTGTAATGGCTTAACTGTTGTAAGAAAGTCACCTATTTAACTGTCATGAGATTTTTCAGCAGGCCTGGATAGAAGACTCAATATTTTGGGACTCCTCGAGCAAAACAAACACCTGTTTTGTATCTCACCTATACATTTAAAACACCTTTGAAATCTTTTGTAAGTTCCATGAAACAACGCTGCACCAGAGAAAGTGATTTTCCTCTAGTACCATATCAAATCAGAAATACATTTCAGAACAAAGCCTTAGAGTCTAATACACTCTTCTCCCATTTCAGTGCTGTGCAGTCTTGCCTGGCACAAATACAGAAGATATAAATACAGCTAGCAGAAACACAACCTGCCAACATAGCTCTTGTTTAAGCAGCTCTTGTTTAAGATAGCCTGATTTTTGTGTTATAGATTTCCCATGCTGCTATATGACTACTTGGGCTGTCAGCAAGCAAGTACCAGCAGTTCTCCAGCCTTTTGCCAAAAGGCTTACTAAGTGGATAATACTCTCTGCACAGATTATATATGAGTGCAGGTTCTCACCACAACCATACTATTTTGTGGGAAGCCCCTAGAATATTTGTGAATATCTGCCTCAAGATACCTTGAAGGGGAAATCCCCTCGAGAGATTTCTTCCTTCGGAAGACAACTGATGGCAGAAAGATTGGAGTTCGAGGCCTTTTTAGGGTCACTTTTGCTTGAGGTGCAAAAAAATCTGTAAGAAACAGTCTCATCTCACTGGGTCCAAAAAATATTGGGGTCTAAAAGAAAATAAGGATCAGTAGGCTGAAAGGCCACTTAAACCCCTCTTCTTGCATTCATACTCACAGTCAAATGATGAAAATGCTTTCATCTGTATTGAGATAACACAGATGCATGGTCAGAAACCATTCCACTGCAGGAGTCACAACAGCCAACATTAATGGATGACAAGAAGCTTTCTTGGCCAAAGGGAAATTCACACCTTTGTAAAATTACTTCCTGTAGAACAGTGACAATCACTTGACTGGTGATTAACCCTTGGGACATACAGATTTGGAAAATAAGTGCTGCATTTTAACAGAGGGAACAGGGAGGAAAAAGTGTAGAGCCAACCAATGGCTGGAGAGATGCCACGCACATTAAGCATCTGTCTAATCGCTGCTGACATGCTGCAGGCTGTCATAACTCAAGGACTGTAGGCACCTCACCTCACTGCAGTGTTAAGTGGCAGGGAAAAGAAGTCTTTAAATATCCTTGCATACCAGAGCTGATCTCAAAAGCAGTACCAGAGGAGGGTGCACTGCCATCAAGTCCCAGTTGAGTTTCTTCCCTCTAGAAAGATCTCTGTTACTTGTAATAAAAACCCCAGGTTCTTGAAATACAAAGCTCTGTGTTTCATCCATTACATGCAGAGCAAGAAGCAGGAGGGCTGGATGACCTGTGACCAATGACAGCAAGTTCAGGTTCCCCGGAATGCCATGGTAGCACCTACAGCATCACTGCTTAGATTATGCAACACAACAGCCAGCCACCACAGGGTCGGTCCGTCCCACCCTTCGTTCTGGTTGCACGCAAGTACATGACACGCTAACAAAACATATCCATCCACCTGAGAGGCAGAACAGCCTTCATTATTTCAGCAGCAGTGCAATCCGGTGAAGAGCAGGGCTGAGGGAATGATGCAACAGCACAGAAAACAGACTCATTCCATATTGTAAAACTCACAGGACACCATTCAACTCAACTGACTCCATTACTTTTTCAAGCCAGATCATTTGCCAGGAAAGATAAAGTGGTCACCCTGGACTTGCCAGGAATTTGAAGGTGTCAGCAAGAAGTGGGCATAAAGAGGGGAAAGGAGAGAAAATAAAGTAACACTTCAAAAAAGAACAATCAAAGATTTCACATTATTAACACTTTTTACTAGGGAAAAAATTGACATTTGTTTCTTTTTAAACTGTCTGGGGTCATTTTTTGAGTTTTTAGTCCAAGTTTCAAAATTACATCCAGAGAACAGAAGCATTTCAGCTTGTCTCTGCTCCAAATGTAAGTAGCCACCTGGTTCCTCATTCAGCTGAAAACAGCAATGATGGGTAGTTGAATAAACCTGTCAAGATTTACAGCCATAAAACCCATTTAAGGAAGGAAAAGCAGACATCATCAAAACCACAATAACCTCAGCACACCTGTGATAAGAAACTTTTTTTGAGCTAAAAAAGTGTTCAAAAACCTTCTCTGCAATCAACTATCAACATCACCTTTGCAATCTTTGCAATCAACTACTTCAGAAAAGGTCAAACAATATTACATGGGCAGGAGCCCTATTAGCCTCAGATACGACTGATCACATTTTTGCAGGCTTACATGGTGCACAGCTCACTAGGCAAGTCATGAATGCCCAAAGTTAATTTAGCTTAACTACTTTCTATTGCAGCCAAACGAACATGAGAAAACTTAAATCATAGCTCTTCCTTGGGTATATAAATGTTTCAAGAAGAAAGAAAAAAACTGACACACAAAACCGAACAGTAAACCTATTACTTTTAAGAGGAGCTTTATGCTATAATGGGATGAACAGAAAATATTTTCACTACATATTCCCTATAACTGACTTCAGCCTTTCCCCAGAATATCACATTTAAAAGAGAAGGAAAAAAAATCACCCAGTGACTAACAAGCCGGTTAAGGAAATATTTCTATAGCTTTGCAACAGAAACCTGACAAAGCTGAAAAACACTGACAGTTCCACTAAGCATTTCCCTCTGCACTCATCCAGTAAATTGGGATTGTATATTGTACATCAGTAACCTGCAACTGGTAATCAGTTTAAACTTGAAATCAGAGACTTTATGCTCTGAAAGGATGTATAAGATTCCAAATATGGTTTTGAAATACAACTATATAATACTGTAGACTTTTATGGCCAGTTGAAGTGGACATAGCTAAAGGCACTTACTAGGGTTCAGCCCTTTAATGTTTTGAAGGTCAAGGAAGATTGGCCAGATCTTTTAAGCTTTTTAGAAGAAATATGTTAAACACTTTAAATGTCTATTATGTTGTAGTGTGAATAAAAACGTGCTTGCAATCAGAGTATACTCATTCAGTACAGGGAGTGGCATCTTCAGAAAACTGGAAGAAGGCTGCATACACTTTTAAGCGAAATTCATCACTGACCTTCGGGATACATGCAAACATTAAGAGCGTAACTGCACATAGCAAATTAGAATCAAGGAGAGTGTAAAAATACGTATCTCCCAAACTTGTTATCTCAGGGACTGTTGGGAACAGGATTTTGAGGTACCCATGAAGGCAAACTCTCTCGTTCCACAATGAAAAGAGGAGCTTTCCCATCAGTGGTGACAATACCACCCTCAAGATTTCTGACAGTGCTGATGCTGACCATATTAAGCTGCTGTTAACCCTTCCGGGTGTCATGGCTAGCAATTTCTTTATTTAAAAATATTTAATGACCTTAGATGTTTGCTGGGTGTTTTTGGGTTTTTTGGTTTTCTCTGTGTGCCATAGCCAAGGCTCCATGAACTACCTCCACTTTCAAAAAAATGAAGTTTGCATTACCGGAGATTTTAATTTGAACGCTAGACTTCTAACAGATCCCTGCCTTCAGACAGATGCCCCGACACTTATAGTCCAGCATGTTTCCAAACAAAGTGGGATATCTGGGAGACTCGCCTTCCTAGTCTACCTCCCCTTCCAAAAAAATCACACCAGCAGGTGCTATGTGAAGATAATTCACATCATCAAGCAGAGCAATGGACACTTACATAGGGAGCAACAAATTCTGTCATTTACATCCCACCATACTGGACTAGATCAGCATTTCATTCACACCACTGTGAATCCCCAGCAATCTGTGTTGAATACAAGCTGCTTTCAGCCTTTGCATCCTTCACTGCTTCCTGACTAAAGCTAAGCATTGCTTTAAACTGAGAGCTTTTCTTCTCCCAGGGTGCTTTTCCTCTACTAAGTCTTCTGTTAATTCCTTAAAAATTAATGCTCTGTAAAAGCCACTATGGAGAAAGCCAGAGTATAGAATTACTTGTGAACTAAAGGGTGTGAAAGAAATTCATTTTTAAAGAACTGAACGCCAGAATGAATACTTTTGTTTATACCACAGTGCACCAAAGTTCCAATATCAATAGCTGAGTCATTGGGCCATATCTAAGTATAAAAGATAAAGACATGCTTTGTGGACATTTATTGGCAGCAATGGCTCCTACTCACATTAGAAGTGCACCACACGACATCAACTAGGTCCAATTAAGAGAAATCAGTTTTAATTCTAACAAAGAGCCTCTAACCCAGACAAGAGACAGACTATGCTGCTAGGTTCTTTTCAATCAACCGGAAAACAAGAAGTTTGCCAGTTTCATAAATTTTTTTAGATGTAGATAAACTTTCTTTTCATCGGTCTTTTTTGTTGGTTTGTTGTTTTTGATTTTTTGTTGGGTTTTTTTGGTTTGTTTTGTTGTTTTTTGTGTTTTTTTTTTTTGTGGTTTTTTTTTTTTTTTTTTTTTAAGTTACATAGACATTTCCTCTAGGGTCCCTCATGCCAAGAGCGGGCACACAAAGGGGACAAACGCCTCTCAATTTGGAAGGGTCTCTCCAGCCTCCGGATTTTGTCCCTCACCAGGCTGACTGCAGGGATATCAACTCCGTGAAGGCAGAGAGCGCTGCTCCCGCCGGAGGTGACCGGTATTAGAAACGTTTCCCGTTTAACACGGCATGACCCCCCACCTTTTGTACCCTGCGCACTTTCTGTCAGGGCGATGAGCTGCTAAATATTTCCCGCGAGGAAGCGGGGCCGCGCACAGCGCCGAGCCATCGGCCGCGGGCTTAAGGACAGTGTGGTCACGATGCCGAGCGCCTGCTGCCAGCTCGAGAAGGGCATCCCCGTGTTAAAACACCTCCAAGCGCGGGGGCACTCTGCTCACATCCCTCCCGCACAAGGGGCGCGGAGCCACAGCGCTGCCTCCACCGCACCCGTACGACAGGGCGGACTGAGCGCGGGGAGAACCACCGCGGCCGGGGCGGAGGCGCCCCTTCGCTGCCCGCCCTTGCGAGGGGTCCCGCCACCCCGCTGCAGGAGATGAAACTGCCAGAAGGGACGGATGTGCCGGCAGTGCTCGCCCGGCCGCCGCCCCGCCGCCGGCCCCGGACACGCAGGGGCCGCGCTACTCACCACCGCGTGCTGTCGTGGTAGTGCTGCAGCACCGAGTACCCGAAGAAGGAGCCGTTGGGACCCTGGAAAACCACGGGGCGACCCACATCCACGTTGTAGCAGCGCGCCAGGGCCACACACAGCAGTGGCCACAGCACTCGCACCCCGCGCCGCCGCGCCGCCGGCATCTTGCCAGCCCCGAAGCAGCCGCCCGTACCGGCGCCTCTAAGCGATGAGCCCCAGCCCGCCAAGCCCGCGCTCTCCCCCGACGCCGACTCCAAGCCAGCGCTGCCAGGTTCGGCGCTTTCCTGCCCGCCCCACGTCCCCGCCCGGCCCGGCCCTGCCCGCCCCGCGCCCCCTGGCGGCCCCTGCGGGACCCGCCGCGCCGCTCCCGCACCCTCCGCCCCTCGGCTCCGCAACGCACCACCCTCCGCTCTGCTGCCCGGCTCCTCCCACGCAGCGCCCCACCGGCGCCCCTCAGCGTCCCTCACTTTCAGGCAACTCTCTTTCAGCTACGGCTTTCTCTCACTTTTCCACCTTTTCCCGTTCTCGCGCCCCCCCCCCGGCCCGCTACCCTGGTCGGCCCCTGGAAGGAGGGATGGGAAGTCACAGAGCTGAGGGCAGAAAGAGATGTTGGAGGACTCGGTCCTGCGTCCCGTCATTAGTCAGAGGCTATCAGCCCTGCTTGAATTTGGCACGTGGAAAGGCACGCTTCGTGGCAGCTGACAGAAGAAAGATCTGATTGGCACCATCCTGCACCCGAGATTTTCTGGGGAAGAGGGGAACCATGAGGAGAGGAGGCAGTGTCTTTTTTCAGGGCAACAGGAATGAAAATACTTTGGGGAAAAAAGTCAGACCTGTATTTTCTGGCATAAGAACTTCAGGTCTGAAAAAGAAGCAGCAACCTTCGTGGCTAAGTAAAAGCTGGAAATAATTGCTCTAATACTTTCATATGACTGAGAGCAAAAATAATCAGTCAAATATGTAATAAAAGATGAGCTAAAGCAAAGGAAAGAAGATAGTCTCTTCCAAAGAAAAAGAGGAGGGTGATCATCACCCAGAAGGAGAAGGGGAGGGGATTTATGTGCTAGAAAACCCTGGCCCAATAAAGCCCATCCTTTTAACAAAGTAAAAAGCAATACATTTTAGTGCTCATGATTCATGAGAGATCGTGTTTAGATCCTTATTAAGGATCAAGCCCAGAATCTCAGAGAAGAAATACTCTCTCAATGGTGACTTTAATTCGTTACAGTTAGTGTTGACTCTAGCTGTTCAATTCCATGTACACCCCTCATCCAAGAGGAGGTGCACCAGAAGCAGAGTAAATCCTGGGAACAGAGGGGCCAGGAAGTCTGGAACTGCTTCTTCTGGCAGGCCCCTGGAGATGCACAAGCAAGTCCAGTACTTATTGCATACACACATGATGGTTCATGGGGAATTTACTTGTGATGACAAGAGTGATCTTCAGGGAAGACTGTTGGATGTTGGGGCTGTTGGAAAGCTGGCATAGGAAAACACTCTTGCAGGTCGAATCTTCTTTCAGTGAAGGAAGCTCTTGGTGAAAGTGTAATCATTTTCTGCAAAGGGTTTGCACCACAACTTGTGTTCAGCAAGGAGGGAATTCTGTGGTAAACTGTTGCATGGTATCTATGTGTCTCTTTCAAAAACATAGCCTGTTTTTGTTAGGGAGCATCCTCATCAGCAAAAAGATTGATCACAATCATTGCCCTTAAGCATTGCCCTCACAGCAAGTACTCTGGTGCAATATGTGTATGTTGCTGTTCAGAAACTGCCATTTTTTATGTTGACTGTGATGCCAGAAAGTGGACATTAGCACAGGAATATTCCAGGGACAGGTTAAGTAGAGAAGTAATAACTACAGAATTTGGTGGTGAAAAAAAAGATCAGTGAAGGAAGGGATTTCCAGTCATCAAGGTGTTTTATATTGGCTGCGTAAAGCCGAGTGGTACAATTATTTAGTGTCCTTGTCCAAGGTAGCTTATCAAAAGGTTGGAGTAGTGAGAGAGTCTTCTCTTCTTCATCTAAGTATGACCAAGACTATGGAGAAGTGAAAATTTTCCATTCTTAAGTGACACAGTGGTCAATATCAAATAAAAAAGAAAAGTCACTTTATCAGTAACTTCAGCCTCTAGTGTATGATCAAACTGCAAAAACTGATTTGCGCATTAAAGCATCAAGTGAAAACAACAGGGCATTTACATTGTATTAGCAGGGAGATTTATAACATTTAATAAAAAGATTTTCATGGGTTTATAACTATGCAATCAATATGGATAAAAGTAATTTGATTTAGGCAGAAAGTCAGTATGCCATGATTAAGCAAATTCCACAAATGACATTCAATTCCACTAGCACTACAAAGTCAAATCTCTGCCTTTTGAAGCAAGGAAGTGATTGGGCCTGATGGGGCTTTTCAATTAATTACCTGGGCACTGAGCAATGCTCAGGCAGCTCTCCAACAAAATTAAAGGAAATGTGGGATGACATGCTGGAGAGAGCAAAAGATTCATTCATCTCCAGAGGAAGAACGGAAGCAAAGCAGCTAGAGGAGGTGAATGGAACACTTGTCTCTCACGCTGTAGAGTGCTCTTGGAATGACTTATTTCAGCTAGAAATGATACATACGAAACTGTGTCAGTCCACAACAATTTCAGCTCTCTGTTCTTGGCAAGGAAGATTATCCAGGGAAAGGCCAGGAACACGGTACTTCCATCCTTTTCTTTCTTTTACTGCACGTCCAAATACCAAAGTCATCTCACGTTTAATCCAACTGGAATTTTGTCAGTCCAAACAGAAACAGAAACCGCCTGTCTCAATGGCGTAAGTTTAGCTGATAAAATGCTGTCAGGCCATTTATGAAACCAATGGGAAGCATCCAGTGCAGCAACAAGATAACAATAATGTACAGTTAAATGAATATGGCAAAATTAATGGCTGAGATCATAGGATAATACATTAAATTGTATGCCAACCCTTTGTTAAAGAACCACACAAAACAGGAATTGCTATAATCTGTACTTCTATATCCCTGTTCTTGCTGCATGAACCTTGAAGTTTGTATCATCTAGGGAGGCTCGACACATGCACCACAGGGCTAATTTGCACATTACACCCACCTATATTAATTAAACACTGCATTTTGGCAGGGCTCAGCCTCCAGATTAGTTTTTAAATTAGAAGAGTTATCTGTAAATTGAGAATTGTCAGTGAAATAGCACCCTTAAAAATATTTTTTAATTAATAGTAGAGCTCAGGGGAAAAAAAGTCCAATAAAATAATGTTCTGATTGTGGAAAGAAAAAGAAAACAAATGCACCATGTCTGCATTTCTTAGAGATTCAGCTGTGTACAGACTGGGTTCATCAAGACTTACTGTTAATAGATAAGCTGCCCTCTTGGAGGCTTCTCCTGCCAAAATGCCCCTTCAGAGATGATTTATATATGTGTGTGTGTATAATTATAATATATATATATATATGTATATATATATATATATATATATATATTATAAATATAGTGGTAAAGACGCAGGGCTGGAACCCGTGAGACCGTGGGTTCGATTCCCTGACAGGGAGC
>JAWWES010000081.1:49471638-49499778 GCA_035583135.1 Lophotriccus pileatus
CGCAGGCTCGAAGGCCTTATCTGCATATGTGGGTAAGGACCTTCCCCGGCTCTTCGTTCGCGAAGACGGGCCATTATATTTATTTATATATGTATAAAATATAAATTTGTTTCCTGTACTGTATTTTTACCAATACTTTACTTAATTTGAACACCCTGCTTATCATTTGCCTTTCCTTGCATTTCTATCAAAGTAGTGCTGTGACTGAGGTTTGACAATGTGTTTCAATCCAGTTTATATCCAAAAGTAACTGCATTTTCACTTCCCACTGGCACCCACAACTTACAAGGACAGTTGCTGTAAGCTTATTCAATCACCTTTTTTGAGCCTCATTTGTTTGGGTGCAGATTTCTGTACCTATTCCCCAGCTCCCTCCTGCTTGCTCTTGGCCACAGCCAGGAAGAGAATGTGTTCCTGTGCAGGGCCAGGGTGACATCCCCTTCTCCTGCCCTAGCATACATCAGCAGGAAGATGCTAACAAAGTGAAGGCATCCCGTGATCTCAGTAACAGAAAGGCTGCTGCCTCTCTGCATTGTTATTCATACACTTATGCATAGTAGTAAGAATGTTTTAACTGAACTTGGGTTAAAGGCTTCCCATTGCACTGGTGAGACTTGCTGATTTTTTGTGTGCACTCTCTGTATTTCTCTGACAAGTGCTCAATACAAGGAGATCAGTAATTCTGTTTGTGAATAAGGTCCTAATGATAATACTGCAGTTTCTTTTCAGTCAGTTCCCACAGAACTCTGTGATGTAACTCACCTTCAGACTCAGCTGTAAGAAGTTCAGGAGACCAAACTTCTTTAGTCGTTCAGTGGATGAGATGTTTTCCTGAAATTTTTTGTAGCTCTTCTTGCCTACCAGGTAAAGAGCATCCTCTTCAATTCCTCTTCCACTGTGGCCTCATTCTAAAGATAGATTATGGTTGCTTGCCCCATTGAAGGAGAGATAGAAGTATAGCCATGTGCTTGGACCCCAGCTGGTTCTGGGGTCTCTGAGTAGCTGAAAGGTTGAAGGTGGAATATTTGTGCCTGGTCAGGTAATGACCACGGACAGAAATAGCTTAGGTTTCCTGGCAAGAATGCTGAGTCAGGGCTGCTGGACATGCGTGGACAGGTGTCCAACTGTAAGATGTTTATTTTACAGTTAAACCAATTGTATCTGTACATGTGTTACTGAATACAGTATATAAGCAGCCACGCTGCTTGTAAAAAAAACTATGTAGGTTCCAGCATCTAAATAAAAGTTCCTGATCTCCGAACATGTGAGCCATATCGCATGTTCATCCCCGACCGTGATACAGCCACCTTTCATTGCAGTGCAAAGAGAATGGGAAAAACTCCTCTTTCCTCTTTTCTTTTTAAGCCCTCATCACTGTTAAAGCCGTCAGAGAGAGGGGTGTTCCTTTGTAACTAATGCATGAAAGGAGTAACTCTAATATACCAAAGTATTTATATATATATATATATATATATATATATATACACACACATACATAAAATACAATACATATAAAATCTTTTGGATAAAGAGGAAAATCTCCACATTCACTTGCCTACCAGAGAATGAGATGGGAAATGGTTGAATAGACAGGAACAGAGCTCTGTCCCCGGCAATTACTAAGCCACACTAAAAGAAGCTTACTACATTTCAACTTGAACCATTTCAGCCTGTCAGACATCAAATCACTTGCAGCATCTAGACTTAGAGGCAAAATCTAGACTGCTATTGTCATGGTACAAACTATACCTTCTGTTGTGGGACAAATTTTGGAATTGAATGAACAATTCATGGGTTTTGGAATTTGTGCTGTGTGACTATTGCTTTAAGATCTCATGCAGTTTTCTAGGTGCAGTAACTGGACTTGACATGGCGTTCAGGACCTGTAGGAGTTTAGAAGAAACTCCTGTGCTTCTTTAAACAAATGCCATGTTTTCTCTAACCAGCTGTAATTAGTCCAATGAGAGAGGTATCTGTGAAAGTTGTTTATGCTTTACATCCAATTAGTGTGTACCTCACTGCCGTGTGCTGCATGAAGGAATGTATAAAAGCTGTTGTTTCCTTTAATAAAGTGGACATTTTGCAAGATCCTATGGGTCGTATAGCATGTGTTCCTGAACCCTTCCACCCAGCCGTTCGTTGTGAACGGCAACAACCTTCCTACCTTATTCCCATTAAATTAAGATGTTGCCCTCAATTTCTGCACCAAATGCAAGATAAATTACTTTTGCTAGGTAACATGTTCAGGTGGAGTTCCCACTGAAAAACCCAATGAGGTGACTACACTGATCTCCTCACATAATACACACATTTAATTCCTATTGGTCTGTTCTTGCATTTGTCTGTAGCTAGTTCTCCAGCTGGAGTAAATAGGAAAGAAGGAAAAATATTCCCTTGCTGGTACTGTTATTTGCTATTGTTAGCTCTTCAATCACTGCCTCTTACCTTTTCATACAGCTATACTAGCATTTTCCAAGCAGATTGAGAATCTTAGAAGTTTTATCTGGGTGGAAGACAGAATCACAGAATCAATTAGGTTTGAAAAGACCTCTGATATGACTGATCACCACCATGTTAGCTAGACTCCAGCACTAAGTGCAACATCCTGTCTTTCCTTAAATACTCCAGGGACAGACTCCACCACCATCATGTGCAGACCATTCCACTATCTAATCACCCTCTGTGTGACACATTTCTTCCTAAACCTAAACCTCCGCCGGTGCAGTTTCAGATGACATCATTTTGCCCTGAGAAGAGGCTGACCCTCACTTGGCTACAGCCTCCTTCAGGTAGTTGTAGAGAGCGATAGTCACCTCTGAGCCTCCTTCTCTCCAGGCTAAACAACCCCAGCTCCATCAGCTGCTCCTCATAGCGCTTGTGCTCCAGACTCTTCACCAGCTTCATTGCCTTCCTCCGGACTTGCTCCAGCACCTCAATATCCTTCCTGAATTAAGGGGCCCAGAACTGGACACAGCACTCAAGATGCAGCCCCACCTATGCCAAGCACAATGGAAGAATCACTTCCCTGGTCCTGCTGGCCATACTATTACTGATATGCGTCATGATGCCACTGGCCTTCTTGGCTACCTGGGCACACTGCTGGCTCATGTTCAGTTGCTGTCAACCAGTACTCCCAGGTCCTTTTCCACTGGGCAGCTCTCCAGCCACTCTGCCCCCAGCCTGTTGCACTGCCCAGAGTTGGCCTTGTTGAACCTCATGCTATTGGTCTCAGTCCATCTACCCAACCTGTCCAGGTCCCTGTGCAGAGACTTTCTATCCTCCAGCAGATCGACACTCTGACCCAACTTGGTATTGTCCACAAATTTGCTGATGGTAGACTCAGTCTCCTCATCCAGATCGCCAGTAATGATATTAAACAGGACCAAGCCTAACGTCAATCCCAGGGGGGACACCACTAGTGACCAGATGAGCCGATGCGAATTGTAGGAGATACAGAAGCTGATGACTTAATAAAAACTCAGCTTCTCATAATAATAGCTAAAAGAATGGAGTGGGAAGCCAGAATTTTCACAGCTTCATATTAGAAAATCAATTGTCCCTTCTTAAGCTTTTAAGGGATTTCTTTTCCGAAATGGACCTGTTTCATCAGCAATCCAGATTGTTTAGTGATCCAATCATTGTTCTATCCCCTTTAAAACTACACATTAACATTGCACGTAAAACATTTGCCCTGGTTTTCAGTATTGGGGTTTATTTCAGTCTGATTTATGGTAAATTTGTGCCCAAATCAAAATGCATCATATAATGTAAAACATTTATCATATGCTGGATACCAGTAACTGAAGAAATTTATCTGAGCCAAATAAAAGAAAAAAAAAATCCATCACGTAAAAGACAGTTAACCCTTCCTACTTGGCTGCACTGTGGCCAAACTCAAATAACCAGCTGATGATGAGACATACAAAACAAATACATTATTATAAACCATGTACTATCCTGTTTTCAAAAATAGAGTTTTAAATCTAAGTGGAATTAGCTAGGCAAAAATTATACCAGTTTACATGTCGTTAAATTTACGTGTCTTAGTTTTCTAAAAAATTACAGCTTAAGACAAAGATAGTAGATATTAGAATATATAGATAGAGAGAGAGAGAGAGGTCCTTTTCAACAGCCTGGACATAAGTCACAAAAAGTCAGGGAGGACTTCCCAGAAGCTTTAATGGAGCTGGACTGTTTAGGATTTTTAAGCCAAATACAAGTGGATTTTGTTTCATTTTTCTCACTTGACTACATCAAAAGAAAAATCACAAGTGGGAAATACGTAGTAGATATGAGAAAGTCATACAATACTCACCACATGGTGGATCCTGTGATCCACCATTTTTCTACATGATATTAAATCTCATTGATTTATATACACTGAAGTAGTGTCTCTACTTTCCTATTTAGCCTCCATTTTAAAATCCATAAGGCTGAGATCCTAGTGGTCTCACAAGCTTTGGACACTTGTTGAAAGGTCCAGTTTACAGCACAGCTTTCAAACATTTTGTTTGGCATTCTTGGCACATCTGCTTTCTATTATTCAGCCACTCCATGTTTATTATTCCACATTCTAACTATCATACAGTCCTTGTGTGAAAAGTTCATGTGAACAATAACCTATTTATCATCTTTAAGAGATCCAAACCTGTTCTCCACACACAGAAAAGGCATTTCTTACACAGTTGTGTGTGTGAGCACTAAAAGCTTCAGCCCTTAACCAAATAATTTTGGATACGCAGGATCCTCTGCAACCCAGTTACTCCTAAATTCTCAACTATGTTGAGAATTGTTGTGTACTACACACAGGAGTTCAGAAAAGTAAACTCCATAGGACTTGTTATTGGCATGAGATATGCCAGGAGCAGTATAGTTCTCCAGGTTAATAATGTGAAAAAACCTGAATTTCAGCATCCAGACAGAAAGAAGTATGTTGTGTCGATGCTAGTGATTAAAAAACCTCAAACAATAAAAAAGAAAAAAAGCCAAACAAAACAAACCCCTCAAAACCCGCCCCCCCCCCCTCTAGGACAGAATTTTTGGCTGGTATAATTCAATTTAAATCAGTGGAATTAAGGCAAGGAATTTGCAATCCCCAGAGTGATATTCACTACAAATAATGTAAAGAGAGAAGCACAGCAGTTGCAATAACACAGCAGGCTCTCTTGTTTATGAACAACATTATTATTCACACTCCTCAGTGACCAACTCTGCTATAAGAGAGATTCTGGGAAGAATCTGACAAGAATTTGATGCTGCTGTCATACCATAGACCAGCAAGAAAATATGACAAATTTGGAGACTGATGTGACAGTTCTGTGATTCACTTTCTGATTTCTAATAAGTTGCTTACAGCATCACTCTATTAAAACAAAGTTGCACAGTCCTGGACAGACCATGTAGCACTAGCCACGGAAGAAAAGTCTTGGGATGTCTTCCAAAATGGAGACAGTGACTGTCCAGCCCAAACTGTGAAACGGGGGTTTTGGTAGAGGTTCCTCCACCAAAAATAAATAGTCCAAGCTCAGCTACAATTCAAAATTCAGAGGAAAGCAGAACCTTTGGAAAAAAATAAGAGTATGTTATGCTTCCCACCCTCCTGGTGAGTGCTTGGAGACCTGCATGCTCCAGGTGAAAGCAAGCCATCCTTCTGTCCTCAGTAACATCACCAACGAAACTAGAACCAGCCTGGTTGGGCTGGTCACAGTGCACGTGAAATCAGGTGAAATGCTAACTACCCTGCCTTCCCAGACACACGATAAATCTGTCCAGGCTCCCAGTGCAATACATTAAACAAACTGTGCTCACAACTAGTTGACAACAGCAGTGACATAGGAAATACTCTGCATTTATTTGATTCCCTAAGTATAGTGTGCCATTATTGCAACCACAAAAGTCTTCCTGAAAACCATCAGGATCCTGCTGAAGGATGTCTACAATAACACAGAAATTAACTTCTATTTTTAGTCAGTATTAAAGCTTATCTAAAGTAAATGTTAATTCCAGCTTCCCTGTAGTCAGCATCCCTCCTAGAAATACACTCTTATTCTCAACCTAAAAATAAGCTGTTGACTTCATGCATTTGCCTCTTATGTTCAGTCTTCCCACATTATATGAAGGAATCAAGACATCCATGCTGTCTAGCAGCTCACTGAAAGTCACCCTTCATCTTCTGCCAATTTAAAAACCTATTTCAAATAAGACCCTAATGCACAAGCCCTTGAAAGGCTCAGTGAAGACAAATTAAATAAAGTGTTTAGCAAATAACTGGACATAAAAGAGGAGCTGAAGAGATTACCTGTACAATGCAAGGTTGGCTGCTGCCCAGCAGCTCTCTGGTCTGCAGTGCTCTGGCTTACAGGAAGCTGCTGGCTCTACCAAAACTTCTGGCTTGCCCTGCTGCTTTATTGAGATGTGCATACGCAACCAGCCAGAAGGTGTGAGGTCAAGTCTAGCTCTCCAAGCAGACAGGCTCTCTCTAATCACCTTTTTTTAAAAAAAGGTTTCATATCACTACAAATAACTGAGGCACTATATCTGCCTATGCTTAAAAACCTAAACACAGCAGGTCCTATAAACAGCCATGAGCAGCACGCTACAAAGCAACCATGTCTCCTTGAAAGACCTAATTCATGCTGGCCATTGCCACAGGTGCATTCTTCCCTCTTTCTCTATTATTGTAATAAGCAAGTCACATCTAAAAAAACAATGTTAAATCCCTCAAGAGAGGTAGGATAGATAGAACTATAGATAAAGGTACACCTATATTCCCATGGACAGGCACAGCAGTTTTGTATTTATTCACTCTTTGAATAAGGAGAGCACTGTAAAACCATCTCAACTTCCATAGTATTTTTAGGTAGCATGTGAATATCCTCATCTTGAGCAAAAGCACACACAACCTGGATCTCTCCTGGTCAACCTGTATCTATAGCAACATTTCTATCAGTCCATCCTAGAAATGAAGTCCCACCACAGCAGAACCTGAATAAAACACACAGAAACCGTGCTTCATCTCAGACAGTTTAACATCCTGAGAATCATTATGTCCTGAATGTGCTATCCCTGAAGCTAAGAGGGGGAAAAAATCCACACTTAACTGAGCCAGATACCACCTGTACTGAATTTTTGGTTGGATTGGATTTTAATTGAGTAGCGGCACTGGAACCTTGGGGCTGAAGTGTGGTGTGCTTTAAATAACATGCAGATAACACTCACTGTGGCTGCAGGGCTTCAAAGTGGGGTCAGTTTCTTTCAATGTGGAAACGTGTTTCGGGGAAGTTGCAGTTAGAATTCAGGGCAGGCAAGAAAAACATTCATTCTCTGAATACAGCTCAGCCTAATTACAATTTTCTTCATCATAAAGGAAGACCCTAAATTTTCACCTTATCCTTCCTCCTTTTTCTTTCCCCTCCTATTTAACCACTGTTCTAGAAGGGCCATGTAATTGGGGATACATTCTGCATACACTCTGCTGTTCCTCTTTTTCCTTTCAGCAAAGTTAAATGCTTACAGAAATGCTGGAGGTGCAAGCTGTCCATATACAACCAGAGGCAATCAGGCAAAGGTGTCTCTGCCGCAGGCATGCAGAGCTATTTGGGCAGCAGCACACACAATGCCCTCCAGACCCTGGACCTGGTAAACCCCCAGAGCCACGCAGGCCTTGGTCTACATTTGGAAAAGTTACCTGCCAAATCCTTGGTTACAGCAACACACCTAATTAGAAAACAACGACCTTGTTCATTTGCCCAATGGCCATCAGGTGATGTGGGCTGCTCTGGAAGCCGCAACCAAGAAAAGCAAGTTGTGTCACAGCAGATTCCTGCACCACACTTAGCTCCATCAATGTCCACCGCTGTACCATGGTGTGCTATCACAGCCATAAAGTAACACATGATGACCATGAGTTTAATTACCACTTCTATGAAATGTCACGTCTTATTTAGTGGCACCTGCAGGAAATAATGGCTATCACTGTTCTACAACAAAAGAATTCTCCATAGATGTACTTCCTTTTTTGAGTCTATGTGCCTTTAAAATTACTCTAATGCATACAGGAAACCAACTCAATGTTAAGAGAGGAAGAGTAGAATCAGTGTGAATGAGAGCCTGAGAGAGAAAAGAAAATTAAAGGTAGCAACTCCTAAATCATAGACACGATGTAGAAGAACATGCAACTTCCTGCTTTCTTCTGTTCTGTCATCTCTAATTTGCCATATTATGAATATACATAACCAGAATCTGAAAATCCCACACTAGCAATGGTTTTGAGGACCAGCATCTACAAACAGCTATGCCATAGCTTGGTCTGGATATCTCATGCATAGTGGAGCAGCTGCCAGTTTCTGCTCATATTGATGACCTTAACAAAGCTGTAATGACATTGCAAAAGAGCTAATTTTTCTTGAAAAAGCAGATGAAAAATAAGTTTCTCAATTTTACAAACTCCATAGAGGAAAAAAAGTATTTTCTGTAGCACACATAGATGGACAATGATGGACAAGATTGCATGCAAGAGTATGAATTACAAAAATCAAACCAATCTTCTATTCATCCCAGCTAGACTTGACCTAAAATGAGGATTTCGGATTCTCAGATACCATGGAACCAGATACCATGTACTACATAGGAAAGATAATAAATTTTAGCACAGATCACATAGAAAGAGATACTATAAATGGCAAAACTGGAAGTTGGATGGATTTGTAGATAATGTTTTATGAAAAGTTTAAAATAGTGTGTTGCTAATAAATATCAGCTGAGGCACTGAAATAACACGTGAATAGAAAACTTGGTATTTTTCATCTAAACTGGATACTAGAGGATGCTTGATAAACTTGTTAAGTCTTACCTTTATAAACAGATCTACACATTTTTTTCTGTGCACATGCATATGGGTCCATAAAATCACAAATATCATATATATATATTGCATATAAGACTGAGGTAAGGTTCAACATAAGAAAATCCAAATACCTTCTCTCCCAGATGCATCCTTTAACAATCCAGTCTAAACGAGCTTGGCAACCTCTAACCTTTGCTAAAAAGGCAGGCAAATATTTGATACAGTCTTTGACTTTTACTTATGTGTGTCTAAACAGGGGTATTTTATAATCACAAGTATGTTTGATCTGGAGCGTATTAGCTCCTTTAGCAATGCTCACATTAGCACTACTAGAATCATTTGACACTCCAACAACAACAAAGAAACATTACTGAAAGTGAAGCAACCATTTTCATGCTTTCACCTTAACTTGTTTTGTTTATTTAAACTCTAAAGCGATGCCTTATTTACATATTCTCTTCTAAAAAAAATTTAGAAGCAGTTAAAACTTGAGTCTGAAAAAAACTATTGTACTTAACACACTCCATGATTCCCACAAGGAATGTGATTGCTAACGAGTTATATACAGAAGGGAAAAAACTCTCAAAAAGTTTTTTCAAAATGTGAATATGGGTAGTGATTACCTGATTTTATTTTTTAAAAAAACAATGATTTTCTAATCGCCTTTGCATTGGGTCATTTAAGGGAAGAAAATATTATTTAGTCCATCCAATGTTGTATGACTATTATACAGACTATTACATTTTTTTCCACTGCACTTAGGTCATGCTTGACAAAGTACAGTCCATAACTAGTATCTTTCATGGAAAGGGAGAAGAACAGAAAATGTGAAAAATAGTTTATCTGTGAGGACAGAAGCGATCATAGTGATACTCACTGTCAAAGTAACAGATCCCTGCATTTAAGTTCCCAAAGCCTACAACAACATACACCTTACATGGAAACCCAAAACGCAAATATATGTTTTTGACCACTGTAATGATAGCAATAGCAAAACCCCACAAAGCCTCAGCCAGCCATGCAAGGAATATGCTTTTTTCAAAGCCAAACATGCCCATGTCAAGTCTGGTTAAGGTTGCTGTTGTGACAGGCTGGAGGATGCCCTTCTGCTACACAACAGCAGCAGGGAGAAGGGCTTACATTGGAAACTGTTACAAGGAGTAATGGACTTTTAAAGCAAATTTGATACTTTCAGTGTTTGATAAAAGGAGAAAGTTAGAGCGCTGGCCCCTAAAAACCCCAGAAGCTATAAATAACAAAGCAGCAAATAACAAAGCAGTCTCTTGCCAGAGCCAAGGTAGTGGGAAATAAAGATGTAATTCTTAGTCCTTAATTATCAAAGGCAACTCATGTCTCTTTAGACCTTAAACAGCAATTTAAAACGAGGCATATTCTTTAGACTGCTAGTGGCCACAACAGACCTTGGATCACTCCAATCGTTTTACTTCCAGTTTCATTAGGATACAAAACTATGTAAATAAATTCAGCTTTTTTTTTTTTCTTTCCTAAAGATGATAAAAAAAGGTGAATTTAAATGCATTTGCCAAAAAAAGGAAAAAGAATCCCTTATTTCCAGGGATAAGCTACTTACAGGAATGCTGCCCCTCAAACACTTGCTAAAATTTATATTCACGGAGGACTGATTACCCTGAAGCATCTGGGCAAACTAATATGTACAGTACAGATGTGTGTTATTGATACGGTAAATCAATAAAGTATCAAAGTTGCTAGAGGCTAAATTTAGGCATACTTGTGTGTTGCTTCAGATGATCACATCTTACACGCCATACAGGAACTATTTAAAAGGAAAAAAAATACTTAATTTTCTATCATGGTGGCCTTCTACGACAGAGTGACTGCAAGGACCAACCAATGTCATCTACCAAGACCTCTGTAAAGCCTTTGACATGGTCTCACATGGCATCATTTTCTCCAAATTAGAAAGACATGGGTTTGAAGGGTGGACCACTCAGGAACTGGCTCGATGGACACAGCCAGAGGGTTGTGGTCAGAGTTTCTGTGTCCAGGTGGAGGCCAGTGATGAGTGGTGTCCCTCAGGGGTCTATCTTGGAACTGGTGCTCTTTTAATTTACCAATAACACAGTGAGATCCAATGTACCCTCCGCAAGTTTGCAGATGACACAAAGCTGAGCAGTGCATTTGGCACAACAGATGGAAGGATGCCATCCAGGGGGACCTGGACGAACTTGAGAAGTGGGTCCACAGGAACTTATCGAAATGTAACAAGTCCAAATGCAAGGTGCTGCACCTGGGTTGGGGCAATCCCAGAGGTGAGTGCAAACTGGGAGAAGAACTCATTGAGAGCAGCCCTGTGGAGAAAGACTTGGGGGTTTCCATGGATGAAAATCTGGACATGAGCCAACAGCGTGTGCTTGCAGCCCAGAAGGCCAACGATATCCTTGGCTGCATCAAAAGAGGACTGGCCAGCAGGTCCCTCACAACCCAAACCATTCTGTGATTCTATGATAATCTAAAACTTATATAATACAAGCTTTCCCACTTGCTACATTCTTACATCAGCTTTTCAGCTCACCATGTGTCTGCTTCACAGGTTGTGATCCCTTGAAAATCTCAAGGTCTCCTTTGGGAGACAGCACGGATTACAAGTCTTGGAAGGAACATCTTTAGAGGCAGAATCCCTGCAGCTGCAGCCCTCCGAAGTCAAGCAACACAGAATACACAATTTAAGCTCAGGGACCGCGAGTTTATTGTATGGGCCCCCCCTTTTACTCGTTACCTCCCGCCATGCGGCATCCACGTGGCATCCCTGGGCAGCACCATGTTGGTCCTGCCCACTGAGCCAGCCTCGCCCCTGTCCTAACCCCATTGGTTGTCTCACCTGTCTCTCCCCAATCCCTGGTTCCTACTGGGTGTTGATCTCCTGTTTCCCCCATTGGCTAGCTGAGGGCCCAACCCACTCCCTTTCCCCAGAGCCTTTAACCAATCACATCCCCATTCCTGAGCCCTCCCCCAGGAGGTTTTCTTTAAAAACCCGTGTTCACTGCGAATAAACGCTTTTCACCTTTGAACCTCACAGCTTGTGTGTGTGTCGTGGTTTTGTGACCAGGCACAAGGACCATCCACCAGCCTGCTCTGGCTCTGAGAGGCTGAATGTGGGGAGTCATCCCTCGGTCAACCCCTGTCAGTCTCCACTGACTTCTTATAGTTTAATGTACTTGAGGAGCTCGTCTTATGAGAGTGATTTCAGCCTGGAAATATCTCAGCTAAGGATGCCTCACACAGGAATAAAAACAATACTGGTCGATCCTTTCAAAAGAAAAATCATACCAAAGATGTTCCAAAAATATACAGTAAATAAACTTTATTTCATCTCAGCTCTATTTAGATTAGTGCTGTCAACAGTCACATATCTGCATATGATACAGTTACGTATTAACTATTTACAGGAATTTACAGGAACATACCTTTTCTCCACAAAAATATAAGTACAAAAGCTAGGAGTAAACAAATGAGGTACTGCAATTTGGATTTATTGTAAGCAAAAGCACATATAGAAGTGACCTTTAGCAAACAATCAAGATCAAATCAGGAGAGAATAGTCAACAGAAGTTCCTAGTTCATCAGAAAAATCACCTCAACCACTCATTCAAAATGTATTGCACAATTCATTCAAAAATAAAAAAAAATAAATAGAAGAAATAAACTATTTATTTCAACTCTTAAAAAACACCCAGTAAAACCTGTATAGAGATACAGCAGTGGGCAATTTCCTCCTAGGATAAAGTCTTTTCTCTCCTTTAAAAAAATAACCTTTAACACAAAATAGAAGACAGTATTCGATAGAAGAGAAAGACTCATCACCAAATAACCCCTGATTAGAATTTCTGTCAAGGCAGTTTTAACTATATTCATGGTCTAAAGATGGTGTTGAGTTTTGGTTCTTGCTGTTCCATTTGTGACCTTGAATAATAGCTTTTCTTCTTGTCCCTTTTCAAGGGACAACAACAGAGATACAAACATATTTCTAAGCAGCAGTGTCATGAGACATTCTCATCACAAATTCTTCAAGATGGTCGTAGCCATGACTAGAAGAATGAAAAATTAGAAGAAATGAACAAATGTTACATTACTGAGAGCAACTTCAATGATCTTAATATTAAAATAATGACATTATTTATTGTATGATTAGGAGATAGAAGAATTTCATGTAAGTCAAGCTGCCAAATTATTAACTGATTTTGAGCAAGCAATTCTATTCTAGTATCTGCAACACAGTTGAGAAATTGATGAAAATGAAATAAGCTGTAGCAAGAGTCAGAATTCTCACTGGAAATAGTCTACCACATCTCTGCATATTAATGCAATGAAAGATAAGGTTGTCCTCTCTGCATAAAGGCCTATCATCCAAATTGAAATGATAATGTATAATTTTGGAGCTAGCAAAAAGCCTCCTCTACCAGGAAAATACTGACTGCCTTCACAATTAAGTCAGCATCACCTTAATTTCTAAGGTATATTCATGCAAGAATAAGGGACAAAAATACTTGAAATGAAGTAAGGAACTGCAATCCAATAATGAGGTCTGAACAGTTTACATATATACTGGTTTAAGTTATGGAAGTGTAACAGGTAATTGCTGACATTAAGGTCAACATCAACAAGCCCCTCTGTGGTATGTTTCCAATGCAGCTGAGAACACTTGAATTTTTTACACCACCATTATAGACAGCATGACAAGAATGTAAGTTTCAAACATACCTTCTGAAATAGTGTTGTAAATAGCTTTGTTCCATCATTATCAACAATTCTTTTCAACAGAGGGCTAGAAAAAACAGTTGCTGATTTTGTCAGAAGTGATCAGGGCTAGGAGGCAAAGAGTCCAAACTCTATTGCATTTTAAGTGCAATAAAGTGCATTCATCATTGTATTCAAAGGTTTAAAAAATCATTAAATAGAAACCACAACTGTTAGTGAAGATGAACAATTTTTTTCCTTTGAAAGAAGTATTATTTTGTGTTGAAGGCTGTATTTGCATGACTGCAAGAGAGAAAGATAACCTGTCAACCGCACTGTGGTGATGCAGGCCAACAACTGCATGTTAGCCAAGAGACAGCAAGTGCTTCACATGCACTGAATCAATTCCTGGCAACTGTGCAAAACTTTCCAGTTGCAAAGGAGGAAAAGAAAAGTTGAGCTGATCATGTCCTATAGAATTTATCTGCAGAGTTTATTATATATCAAACACCACCAGTGACTCTAATTATAATCTTATCAGTCAGCACAGAAAGCTTTTTCCTGTGTACTTCCATATCGTATTCCTCTCTCAACCACTATTGCTTGTGTGTTGCTTGTTTAGCTTGGCTAGTCTGATGCAGCCTGCACCTTTAGGCCTAAGTCAGCTGTTCCGTTCCTGTAATGCCACAACTAGCATTGCAGATTCACATGAAAGTAACTTAATAAAACCCGAAGGCACAATAAACTGAGAGCATAAAGCTCGCCTAATTGTTCTCCCTAATGTCTCTGCTTTAACTCCTCTTGCTATCAAACCAAAGCTGAGATTCAGAAAGGTAATATGTTTACATGCAATCATATCCTAATCCCTCTACAGAGAATATCAACCTTTTTTAGGATAATTCATTCTTACATTTAAAAGATGTAATTAATTTCAAGCAGTACAGTATGTCTCCCACAAATCTAACTTATTTGCCTATTCAAAAAAAGAACTCAGAAAGTGAATAAAGACAAAATAAAGCCAAGTGCAATAAAATCAATATTACATATTAATTAATTTAAAATCTTATTTTTTTTCAGAGATTTCTGTAGCTAAATCAATACTTGAAGTTATGCTTATAACTAAGAAAGATCTGTTTTGAATCAATATTTACCATTTTCAAACTTGGCTTTGTAAAACAAAACATGATTAAGAGTAGAACAAAATTTACCGTACACATCTAGAACAAATATTTGATTTTTAGAAAGGAAAACAGGCAAGAAAAAAAGCAGAGGAATGATTAATTTCATAATACATGTTTCATCTTTAAATAAAACAAGTATGTATTAGACTTCACTCACCCACATGCTAACTAAGCACAGACTGATGGGATATTCAAAAGATACCACTGCGAGGTGAGGCAAACTACAAAGCCAGGAAGAAAAGAGCTTATTGGACTACTGTGTTAACAGTGTTATATAGTGTTAATAGATAAGAGCTCTGTAAACATCTACAGTTTACTGATGAGATTGCTGCAGTTAGAACACAAATAACCATGTAGTAGAGGCTAGATTAGTGAACATGATACATTAATGTAGCATACGTTTATTGGCCTTGTACTGTTACAATTTTCAGAAACCTGTTAAATATGAGCCCACTAAGAGGGTATATAATTACTCAGAGATATTTAGTACCACACAGTTACTCTAGTTGCACAATTAGTTAACAGTTTACATATTACAATGACAGATGTTCTGGCAGTAAACTAAAATACAAACAAGCTTTATGTTAAAATGCACCTTTATGTTGCAGTTCAGAAGTTTATTGCTCATCAGATCTTAACACTGGATATTTTCAAATACCAGCATTACTCCAATATTAAGTGTGGAGAAACGTTACTACCATGTTAGTAAATGACAATAACTAAAATCCAAAAAAATCAAGCATATTTCTTGACAGAATAATTCATAAAGATCTCTCTAACTTTTTAGTTCTAAACAGAATTATGAAAGACTCATTGCCCAAAATAATTTGTGCTTCAGCAAACAAACTTAGTTAACCTCAAAAGTGAAGGAAAAAAACCCTACTTCCTTCATAACATGCCATAGTATTTGAGTATCCACTAGATGTCTAATTCAATCTCTGTGGATTTGGAAAGGAGAAAATTCATAGGCTAGATCCGAGCCAAGAAGGGAATGCTACATCTTTTAATGATGATATCCTTAACAATCAAAGCACCTACAGCCTTCAAAATAACAATATATTTTAGCCAAAATTTATACCAAGGATGAAAACTTCAAGTTAAAGGTTTATTTCATACCAGAAGTCATGAATGTCTGTTGTAGGAAGAACAGATTTGAAGTATCAAAAAGTTGAAGTGACTACAAAATAAGGTCCATCTCCCTGATCTCAAAATGTTACCTAAATATTACTCTAGTTTGCCAAAACAAAATGAAACAAAAAAGCCCAGCTTTCTGTTTGAATGTCAGAGGGAAAATCATGTTTGGGACACATGGTACTTACTGGAGCTGCAGTATTACCAATATTTATATACTTCTAAAAGTATTTTAAATATTTAAGATTGCAAGACATTCTCAAACATACTAAGTGTCCAGGAAAAGGTTGAAGTATTTAACACTTTGCTCAGATGCGATACTGTAAGCAGATGAAAATAGAGATTTTTTTAAAAAATTTGTTTCAATGGATCAACAGGATTTTAATGTAACTACTTCAAATGAAATGTAAAAATGTTCAAATTTTTATTTTATTCTGGTTTTGCATGTGCTAAATAAATATATGCAAGGCCAATGAGAGAGACAGAATGGTATTCTTCCTCTCACTTTAATTCCTAAATATTTCACTAAGCTGACCCACAAACGGAGGCATCACAGTATTGACTCCAGATACAATGTATAGGAGACTATTACTGCAGTTTTTATTTTGATAAAAAGTAGCCCCAGTGCATAAAGCAGTAACAAAGAAATGCAACCAAAGAAATGGTTATGCTCATATAACCTTATCCTCTTTTAGGTCTGCTTCTCAAACCCAATTTCACCTTTCTGGTAAATAGATCAGCTGGTAAATACCAAGCACATGTCACATAATAAATGTACTGAAATTGGGAAAAAGCCAACACCAAAGTGTTGAAGACTCTTATTTTTGACCTGTCCTGACCCAGAGTGAACTGACATATTTTCATGTTTTTTCAGTACAAAAATAAAGCAGACTCTTACAAAAGTGCCTCAGACCCAAACAAAACTCCAATCTTGTTAGGATACACACTTAAAATAAAATTGTACATATCTCACTTCAAACACATATCCCAGGTGAGAAGCTAATCAGTTACATATTCTACAAGCAAAATGTTTTTGCAGGCTCTTGTTTTTGTCCGAAATTTTATTACAGGACTGAAAAAATGTTTCTTGATATATTTTTCATGAAAACTAGTATGACTTCCACAGAAACTTCTGAATTTAAGAAACATGAATTTTCTGTCAGATTACTTTTTTACTTAGAAAATTCATTTGCAGAATAGTAGTGATGATTGAACTTGCTTTGTCCTGTTGTACCCATCGCTATGAGAAATATGGCTTAACTGATGAAGAAAAATACTAGTAAAGAAAATATGCTTGCTTTTTTCTCCTCACTCCTGTTATAAACTCAAATCTAGAGCTTGAATTTGATATTCCACTGATGAAGAGGGAAGAGGGAAGAAAAGGAGCTCAGTTGAATGTGGACACAGGTAAAAGGGGACTTAAAAATAAGTTTCTAATTCCTTATTCTTTAAACCTAATTCCCATGCATAAACTTGCTTTACTTATATAACTTACCATTGGTCGAGCATCTTCCCGTTCTAGTATCTTCTGAGTCTGATCTGCTGGGAACTTTAGCACTGTTGTTATAACCTTGGCCATTGTCTAAAAAGATGTGTATTATCTATAAGTAATTCCACATGCACGAAAATCCTTTGTAATATTTTAAAATTAATTTCATTTAAGAATACTGTATATTATTTGTACTAATGTCAATGGAAAACAGTAAAATCAGTAAGATATAACCATTCGTTTCACACTGTATATGCACAACATATTCTGTGAATTATATGAAAACAATGAAGGGTCATCATTTCACATTATCCCAAACTTCAACCACTGTAATGCGATGTGAGTTCTACAGGACCTAATGCTCAAACAATAGAGTCCATTAATAAGACAGTGTACTGAACAAAGTGTATGCTTCGAAAAAGCTGGCAATCTTGTTTCATATATCCTGCCAAGAAAGAGGCAAATAAAGTTGGACTGGAGGGCAAGACAGTGAAGTCCTCCTGCAAAGACATGTACACACCTTGGTCAAGTAGTTTACAAGGAATTTGATAAATTACAGGTTACACGTTATGACTGTAATTCCTGATTCTTAAAATTCTTCTCAACCCTCCACATTTCTCCTCTTATGTCTCCAGCACTGTAACCTAATTGGTGCATTCATTAATGTCTTGATAGTATTCCAGAATCATTTACAAGGCTGTATAAATGGCAATCCATCCTAGATAATTTGCACAGATTCCTTTGAACTTCTTTCAATAAAAAGGATACGTATCCATAGATATCACCAACTCCACTACTAAATTACCTTTGAGACGTGGCATATATATTTGTACTACAAAAGGAGATCCTGCACAGCGGAGGGCCACCAAATGATCTTACATGAGAAAATTAGACATAAAAATGCCTCTTCCGATCCAGGAAAGCTGAGAGAAAGGTATATCTGTACTCAGGATAAATCACAGTACAGATCTTTTAACTCAAGGACTGTGTTGGGGGAGAAAAAGCACGTCAGTACTTTACTAATATGCTTAAGACAGTGTTAGAAAAATTTTATCAATTGCACCATCATTGCTCATGGTTTTCCAGTCAGTGTAGCAAGATGAAACCAGTTCACAAGACACAGTTCTGTAAATTTAAGGTTATATGATATAACCCTGATCAGAGCAGATACTAAGCTCAGTGTCTTCCAGCAACACATCTAGTGACTGAAAGGAAACCAGCAGATGAAATCAGCTTGAAACTGCTTTTTGAAGCAAAACTGGAGACTGAAAGAAATGCAGAAGAGAGACCTAAAGACAATTTTCTTTAGCACTGATTGTAATTTGTTGCTGTTACTGAAGAAATGCAAATTCTAGTATAATACTTTTAAAAAGAAAAAAAAAAAGGAACAATTTATACTCCAAAGTTTTGAGGCATGTATAGAAATGTTTTGAAGATCAGTGACAGATAGCCTGGATGAGCAAAAAAGAGGTTTCAGATTAGGTTTTCTTGAATGAAAATTTGCTATGTGCATCAGCTACAAGCAATAGTTGTCTGAAGCTGTTTCAAGACTTGTTTTAAGCTGAAACATTGCTGACAGCTTTTTTTAGTATTTTCACTTGTCTAAGTCCCTCACAATTCAAAATCATAAAATCTACTACTGTAGGTATTTTCCTTTAACTATTTCATTGTTTCAGTAGGAGAGCTATCCAATGAGCTACAGGCTTGTGAACAGAAGGTAACTAGTGATTCTGGGGTTTTTGGATCAGGGATTTCTATTTTTAATAAAAAATGAGTTAATATCACAGTGAAAAATGGGATAAAAAGAGAGAGAATGAGGAATCCCCTAAGGACAAGCTGTTCTGCACAAGTCTAAGTTTTATTCTGTACAGAGGACAATGAGAACAAAGCTAATTAACACAGAAACCTACATAAAATCTCTTTGTTTTATAGTAGTCTAAGCTGAAAGCAGGGCAACAGTGGAAGAACTCCAGGGAGGAGGACAAAACCAAATACAAAAATTCATCCATGTAGAATTTATCATCCAAGAAAAATATCTGTGTTTCAACATACTTCTTTTGAACCTGGTCAATCTCTAAGCACCAGTATATGTGAAGCTAATAAAATTCCAACTTAGGAATGATTTCACAACTTGCAGCATACAAGAAGCCTACTGTACAGCTTTTCACTATTTTTAAGAGTAAATTAATACTATCTAAGATACACAGATTTGGGAGCCCTATAAAACATCTTTAAGCAAAAACTGAAGAGATACTTCATCATCTTCAGGGCTATTAACAAACTGTTATATAATCCATTACCTGCTATGTTTGTGTCAAGATGACATCAAAAGACCACTTTTGCTAATATGGTGCTGACTGACTGACAATAGGACTTTTGCTAATAAAACTGTATCTATCCATAAACGTTTTTATCTTCATAGGTACATTGGTGAGAGATGTGAAAGCCCCTTTCTCCTGCCACTAATCTTGGCATGCTGACAAAGTTCTAAGTTATGGATCATGCCTCTTTGGAAAACATGTGAATGTAAAAGCCTATTGAATCCTGTGTCAGTAATATACACCAAGTAACAAATCACAAATACATGGTATTTCACATCTATACAGCAAGGGCGTTAAACTGTACTCTAACACGAATCATCTCTCACCATATACAAATTTCCATACCTTTGTCTCACGACCCATCATATATTCAAAGAGCACTTTCCTCAAGTATGCAAACTCCGTAGGCTCCCCAAAAATGGAAACGTCACTATGGTGAAGGTTTCCATCTGTGTAAACAAAAATAAGGGCATATTTATACAGTGAGTCACTCTAAGTTTCACCAATGACATGAAACTGAACAAATGCTGGATTCTGAACCTGGGACAGAGTAACAGCAGCCCTGCAGAAAGGCATTTGGGGCTGCTGGTTGGCAGGAGGCTCAACAGGAGTCAGCAGTGTGTGCCCTGGCAGCCAGCAGGTCAAACCACATCCTGGGGTGCATCAAACACAGCATCACCAGCCAGCCAAGAGAGGTTGGCTGTATTTAGTGCTGGTGTAGTCTCACCTTCAGTACTGCAGGCAATTCTGGGTCCCACATTTAAAAAGAATGTGCTGAAAGGCATGTCCTCTGAGAAGTGGCTGAGGATTCTGGGTTTGTCTGGTTTGTAGAGGAGGAAGCTGAGGGGTGACTTTACCACTCTCTACAGCTTCCTGAGAAATTGAGAGGCAGGTGGTGACCTCTTCTCCCTGGTACTCAGTGCCAGGACACATAGAAATGGCTGAAACCTGCGTCCATCAGGGGAAGCTTGCACTTGACATGAGGAAACATTTCTTTACCTAGAGGGTGGTCAAACACTGGAACAGGCTTCATTGAGAGGCAGTTGACAACCCATGTTTGTCAGCACCAAAGAGGCATTTGGACAGTGCTCTTTAAAGCCATGCTTTAACTTCTGATCAGCCCTGAAGTGGTCAGGCAGCTGGACTAAGTAACTGGTGTTGGTCCCTTCCAGCTGAACTATGCTATGGTACGCTTCTTCCTACCTGCTTCTTTCCCAATCAGTACACACTGAAGAAATCTTTGATGACATTTCTTCCCAGTCCTGCATCAGCAAAAGGTATTCAATACCCATAACCACGGCCCATCTCCATCCCCACTGGCTCCTGCCAAGGGCCCAGAGGATGTGTTCCAGCTCAGCATGGGGCCTTCAGTTCCTGCCTGAGCCATGCTGTACATGTGCCCATCTCTGTCCCTGTCACTTGGATGGGCCTGAGACCTGCACAGCAGAGAGTTTAAGAACTCTGATATATAGAGCTCTTTTAACTGTATGACATAAAAAACAAAGAACTAACAAAATGCTGTGTGATTTGCTCATCTGAAATCACACACCAACTCTATTATAACAGACAAGACAAAACAAGGATGTCACCAAAATATTATATGAGTGACTTAAGGAGACTGACATTTTAAATACATTTTTTAGACCAAAGTATATTTTTCAAACAAATGAAAAATTTATTTCTGATGAAAACTGTGTACTTACCTCTATAGGGTGTTCCAACTGGTGTGACGTACATATTCCTCTCGTAATTTTTCAGCCGGTCTTCCAGTACGTGAATCTAAATAGAGAACAGTCAAGATGATAAATGGTTTTAACAAGCAGCTAAAATAAGCATCACTGAAACAGTTTTTGCTAAACATGATCTCCTATGAAAGCAAAATACATTTGCTTTTTAAGGAAGGAAAACATTAAAAACTGTATTATTAAAACTATCAAAAAACTACTTAAGGAAATGTCTGTACAGGTGTATATACACATAAAAATAACTATAGCAGATGTTATGTATATATTATATATCCAAATTTTTATTTTTTATATGTATATATACAAGCATACATAGAAAAGCACATGACAAAAACTGTCATCAAAAAGTTTCAGTTTTGCAAATAAAAATCCACAATTTCATGACATACACTGTTACCTTAATCACAGTGCAACTGCTTTGCCCACCAGTATCACAAGCATGTGGTATTTTCTTTCTCAGTGGATACAGGAGTACTTTGGAAAGTACACAGATCCGAGAGCAAGTATGAGTGAAAACTATTTTGTTTGCCTACTACTTTTTTAGTACCTTGTGTGGAGATCTCCCACACTGTCACTTGAAAAGAACAAACCTTTTTATACTGAAAACAAAGAGTATCAAACAAGAATACTTTTTACTCAGTGAACATCACCCTTACCTGCTCTTTCAATTCCTGCTCTTTCAGTTTTGAATCATTGACTAACATTGTCTTCTGCGCAAGCTGTGCCTGAAAGAACAGTCACATATGGAAATCAAGGAACTGATGAAAATACATCATAACTACCTCTGCAAAAAATCTCTTTGTCCTTTTAACACACAGAAAGTTATAAAAAGCATTTCAGTTTTCAAACTGCTCTGAAACAGAAGTATTAGAGTGCAAAATAAGTAACATGTAAGACTTACCTTTAGTTCTGTTAGTGTGACCTAGAACAACAACAAAAATTTAAATTAAAATGCATCAAAAATACTGAGTATATCAAGCACTGAAGAAAGAAATATCAGTCATCTAGTTCTGATACAGTGGGTTAACTGAGGATGATAAAAATTGAAATTACCAAATACCCGTGTACTTATAAAAATAACTAGTCTCATAGAGTTTAACTTAATTGTATCGTCTGTACATAAAGCTTTTATTTAAATTACGTCATTCGATTCTGTAAGACAATTATCACAAATATAACTTCAAAAACCTAGTGTTTCAAATCTTTACAAAATACATATTGGAGATTAATAATAACTGAATGAGTATGATATACATCCCAGGATACCCTAAGTACTACTAATACTATTTGTAATGTTGTTTTTTCTACCTTAATTCTTCAAGCCACATTTGTAAAAGTGACATTTACCTGAAAATAGCTGTCGTTAAGAGCTTCATGAGCTCTACATCTTGCAAAGATGTTTGTGAAGTACAGAAAAAATGCTAAGGTGATATTTCTTTCAATGTTCCAACTTTAAGGAAAATGCTTAAGAGGTATAAATCAAGGTTTGTAAAAGAATTTCAACATCAAATCATTTATGTGTGATTGTTTTTTTTAAGGCACCCTAAACCTTAACAGAGATGTAGTACATACTACTTTTTTTCTTCCCAAGCCTCTTTGGAATTGTGTTGAAAAGGAGAGCCTTCCCCCATCTCTGTAGGCAGACAAAACTACACAAACCGAAAGTAGGGGAAAATCAATCCCCACACCTTTAAGTGCAATTCTTTCTTCTGAAGAGCTCAGTCTTAATTTCTAAGGAGAACAAAAGAAATCTACCTCTTGATCCCAGAACAGACTGTGTCAAAGAGTAGGAACCTATCCTGAAATACTGCTAAAACAGGGACTGAAAGCCCAACTACATCACTCTAAATATTTGAGCTTTGACTGGACCAGAAGATGTACAAGGAGTTACATGCAAATTATGGTTTTTTGAAACAAAATCGCCATTGTGAATAGTATCAAATAAGATATTTATATTCAATTAAATCAGCTATGCAGAAGAAAGCTTGTGAACAATTTGCTAAACTTAGCAAAAATTTTCAAAACTACTCAAGAAAGTTTGATGCCTATATTCCAGAGAAATCACATAATGAACTGCCTTAAACTCACAAAAAAAAAAAAAAATCCCATTCTTATTCTGCAAGCACTTTGAACTAGGTTCTGTGGTACCTAAGTACATACGCTACCACACAACCTGCTCTTCCTCCTCCGCAAATGAGAAATCATTTGTACTTTAAAACTAAGCTGTTCACCAGCAATGGAGTTCTCTGAACTGGCTTATAAGGCTTATATAACTGCCACAGATGGAACAACTCCTTTGAGTTTCTCCCAAGTCTGCCATGGAAACACCAAGGAGTGAAGAACTGTGGACAAGATTCCAAACACAGGCAAAATTAACTGTTTCTTTTGTTTGTTGCAATCAATATTTGCAATATTCAAATATTTTACAGCTCTATGCTACCTTTGCAAATCTGTCTGATGCATTTCTGGGAAGAACTGAGGAATCAAAGAATCAGAGAATGTTAAGGGATTGGAATGGACCTTAAAGTTCCTCCAGTCTCAACCCTCCCTGCCATGGGCAGGGACACCTCCCACTAGACCAGGTTGCTCAAGGCCTTATCCAATCTGGCTTTGAATACCTCCAGGTATGGGGCAACCACAACCTCCCTGCACAACCTGGTCCAGCATCTCACCACCCTCACAGTAAAAAATTTCTTCCTAATCTCTAACCTAAATTTCCTCTCTTTCAGTTTGTAGCCAGTACTCCTTGTAATATCACTGCAGTTCCTGACAAAGAGTCTCTCTCTGGCCTCCCTGTGGGCCCTCTTCAGATACTGGAAGGCTGCTATGAGGTCTTCATGCAACCTCCTCTTCAGGCTGAACAGCCCTGACCTTCTCAGCCTGTCTTCGCAGGGGAGAAGCTCCAGTCCTCTTGTCAACTTTGTGCCGCTCCTCTGGATTTGCTTGAACAATTCCACACCCTTCCTAGGTTGGGGACTACAACTGTACACAGTACTCCAGCTGGGGTCTCACATGAGCAGAGTAGAGGGGTAGAATCATCTCCTTTGACCTGCTGGCCACGTTCCTTTTGATGCAGTCCAGGACTCCATTGGCTTTCTGGGCTGTGAGCACACACTGCTGGCTCATGTTCAGTTTTTCATTGCCCATCACCCACAGTCGTTCTCTGCAGGGCTGCTCTCAATCACCTCTCTGCCCAACCTGTAGGTGTGCCTGGGGTTGCCACAACCCAGGTGCAGGACCTTGCACTTTGCTCTGCTGCACTTCATGACGTTTCAATCAGCCCACCTCTCAAGCCTGTCAAGGTCCCCTTGGATGGCATCCCCTCCCTCCAGTGCATCAACTAAACCACACATCTTGGTGTTGTTGGCAAATTTACTGAGGGAGCACCCCATGCCACTGTTGATGTCACTGACAAGGATTCTGAGCAGTATTGGCCCCAGCAGTGACCCCTGTGGGACACCACTTGTCACTGGCTTCCACATGGACAATGAGCCATTGGCCACAACCACTTGCATTAAGCCATCTGGCCAATTCTTTATCCACTGAGTGGTCCATCCATCAAATCCATGTCTCTCCAATCTGGAGACAAGGATGTCATGCAGGACAATATCAAATGCTTTGCATAAGTCCAGGTAGATGATGTCAGTTGTTTTGCCCCTATCCACCAATGCTGTAGCCTTGTCATAGCTCAACAGATTTGTCAGGCATGATTTCTCTTTTATAAAGCCATTTCGGCTGTTACCAATCACCTCTTTGTTTTCCAAGTGAGTTAGCATAGTTGCCAGGAGAATCTGCTCCATGATCTTGTCTGAGACAGAGGTGAGACAGACTGGTCTGTAGTTCCCCAAGTCTTCTGCTTTCCCCTTTTTCCAGTCATCAGAGACTTCATCTGACTGCCCTGATTTTCCAAAAATGACTAATGGCTTAACAACCTCATCGGCCAGCTTCCTCAGGACCTATGGATTCATCTCATCAGGTCCCATGGAACCATTCAAGTTCCTTAGATGGTCTCAAACATGATCCCCTCCTACAGTGGGTCTTCATTCTCCTTGTCCCTGTATCTGTCTTTCATGACTTGGATGGTGTGGCTAAAGCACTTGCCATGGAAGACTGAGGCATAGAAGTCATTGACAACCTCAGCCTTCTCCATACCCAGGGTAGCCAGGTCTCCTGTTTCCCGCATTATCCCTAGCCTTTCTTTCACTTGCAACATATCTATAGAAGCCCTTCCTGTTATCCTTAATATCCTTGGCCAGACACAATTCTAATTGGGCTTTGGCTTCCCTAAACTTGTCCCTATCTTCCTGTACAATTTCCCTGTATTCCTCCCAGGATACCTGCCCTTGTTTCTGCTTCCTGAAAGCTTATTTTTTCACTGAGTTTGCTCAGCAACTCCTTATCCATGGAGACTTCATGGCATTTTTGTCCAATTTCCTCCTTGTTGGGATGCCTTGCTCCTGAGCTGAATATATGAATACATGAAATACCATTCCTAGTATATAGATTTGATACAACTTTCATGTGTTACCAGTGAATATGTAATCCTGAAGATGCATGTGTAATACTAAGTGTAATAACCAAAACTAAGTGACTGCCTGTATTTACAGCAGACTTCCATAACTAAGTAGAGAAACAGTCAACAAAGAAGTTCTAAAGATAAAGTTCTCTTCAGACTTTTCATAATCATGTTTTAGGATTTAGGAGTCTCTTAAAGAATCTTCCTCTAGATAATAGGATTATGTAAAATTATCAGTAGTGGACAAGGGTTAATTAAGAAAAAAAGGCAGTCTTAAACAAATATTTTGGCTTTTCCTGTTAGGAAAACAACACATATCATGAAATTGTTAAGAGAACTAATATAAAGGGTGTTTTAAGCAAGTCCAAGGCAGAAGGGACAAACATTAGGACAGTGAGGTAATTTGTACGTTAGGTTTCTAATGTCAAATATATAAATTTACTCTCCCCAGAGATGTCTGTTGTCAAAATGAAAAATTTAAAAGTAAGGTCAATATGAATTCTCATCAATGACTCAACAACTCATATACTTTTCCTCTCCTCAGTGTAATAATAGCTAGTAATATTTTAATCAAAAGATTCCTCAAATTAAAATGTGGTCTCAGAAAGACAAAAGCATGAAATCAGTCTTCTTTCAATGGAGGACATTCTGTCTATAACTGATATATTCAAGGCACTATTTCAAACTCCTCTGAAATTTGAATTTTAAAAATATCACACTAAAATTGACTTTCTTTCTAAAGGGCTTTCAGTAAAATCAGCTAAAAGAAATGTAGAGGGTAAAAAACCCCACCGTAATAAATAAAAGCAAAACTGGACCAGTAAAAAAGGTAGGTATCAAATGCTTCAGCTTCTAAAGAGGTTCACCTTGTATGTGAAAGTGAAGGCCGGATATCTAAATAAAATCCAATTAGAAATAAACTACAGAATTTCATGAAGACCAAGAATTTCACACCAAAACTTATAAAAACAAATGACAGTGCCAGCTCACTTTTTCATTGTTACGATGTTCCTCTTCTGCAATCCTTTGTCTGCATTCCTTTTGCAAGTCTTCTAGCTGTGCCTGTAACTCATGAACTTTTGCTGTCATCTCTTCTTCACGTGCCTTTAAAATACAGGGGAAAAAAACAATTACCCATCTAATAACTGAAAACCTTAAGTATAGTGGACATAAAGCAATCAACAGAAGTTACACTGTATACGGAAAGAATATGCTTGAAATCTGGTATAAAAGCTATATACACAAGAGGACTACAGAACAGAACAAGAAACAAACAGGGGTGCTCAACAATAAAGATTACAGAGTTACGATTACAGTTAGTTTTTTTAAAAATTATAAAAGAAAACTATTTCTCTTGGGCATTAAACCAGCATTTGAATATAATCCAGTAAGTGCATGAAGGTCATAACCTTCATGGAAGGGGCAGATGATGATACAAGGTTAATTCCTATACTCTAGAAATGACAAGGACTTAAATCATTTCCTCAGTCACTCTCACAGAGATGGTACTAAAGCAGTTTTAAGCACATTTTCAGAAACAATGATCAATGATTTCCCCATTCACAAGGGTCTGAAAGCCACTATGCAGTGTGGGGGAAAGAAGCAGCGGCAAGAATGGTAGAAAGGAAATTAACTTTTCTTGTAGAGGAGAAAAATACGATGACCTAAATCCTAGCAAGTTAATCTACCCATATGACACTTCGCAAAACCAAGTATTTTTTAAAATTGTGTCCCCTCTGGCCTTTCTGTGAGATCACATGTTAGGACCTTATAAAACAGCACTCCAATTCCAAGTGTATGTCTCCACTGCCAAATGAAACTAAAACTTTAGTTTCACTCATGCTAATCACACAGGGCAGTCAGCTGACTGCCTTGCTATGCAGTAGTACTTCAAATAAAATTAGTACAATTAATGAACTGAAAACATGCAAAGAACAGCTGATGGAAATTTGGTTCTATGAAAAATTCTCAGAAGTACAAATTATAATGACACAGAATATTCACTAGAAAAGCAAGTGTAGAAATAGAATGCTGATCCAGGTTAGATTTAGGGTATGTCATTACTAAAAACATAATTATTTCCCTGCAAGCCCAATTTTTAATGTTCTTTGCACCTAACAATGTTGAGGGATTTGTAAGTCAGTGGTTGATTCAAAGGGGCCACAGCCAGGAGGACCTGTTTGAAATGGAGATTAG